>JAHHUM010000622.1:310353-616646 GCA_036173005.1 Crenichthys baileyi | reverse complement strand
GGAGTCTTTTCCAGATTAGTCGAAAAAAAAAACCTAAAAGCTGCTTCTCCTGTTTATTTTCTGGTTTTGGGTTTTGCAGAGTAGATTTGAGCCAGAAGCCCTGAGGGGTCTGGGTGGGTTACACTGAAAACAAGTTTAATTTTTTTTTGGTGCTAACCCAATTCAGTGTTTTATAGATAACAAAAAGTATTTTAAAGTCTTTTCTCTGAGCAAAAGGGGGGCCGGGTGTAGGGACTTTAGTAACGGGGTGATGTGCTCCACTTTCTTATTCAAAGTGGGATGAAGGCAGCAGCGTTCTGGATCAACTGCAGCTTTTCTGATCGATTTTTTAGGCGGGACCTTTTAAAGGGACAGCTTTCCAGTAATCAATTCAAACTAAAGATGAACACAGGGAATTTATTTTTCCCCAAGGGTCCTGTGAGACTTTTAGCCCTTTAACCGGGGGATGTTTTTAGGTAAAGGAAGGCCGACCTTGTTAGGGTCTTTATTTTACTCTAAAGGGTTTTTAGGTCCTTGGCCATCATACCCCCAGGTTTTCAACCCCTGATTGGTTGTTTCTAGTTTGTATTACCTGAAGCTGTGTGCTAATTTTAAACACTTTTCCCTTTGGGGGCAAAAGATTTTTTTCTTCAGTTTTTTTTTGGGTTTTAAAGCAAAAAAAAATTTGGGCCCCAATCCATGCATTGATTTTTTTCTATGCATTTCCCAAGGCGGGAAGGGGTTTCAAGTAAACCTGGGGACATGAAAAACGTATACCCGGGTTTTGGTCCCCCCTGCAGGGTTTATAAAAAATTACTTTGTTTTTTATTAAAAACCCTGAGTTGGGGGGAAACCATGTAGATTTTGAATAGGAGGGGAAAAAAAGATGGAGTTTGGGGGAAAGCCACATGTGTTTTTTGGGGTCTTGATGAAAGTTACCACAAAAACCCCCAAAAAAAGTACCTGTCCTTCAATTAGGATTTTTAAACAATTTGAGTGCTGTACCAGAAAGGCCGACCCAGTTTTTCCAGGCGTTTTAATAAAATGGAGTGATCAACAGTGTCGAATGCTGCACTAAGGTCCAATAATACCAGCACTGTGGTTTTCCCCCAGTCTGCATTTATACGGTGTCATAAACACCTTGACAAGAGCAGGTTCTGTACTGTGGTGAGCAGGAAGCCTGACTGGAAAAAACACAAAAGCAGCTGGTCTTTGTTAGGAAGTTGTTTAACTGCTGAAACGCAGCTTTTTTTAAATAATTTACTGATAAAGGGGGAGGTTTGATATGGGCCCTGTAGTTTGTAGTAGCCCCTTTCCAAGTTGCTTTTTTCAATTTTTGAAGGGGAAATTTCCCCCTTTTTCCCGGGGCCTGGGGAAAAAAAATTTGGCCAAAAAGGGGAGTTTTTATTATTTGTGTTAAATCAGATGTTATTACAGGCAAAGTTTTTTAAGGAAAGCTGTGGGTAAAACATCCAGACAAGAGGAGGAAGAGCTTAGTTGGGGGAAAACGATTTTTTTTCTAAGTTTTTGTAGTTTTTTTTGGTTAAAAAATTGGGAAATTTTAAAAATCAGCTCTAGTTGGAGAAAAATTTGGTACGGGAGTTGATGTGGATGTGCTGACTGCCCCTCTGATTTTTTTTTGGGTTTTTTTCAGTGAAAATTTTAGCAAAATTCATTGCAGCCCCCTGGTAGAGTGGAGTTCAGAGCTACAGTTACAGGGGGGTTTTGTTCACCTGTCGACCGTGGCAAAAAATGCCACGGGATTGTTAAATGTTTTTGCTGATGATCTCAGAAAAAAAAAGTTTCCCCTTGCATTTTTCAGTTGTAGGTTATATCTGTATAGTCTCTCTTTATAGAATAATATAGTGAAACCCCGAGTCCCGTCTTTCGCCACCTGCGTACAGCTTTGCAACAAAACCCTTTTTATTCACTTCTGACTGGTTTTTGGGGAACTTCTCCATGGAGACATTTTTTTCCCAGAAAAAGACTTTCACTTTAATTTGGGGGCAATTGAATCAGTGATGGGCCAAGATTTTAGAATGAAAATTTTCTTAAAAACCAGCCCCATCTACAGTGTTACAGGGCAAAAAAAGGAGTTAGAAGAGTAAATCTATTAAAAGTTTTCAGCAGGGGGCCCCCGGTCCTTAAAAATGGTTTTTTTTATCATGTTTCTTTTGGCAAAAAGAGCCATTGGAGATGATGCCCCTTTCAAAAATAACATAAAAATGGTCAGATAGGGCAGCATCAGTTTCAGACACCTTGGAAATGTTTAGACCCTTAGTGATGATCAAGTCCAAAATACGTCTCCGTGTCATTTGCTGTTTAAAATGTTGAGTCAAACCAAAATTTCTAAGAAATGTACAATAGATCTATTGCACTTCTGTCTTTTAGGATTGTCCATTTGAACGTTGAAGTGCTCTCACAATAAATTTAAAACAGTCATAATCAACACATATCACAGATAAAAGCTCATCAAAATCACTGAAAAAGTTTGGTTTTTGGACTCCCGGAGGCCCGAAATATTCAAGAACAGGTTCGGACCGGGCTCTTTTCCTGGAGAGCCAAATATTTAAAAGAGTCAAATTTGCCCAGAAAAAACTTTTTTACCCCTTTAGTAAATCTTTTAAAAAAAAGGGCCCCCCCCCCACCTTTTCTTTTCTGTCTGCCCTCACAAAGAAAAAATTGTAGTTCGGAGGCGTCGACTCTATCAGAATAGGGGCTTCATTTAAAATTCATGTAACCATGTTTCTGTTAAAACGAAAATCAAAAATCGTGGTCAGTAATGAAGTCATTGATTAAAAAAATTTTCCTGACAGAGATCTAATGTTCAATAAAGCCAAATTTATATGACTTAGTTGCTGATATTAACTGTGTCTGGTTGAACCTGACAATTTATGGCTTTTTTGATTGTTTATTACTGTCTCTTATCCGTTTGGCTTGTTCTTTCTGTCACGTATATATGCACAAGAGATTTTACAACTATCTCCTATTAGGGGCCCAAGTTTTTCTTGGACATGTTGCCTCATTTCTGATAGAGTTACCACTGGGGCCCAGACTGTATCACAGAGAAGTGAAGAAGTGATTTGAAGGTCCTGATTAGGAGGAGATAGATTAGGAGGTGGTGGGGCTCTGCGGCATTTGGAAGATGTTGGTTCAGTAGCAGGGCCTCGGCCACGGGGGGTGTTGAATGGAGAAGATTTCAGACCCATTTGGGTCCCGATCTTAAGAGCTCTTTTCATGTTATCAGAATCCAGTAAAGTAAAAAGCGGGCTCCGTGGGGAGATGGGAGAGTTCTGTGCGGTCTGGGTTGGGGTCTTGGGTGAGGGGGGTTTAACGTGGGGTCAGTCTGGGTCTGGGTTTGGGGGGAGGGGGGTATAACGGGGGGTTCCACTTCTCTTGTGGATTTCGATGGCGAGACTTTTTGTGATGACCTCTCTTTCTCAGCCAACTGGCCGGTTGTTTCCGCTGGAGCTGTTGGAGGCACCGTTATCATTGTTGTTGATACTCCATGTTCTCTGCTGAAGGTCGAAGCTGCTGGCGGATTTCATTGCAGTTTTGCGAAATACACCAAATTCGATACGGCCAAAAACCACCACATCCTAGCGCAAACCCCCCCCCCCCAAAACATTTTAGCGAAATCATTTTTTTTTCAAAATTGGCGTGTGTCCAGTAAGCAAATTTATTTTCGTAATTACAATTTGCACAATTTGATGGTCAATGGAAAAGCAAATACTGAAAACTATGTTGAATTATGTTAATGTCAACTGATCTATTAGTCTTACAATCTAAATTAGTGATTAAGTCATTCCAAATTCTGTACGAATTCCATTACACATTTAAATCAGCAAGGATATACTGTATATCACTCAGATTAAGATTTATTTAGATACAACCAAAAAAGAGAAAACTGAAGTAACCAGAACTGGTAATTAACATAACCAACATTAATTTTGTTGTGTAATTGGGAAGCTTATATCTTTAATATTTAATTAAATAACCATTTAGTCTGTCAAGTATTGTCCTGGGCATACCAGCCCAATATGGCCGCATTAATAGGACAGCCGATGAAAGAGTGATTCGACCACTGGCATTGTTGAACAGCAAACTCTGCACACACACACACACATGGAATGTGTGTGTGTGTGTGTACACATACTAAGATCAGCATGGCACCAACTCACTGTGAATTGGTTTGTGCCCCTCATGTGGTCACTTGACTCTACAGTGTCTGCCAGAAGAGATAAGAGTTACTGTGAATGCTTTCCAAGGATAACAAATATATTCCTTCAGTTTGTGAGCTACACTGTCAAAACGTGACATGCAACAAATCATAAAAGTTCAAATGAGAAAGGTTGGCATGGCATTGATGCGATTTTTATTCAAAGATGAAATATTTGAATGCATTCCTTTTACAATCAGTGGTAATCGAGGAGACACTGATACAGGCCTAAAATACTCGAGGCCTGGTCATGTTCTAGCCAATCACTCCTGCTCTGCAATTATCACTACTGACACAGCCAGCCAAGACTCAGACTCATCCTCCGACCATTGTTTTAACGAAGTTACAGCCTGAAGCAAAGAGATTTGTTTTGTTCATGTTATTATGGTGGCCTTTTGGTTGGCCTCTTAATTTAATCAGTGAAGCACTATTAAACAGCAATGCTCCTAAGGGAAAATGCAGAGGGAATCTTCTAAAATCCTCTCCGTGGCAGATGCATAACCCAGCATCCGGAGATAGTTTTGTTTTTTTGTGTTTAACTATACATTCATTCATATTCAGATGTGTGAAAAAATAGCAGTGAGTTTAAAAAAGTGTGTAAAGGGTTAAGATTTTTATAACTTTATTTCCATAAACTGAATTCACAGGGACCACAGATTCTTTTCCTAATGGAAATATAAAAATCTATCCTGTTTGTGTGTTGTAATTCTACAGAAATTGAGGAAAGAGGAAAATTAGGCTGTCTTTATTTTTCAACTTAACAAATTTTTAACTCAAACATTTATTCAATAAACTGAAAAATGCTTCAAGATTGAGCTTTCCTATGAATCACTGAGCTCATATTTAGTTGCGTATCCATTGTTTGTTAGAACAGCTCCACATCTGTGTCACATGACGTTGACCTACTTCTGGCACCAGTGAACAAGTTTTCCAGGACAATTAGACTACATTCCACATTTTCTTGGTTTTGCCTCAGGAACAGCATGCTTGATTTCACATCACAAGTGTTTTATTGGTTTAGCGTCCAAGGAATGGTAATCATAAACATATTTGCCTGGGACAAAAGATGGTGCTCACTTACCGGTGTGTTTGGGGTCATTCTCTTGTTGAAACACCAATTTTAAGTGCAATTCTCTACAAGATAAGACAACAAGAGCTCTTAAAGGATTCATTGTGTTCCATGATCCCTGATATGCAAGAAATAGGCCCGATACCATAGTATGAGAAAGAACACTGACCCATCATGCTTCAGTTTACTGTGTTTAGATTGGAGGTCATCTGTCAAACTACAGACAGACCAAAAAAGAACAATCTTGCTCACTAGAACTCCCAGGGCCGTCAAATTGACGGTTTTGAAAGTTTGACATGCCATTATTAAAACTTCTGGCATCCTGACTTTTTCTAAACCTGTCTTTTGTATTCCTATGTCTCTTAAAAAACAACAACAAAGTAAATAAAAGATCTAAGTATTTCTACCTTTAACCTCCACAGCCGCTATTTTGACGGCCCTATTAACTACATTGATATTTTTTTACGCGCGAGCGTTGCCTAGCAACAAAAAATTAGATGATCATGATTCTGAGGTCGAGAGGGATTCTGACGGCTCTTGGTCAGTATTCAGTTCCAGTGACGATGTCACGGTGTGGGGTGGACTGAAGCGCAGGCAAGAGCTTGGCAGCAGCATATTGGATAGTCTTCAACTTTATTCAAAAAATGTAACAAAAACACACTGCAGGTACTGATCAGAGTCTGAATCCAAAACAACTTACTGACACTGCAGGAACCTGGCAAGGATGAGGGTTTCGAGCGTGAATGAACAGGCAGAACAGAGTGTGAACAAACAGAGGAACCAACAGGGAACAAAGAGCACAGACCAACTAATATACAGAGAGACATGAGAGGGGAACAAAGGGCAGAAAATCAAAGAAACAGGGAACAGGTGTGACATGGATGCAGGGAGACAGAGAGAACAGATGAACCTAATAGAACTAAATGAGGGAAAGGACTAATGACAAGATAGTGAGCAGACCTAAAAAGAAACTATAAACCAATACTGAAAGAACAAACTGTGAATGAGGCAGAGGAAGCGAGGACAAGAATAAAAGTAAACAATAACAAAAGCTAACCTATTGACTGGAGAATTAAGATAAAGAGGACCAGACTGGGAGGACTAGGAAACAAAGACAGAATATAATAACTGAAGAGTAACAGAAAAAGAAACTAATAAGCAGAAGAGAGCAAGGGGGAGAACAAATACCTAATCACAAATAAAAACACAGAGATACCAGATGGGGAACTAAACTAAAGAACCCAAGGAAAACAGAGCACCACAATAATAATAATAATAATAATAATAATAATGGCAACAATGACAACAAAGAAAACCATACTAAGTCATAAGAAAAACAACAATAACTAAAGGAGCTATGAATGAGGGAGGGGAGAAAACACAACCAAACACAACATAACACAAGGCCACCACAGAGTCCAAAAAGGTGACAGATCCTGACAGACAGCGGGTCAGAGAGTGAGCCTCCCCCGGCTAAAAAAACATGAGTCGTCCCATTAGCAGGAGGTTGTGGCGCATTATTTCAAGGTAGTAAAAGACTAGCCTATATAACGATATTATCATTTTAGGCTATAGTTTACAGATTAGTAAACTAATAATATATAAACTATAGAAACAGTGCCACAATCAGCGCAGGTTCAGAGACAGGGAGACGAGCCTGGTGCCCAGTGCCCAGCTATAAACCCAGCAATCCAGCTCCCTGGAAGGAGAGAAACTACAACTCAAGGTACTGATAATGGACAAAGAAATAAACAATAAGTTAGGTCATAGATATAGTAGCCCAGTAACAACAATCTATTCTGCGCTTTACAGCGTTTTGATCGCAAGACGAGCGCACACCTGGGAAGGAGGAGAAGATAGGAAAGGATGGCGCTGTGTGGACAGTGGTAGGGGAGGAAGAAAGTAGAGGGAGGAGTCAGAGCCAGAACACGTTGACAGAGCGCCAGATCCAAGATGCCCAGACCACGATCCTCTGCTAGGTGTACGCCGAAATGCTCATCCACGTTCAGGGCTGCGCTGTGGCTAAGGCCAGCAGAGTTTTAGGAGATGATTCCTCCTCGGACATGAGTGTGGATGAGCTGAAGGCATTTTTAGCACTAGTATACGTCCACAGAGTGAAGGGAAGCCTAACATGGAGCTGTCCAGCTTTTGGTCAGATTAGTAAAGCTTTTTTTTTTTTAAATGTACCCGCTACTCTGTATAATTTTTCAGTACTATTTATAAATAATAATAAAACATAATAGGTTTTGATCAAATACTATTATTAATTCTTGTCAAAACCATAATTATATACCGTTCAAGAAAACCTTTAGCATTCTGACCGCTTGTAATGCGATGACGTCATCACCACCCTCGCATCCAGAATGCTCGCCGTCAAAATAGCTTGGCTTCACGTGTATTTATATAGTTACATTACTGACAGGTAACTGTAGAGCTTCTTTAATCACCATGCAGCTTATCGTTGGCAGAGTTTTCTGCCTTTTGGTCATTCCTTCATTTATTCAAATTATAGTTTTCTGTTGTCTTTCAAGTTTTGATTTTCATTTCAAAGCATTTGATATCATTTTAGCTCAGCAATCCATAATTTAATGCACTCCTTTACATGTTTTCTTCTAGTCAATCAACCATTTAATCAAAGAGCCCTTTATTCTGAATAATGTGCGGAAGGATCAATTATACTAAGATTTGTAGAGAGGAATGTACAATAACCAGCAGGTAAAACATTTGCTGCCACCAGCTTCAAGTAATGGGCCACTTGTTTGACATCAGCTTTGTTCACAGAATGAATGACCTCACTGACTGAACTCTATAGTACTATTAGTTTGAAACTCATCTTTATATAATAACAACAAGTATAATAATACAAATGCACAAGATCAATAGCACATCTTTAAAGTCCCTGTGACAACGAATTTTCGAATTAAACACGAAATTTCACTAAAAAGGCATTTCCAGACTACTGCTTTGTGCTCTTTTATGACGTAGAAGGGGAACCCCATGTACACTGACTGCTGCTACAATGGCCAGCAACACAGACAGCAGCAAAAAATCTGATGTTTCTTTAGACATATTTCAGTCACTATCACAGAGAGACGCTGCAGAGTCAGGAGAAGAAAGTCAGCTGTCATCAGATGGCGTGTGGACCGCCATCTTATTTGACCAGAATCTATTTTTTCCGGATGCCAGAGCATGAACGGAGTCAGTAGAACGAGCACATCAGGATTTTCAAAATAATTCACTAAAGTGAGATTAGATCTTGCTATATCAATAAATACACACATATATTTATATAGACACGTGTATATATTAGCAGTTGTTTACATTAGATCAATTAGATCAGTTATTGGGTTAATTAAGGTATTATAAACCCAGCAGTTAAACATTAAATGCACCAAATTAAGCCACAAAAATATAGCTTATCTGCACTCAGTGAACTCACCCATTGTAGAACAAAACACATGAAAATATTTGGATGCATAAAACGAAAAATGAAGCAATTTAACTGGTTTAACTTCCGAAGAATGAGTTGTTTTGGATTTGCTACTGCATTTATCACTATCTTTTATTAGGCGATCTGCATATGGTTCTTGGAGCTCCTCCGGGTTTCGCAGTGGGCCGAACCGGACCGGACCGGAGCAGATACAAATCCACAGTAAATACGGCACTGAGTAAAACAACCGGAGGCGAAGTGAGCAGCATGGAGCAGCAGCAGCAGACGAAAGGGATTCATAAATGGTGTGTAATTTTTTAAAACTTTATATTAGAATCTTTAGAGAAACATTTATTTAAAGAAATTGTATGTGTGTGTAATTTATCTTATTTTAATATTAATAATAAAATAATAATTTCGGATTTCTAATTATTAACAATAATTGGCAATATCTAAATGTACTTTTCAAACAAGGAAGTGTTCTTAACTGCTGAGCCTTGATCCGTTTAGCAACAGCAGCAACAACCTTTTCTTTGGTGATCTTTTCCCATCAGATGCTCTGAACAGCGTGGCTTTAGACTCTGCTTCAACATTCTCCTTCATCTGTAAAATATCCCGACCTCTGACATCATTTCTCTTGTGAATTTGGAGGTTTTTTGTTCAAAGCAGTTTGCTGAGAAGTCCTCAGATCAAACCTGGCTGTGCTTAGTGGGACCAGCCCATCTGTCCCTCCTCAGTTTTCCAGCTCTGATCCAGGCAGCTCTGATGCTCTTCACTTCGGGAAAGTAGTGCAGACTAATGGCTGCTGTCGTAGTATTGCTGCCACCACCAGCAATGCACCGTTTCACCATAGTAATGCTGTTTTTAACGCAACTACCTGAACCGTTGATCGTTGATGCTCACACAATGAATGACCGAAGACTTCCCCCTAAATGTCATTTCTGGGCGACTTTGGACGTATAAAATTAACATAAAAATCTGCTTATTTTGTGTCACAATTGTCTTTTATCACGTCAATTACTGCCCAAATTCTTCAATATGCAGATGTTTTCTTTCAATTTCTGCATTTGTGGGAAAAATGTTTCATAGGCACTTGAATGACTGTTGGGTCTGTTGGTTTTGGCACCACTGCCTTCTTCACTGTTTCTTTAATTCTTGCCTGGCCAGTCAGTTTAGGAGGGCAGCCATGATGCTGTTTGCTCACTAATGTTCTCTAACAAACCTCTGAGGAATTCACAGAACAGCTGGACTTATACTGAGATGAAATACAGACAGACAGTCTGTATTTCATTTAATAATTAGATAACTTCTATAGGCAA
Source organism: Crenichthys baileyi (assembly GCA_036173005.1). NCBI lineage: Eukaryota > Metazoa > Chordata > Actinopteri > Cyprinodontiformes > Goodeidae > Crenichthys > Crenichthys baileyi. The sequence goes on along the minus strand of JAHHUM010000622.1, from coordinate 606,630 downwards.
TTATTAGATTATTGTTCAGATTTTCATTTGCAAAAAAAAAAAAAAAAATGTTAACATGCACAATGTTCCTTCCGCTTCACAGTTATACACTACTTGATGTTGATCTGACATATGAAATCCCAATTCAAATCCAAATTCAAGTTTGGGGTTGTGACATGACAAAACATGCAAATGTTCAGGGAGTTTGAATAATTTTGCAAGGCATTAATTTAAGTGGGGAAAAAAGAGAAACTTTGAAAAACCTTCAGAAAGCCTGACAACCATTTCAAATGATAACGATAATCTATCTTCTTGGAAGCAAATTATAAAGAAATTAGGGATGACTTCAGCCCTTTGAACAGAACTGTATATAAACATGTGGTTGTCCACAAAGCTTGAGATTTATGTGTGAATTTAATCACATGCTTGTATGCGCAAGAGTGATCTTATCTGAGACATCAAAGGTTGTAGTAGAGCACAAAATTGTGGAAGTTTAACGTGTGCTTACAGTAAAGTGCCCGACTTTAATCTTTCTCTAAGTGCAGCTGGAGATGTTGTAGAAATCATTCATGAGGGTCTGTCCAGTATTAGCTCGGTGTTTTAAATGGGTTGCTTAATGAGTCCTTTTTACTTCATTTTTAGGCAGTGTATGAAAGTATATAAAAGTATTTCCTATTTACTTTGTTCTTTCACCTGGTGTCATGTGAAAATGTCTTTCTCAAGAGGTATAGGATGTTCAGTCAGGCCCGCTGACTGTTAACATAAAGCCAGGAGTATCTCAGCACTGGGTTTTATAAGATGAAAAACAGATGTGCCCTGCAGTTTCTAAATATTTAACTTAGAAAAGACCGGCATTCACTTATGCACAGTTGAGATGAAGAGCTTTACACTTTCTTTTTATTCACCTAACCATCTGTAGACTGCAGCGGACATTTGTGCAGGAATTTTTATGCTTGTTTTTATTTACTTTAAACCCCTGCTGGGTTTCCTTTGCCATTTCAGCAACATTTAAATCAGATCGGATCTCAGCTAGCTGATCAGGACACAGCGGGGGCAGCTTCCAGTTACAGGCCCGGCTGCCTCCGTGTTGTGATCTCCGGCTCAGAGAAGCCAGGATGTCAGAGTCAGATCAAAGTATTTTAAATGGAGCTCTACATTCTCGAACAGTGACCAGAACTGCTCTAAATAGTGAATTTTAAATAGACGGTAGCATCTAAAAATACCTCCCGTATCTGCTCCATTTTGACGTCTGTGGAACTCCTCTGGCAGTGACTCACAGACACCATTCTTTAACCAGTGCTGCCGTTTATTTTTAGTTACTTTGAGGATGATCTCTCACATGAGATCAGATTCTCAGGCGCGCTGTGATCAAATAGGTTCCTGTCATCATCAGTCAACATGGAAACACGATTAGGAAAAAGGATCATCGTGTATAAAGTATTCAGGGGAGGTCATTTACTGTTGGAGTCAGACTCTTTTCGTGGTTTTAAAGTGGCATTGTAAAATTACTAAATTACAATAAAACTGGTTTTATGCAAGACTACACCAAGGAAAAATAAACGTTCTCTGTGCATTCATAGTAGTTCCAACCTTCCTGCTTTTAAGTTAATATTTTATTTATTCTTAAGTAAAATCAACACAATTTGATATGATTATGAAAAGCATTATTAAATTAAACTAAAATAGCTTCTTCAGTTCTGTACAGAACTGAGGAAGCGAAAGAGAAGAAATCCAGTTGCCTTCTGCTTAAGCATTTAGGGTTGTCATGAGCTGGATGACAGAGAATCTGTACCAGCCTATTTGAATTAAGTGGTTTTATTATAGGCAAAATTATTTATTTTCCTACATTCTACTCTTTAAAGTGCATGCTAATCATTACCTTTTTTTTCTCTACCAAGTTTTGCTCACTGGCCATTTCGTTACATATACCTGTTTAATAGTTTATTGACACAAATAGCAAATAAATAAATCACATGGTGGCAACTCAATGCATTCAGGAGTCTAGATGTGGTGAAGATGACTTGCTGAAGTTCAAACAGAGCATTGGAATGAAGTGGATTTAAGTGATTTTGAACATGCTATTATTGTTGGTGCCAGATGGGCTGGTCTGAGTATTTCTGAAACTGCTGATTTACTGGGAATTTCAAGCACAGCCATCCATCAGGTTTACAGACAATGGGCTGAAAAAGAGAAAACATCCAGTGAGTGGCTGTTGTGTGGGTGAAAATGCCACGCTGATGTCAAAGATCAGGAGAGAATGGGAAGACAGGTTTGATAGACAAACAACAGTAAGACAATAGCACTCAAGTAACCAGTCATTTCAAACACACAACCCGTAGGGCCTTGAAGCAGATGGGCTACAGCAGCAGGAGACCGGAGCAAGTGCCACTCCTGTCAGGTAAGGACCAGAAACTGGGGCTGCATTTCACACATGCTCACTCAGCTTGGACAATAACAGATTAGAAAAATGTAACCTGGTCTGATGCATCTTGATTTCAGCTTCAACATTTAGATGGTTGGGTCAAAATTTAGTGTAAACAACATAAAAGCATGAATCCATCCTGCTTAAGTCAAAGGTTAAGGGCTACTGGTGGTGGTAGTGTGATGGTGTGGGGATATTTTCTTTGTACACATTGTTTAAACCCCTTAGTCTATGTAAATATTGTTGTTGGCTATATCTACCCCTTAATGACCACAGGTTTCATAAGCATGACAATGATAAAACTACACTCCCGAATCAATGGTGCACTTCATCAAAAATGTAGCATTATTAGGAAAGAGAATTATATCCAACTATTGAAACATAATCTCAAGACGTCAGTCAGGAAGTTTAAGTTTGGGCACAAACTGGTCTTCCAAATGGACAATAACCATCATCACAAAGCCCTGATCTCAGTGGTGGACAAACCTGACCCAGTCACAGCAGTTCTGTCAGGAGGAATGGTCCAAAATTCCAGCAAACTATGAGGAAAAGCTTATGGAAGGATTCCCAGAACATTTGACTGAAGAAATACAGTTTAAAGGCTAAACAGAAAAAGTTTGGTCTGATTTCACGTCAGACAGTGAGAAAACCCCAAGTTGTGTCTTCATATCGAGTGTATGTGAATATCTGGTTTCAGCTGTACACTGTAAAACTCTGAATGTAGTCATTTAATTAATAACTGCTCTACAGGAATAAACAAATGAATCTTACAAATTTTTTGGATGTGAGATTCTACATACTACTTTAAAGCTATTTGGTTTCAATTACTCTCTTCTTCAACCCTGGGCACCTCGTAGTCATGCACTAGAAGCAGATAAGAAGCTGCAGACTTCCAGCCATCTTCTTAGTCAAAGGTAGGACTCTTAAATTGTTGTTGTGATGTAAACAGTTTTCTTTTAACAACATATGTAGGAATGTAGAAATATGTAGAAATGGTGATTTAGGTTTATTCTTTTAAAGTCTTAATGCTAAGTCTGCCTATTGGTTGGGTCTGTTAAAAGGTTTCAGATTAAAACGGCTTTATTTTTTTATTTTTGTAACAACTTTCTGATGAACATAGCCTCGAGTTCTTCCTTCAGTGGGTTTTTTTGGGGATTTTAGGTATTTGTTTTAGTTTACACTGCATATAAACCACTAATGATTCTTTTCCATTCACGGTTCCAACACCGCACAGCTCCTCTTTGCTCTACTCGGCACCAATCCTATTGTGCTGCCAGCGTTATGTGCTGTGCAAAGTAAAATGAACACTCACCTTCGCACATAACATGTGTTATAAATGGCGTCCATGATTTCGAACCACCGCCACAGCTTCCGGTTTGACCTGTTTTGGCCGTTGTGGTCCTTAATATTTTTTGTAGTGGCTTTTGAATTTTTTTTTACCTTTTCCCAGCAGTGCTGCAATGTCATTCCATGGCTTGTCATTCGGTACATCACCTTGGCGAGCGCCTTCTCATTTCTCATCCCATCTAGCTGCTGCTGAATATTGCAGTCAGACTCATATGGTGACCACACTGTTGCCAATCAGTGAACAGCAGTCTATTCACATCACTTTTCAGCCCTGCTCAGCCCCAAGGGGACCTGCTCCCAAGCAGGTACAAATAAAAACAGTACCGGGCTGGAAAAGCCAATAATGGAAATGGTCGAAAAACAGGCTGGAACCGTCAGAAGACCTATTTGTGACATTACTTAAAATCAAAATACAGTTGCTTTTTTTCTTTCAGCTAGAACATAGATGTCCTATAACAGTGTTGTGCTTATCTCCCTTAAAGCCATAAACCTTCCTTAAACCATCAGACATTTTTATAATGGTATGAAACAGGAACACAACAGAGCCTGAAGATCCAGTTTAATCAATTTGTGAAGAGGTTCTCTATCATGTGCCGAAATAACACTTTTTGTCTTTTTATCTCTGAATAACACGTAAGAGTTATTGAGGCTGTTTGTCAGTTTGTAAATGAGATAAAAAGAAATGATAAATGAATCAGGACATCGTGTACAAACATGGAGACTGTTATGGAGGGATAACCCTGAAAAGGTCACCCTAGGGTGTTGTCAAACATGTTCTGACCAACCTTTGAACCTCGGATTCAAGAGGAGCAGTGTGGCTTTCATCTTCGCCTTTATGGAACTACTGAAGGGGTCTTGAGAGCCGATGACCTTCAGCGGTTAACAGCCAATGATAAAGCCGCCAGGATGACAGTCAGCTCCTTTAAATCTGTGGTCATGCTTCTTACCTGGAAAAAAAGTGGACTGCTCTGTCTTGGTTGGGGGTCATCTGATGCCCCAGGAAGCCTATAAATATCTTGGAATCTTGGTTCACGAGTGATGGACCAGAAGATGACTTGCCAGATTTGGGGCTCATCTGCAGTAATTTTGCTCCAGTCTGTCGTGGTGAAGATAGAGCTCGGCTAAAAAGCAAAGCTCTCGGTTTCCAGAACTGTCTATTTTCCGAACATTACTTCTGCTCACGAAATATGGATCGTGGACACATTTAGCAAAAATTAGCTTTTTCTGTGGGGTTGCTGAGCTTTGCCTTAGAAATAGGATGAGGAGTTCAGCCATCTGGTTGGAGCTCGAAGTAGAGCGACAGTTCCTCCTCATTGAAATGAGTCAGTAACTTAGTTGATCTAATCTATATTTGCAGAAATATTTAGTAAATCCTAACAAATGTGTCTTGTAAATTGTAGACAATGTCAGAATGTGTGGTTTTGATGCTGGAGCATGGTGTAGACAAGCTCTCAGGAGCTGTATGGTAAATGAAAGGTTTTTAATAAAAAAGGAAAAACAAAAACATGACATGAGTAGATGTGGACACGGAGCACAGCCAAAAGGCAGGCGCAGAAACTGGCATGGAAACGGGCAAGCAATAGATAGAATTCAGCACCTAACAAAGAGAAGACAGGAGCTTAAACAGGAGGAGAAAACAGGTGCAGGCTGTGGACTAGAACGAGGTGGTGCAGGTGAGAAAAATGAATGTAGGCGGGAACTTATAAACATGAATGGAGCTGAACGAAGATGCTGAGAATAATCTAACAGACAATACTAAGAGAAATAACTCAAAGTATAAAGAACACAATTATTAAACTAGAGAGCAAAATGCAAAGAAATACACTAACATGAAAAACACCAAACAAATATGAGCACAGAGAAGTGAACCGATATGGCAAAACCCAAATGGCAAAAATAACAACACAGTATAGCAAAACCTGTTAGAATATAACAAGGAAAATGCTGAAAAACATGAACACAAATGAAAACCATAACTGAACACTTCAGCATCGGGACAGAAACATTTTCTCAAAGTTCAGCCTATTCATGCGTAATACCATAAAGGCTGTTTTAGATAACTTACAACATTTTCCTAACGTGTTTTACCCTTTAATTACAATTTAGGACATTTACATTTACTTATTTATATTACATGTCACTTTGTTACCTTAATATGTTAAATTGACGTTTACTCTGCAGTATAAATCTTAGTTTTATTATGCTTTTGCATTTATTTGGCATACTTATTTCTTTAATAAAAATAGATTTTTTGCATTTTAAAAGACCACTCCTCAAACTCTGGCTGGCAAAGATGGTGGGGCCCCTTCAAGCTTCATCAATTCTCTAAGCTAACAAACACAAGCTAACAAGATAACCTAGTGCATGTTGGCTACTTTACAGTTAGCATGTGTAGTTAGCTTAGCTAAGTAGCCTATTATTCTCATGTAATAGCTGTTTGTCTGTACTCTGATAGGTTTAAAACAAAATTATAGAAAAACTGCGCTTTGCATTTTTAAGTCAAGGTAGTTTAGCTTTTATTTATTTGGACTGGCTTTTTTGTGTATGGAGCATTTTTAAAACAATAACAACAAATGTAAGACATGCTGTCTGTACAGAGATGGATTTTCATACCATGTACAAGGCTAAGTGAAAGTGAATGCAAGCAAGTAAATGAATTCATCAAAAAATGACAAACTACCATGTTCTCCTCCTGCTTTTGTTTTCTCATCCTGCATTCTTAGGTCATCCCTTCAGTTTTTTTTTCTGTAAATTGTGATGTTTTCTGCTCTCCAGACAAAGGAATCATGCATTTGATATCTTTGTCCGCTAAACAGAAACATGCGCTCGTAAACAACAATCACTAAATCTGTTGTTCATGCTGTGATAACTTTCTGTAATTCCATTGTTTCTTGTTTTATTTTTGTCAGGTTCTTGTATCCTTGTTTTGCATATCCCGCCATGTTAAGAGTTGATGGTGTTTTATTCCTGCTTGTTATTGACAGTTTACAAGTGTACAAGTTTTTTGTTCCAGATTTTGTTACAACTAAAACCTTCATAGTAATTAATTTAATGGGTGTTTATGAGAAAGCCCAAACAAAATAGTGCAAAAATGTGAAGTAGGCTGAAAACGATGCATGGTTTTCAAAATGTATTCATAATGATAATTGTTGTAATAAGTATGTAATAATTATGTTATAATGGTTGCTATTATAAAGTGCCTTTCTTCTGAATCGGGGCTACTTTCAAGTTCTTCTTCTAAGTACTTAACGATGCTAACCCAGTTCTGTTTTGCACAAGCAACACTCAAATAGCCACTCCTGGCATTAAAAAAATAATTCTCACTCACCCTGGCCTACTGTCCTAACACCAGCTTGTTGATTGATGTGTTACTTTTTAAACGTGTCTGAGTCTTTCTGCCTTCTACTGACCTTTCAGTCCTGATCAGTCATGACTTGTTATGTTTGACACTGTTCTGTGTCGTTCTAACTTAGAAAACAACTATCAAAGCTTAAACTCAATAAAACTGAAGCAGAGCTGTTGGTGGCTCATAGGCAAACAACACTTTTGACTTGAACTTGAAAAGCAGCTGTTGCACAGGCACAATGCTTCAGTCTCATCATTCCACCTCTCTGATCTTTAACAGAAGTCATATTTATCTCACTGTAAAGTCCAAAGCCATACCATAGAGCTGATATCACTGTCCTGAAATATAGTAACATACCCAAGCAACACTGCACAGACATTTCTAATTAGAAAAAAAATCCTCCTTGGTCTTTAAATGTTACATTATTGCAGACTTTCCTATATAATCAGTTTAAAATTGTGAACAAAACTCAGTTATGCTTGAAGCAGTTGAATAATAGCTGTTACCTATGAGTCAGTTGGATTATATATATATTATAGTATGTCGCTTGCATCACAACAGCCGTAACATTTTTGCTCTTATATTTTTGTTTAAAAAAGAATAAAAAGCCTATACGCAAATGCAAATTTGTGGCAGAAAACTAACATTACCCTAAACACCCTGCTGTGGAGATGCTTTTCTCCAGCAGGGAGAGGGGAACCCGTCAGAGTTATTTTATTTAATTATTGTCACCTGGGAATCAGTTGAACACCTCACCACAAAGGAAACAGAAATGGATGAGCTAATTCCTTCTTGCCCCAAGTTCTTATAACTAATGGACGACCTCTATGTTGCTTGTATCAAAGCAGCCATAAACAGCAATAATCCTCATACATTTGCCATTATAATTTTGGTTTAAAAAAAAAAGTCTGACATGCAAACACAAATGTATGGTTGAAAACTAAACCAACATTTAAACATTTCAGTATTGCTTGGGAAATCCAAAAGTGCTCTGAGTTCTAATTGCACATTGACTGTCATGGAGTGGAACAAATTTAAGTAATTATGGTCTAAATTATGTACCAAGCTGCTACTTGATCCTATCTGTTTTTTTTTGTCATGGCTGCTGCTGATCTAATTTCAGAATAAGCGTTTAGTGCAGCAAATCAGTATTATTTCTTCTCAGTTTCAACAAAACTGCCCATAAAAAGTGCCAAAAAATGCCTGCAAAGTGTTAAAATGTTCACTCAGCAAAGTCGGCCACATGAGGATTTAGGTGGTTAACACGTGAGCACTTTTTCCATTCAGGCAAAGCATCACATAAATATCTAAATCACATGTAAACAGAAAGGGGATGTCATTTAAGGTAAACTCTTATCTGCAGAAAGACTTTGTCTGTGTTCTGTGTCACAGTCCACCTTAAAAAAGTTAGCTCCGGACCACTTTTGGAATTGTCCTGCGGAAAAATTACACATCCCTCCTGGATACCAAACATCTGGACAACAAAAGGACTCAGAGGAGCTTAAAGTGAAGCAGCTGTGAGCCAACTCAGCAGACGGACTGAAGACTTCAACATGAATCCTGTTCTGCTGGCGTCTGCCTTGTCCTTGCTGGCTACAGTGGCAGCTCAGTCAAATGACCATTATGACATGGGCTGGGTAAACGGCTACCGCCAGGGCTTCAACTTTCAGTGTCCCCATGGAGAGGTCATCGTAGCCATCAGGAGCTATTTCAGTGAGAATGAAGGCTCAGACCGCTTGTGGTCTTTTGAGTGCCAGCCTACACCTGAGAATCTAGGCGAACCAAGTGACTGCTGGTGGGACGACATCAATCGTGCGGGCTTGGAGTGGTGGGTACCACCTTTTTTTGACTTCACTGTAGCTCTATAGACCTACAGTGAAATGAGGTGCACATACTGACAGTGTAATGTGTTTGAAATTCAAATATGCAGAAGTGCAGCGGATCAACCCTAAATATAGAGGATTCATTGTGGAGACATATTGGAATACTAAGAACACATGAAAAAATGATCTTTAGTCTTTTCATAGTTTTCCTTGACAGATGTTTTAAATGTATTGTTTGGAGGGAGGGTAAGAAAAATAGATTTAACAAGTAAAAAAAACATAGCTCATATTGCCAAACCTTAAGCTGAAAATGTTTGGGGGTACAAATCATAAGTCAGGACATAAAGCGAGTTTTTCCAGATGTTTGAAATGTGAAATAAACCATAAAAAGATTACAGCTCAACTGAATGAAAATTGTGTGAGTGGGGAAAAGACATGCTCACCTTTTGATCCTGTTCTGCACAAACAATTCACACTGTGGTGACATAAATAGAAAAACAGCCTTTTACTCATTGGTGTGTCGGCTATTGCTCTATAAATGTAAATCCTCTTAGGTAAACTGCAATCAAACTTAAAAAGGGGATTCAGGTTTTTTAAAGGGATTTAGCTAAGGCAGATTCAGACATCTGAGTCTGCTCTACCATCCTCTTGGCTGCCAAAACCATATGATGTAAATTTCCCTATCTGTACCCGCCCACTAAGGTCTGCCAGGACTTGTTCATTGACTGTGTATACAGTTATATTCCCAAAGGGTGGTGCTAAACACAGACAAACAAACCTTGAATATGAAAATGAGGAGACAAAGAAAAAAGCAACAATTACACTTCTTTTTATTTGCTTACCAGCAGCAGATAACTTTTTTAGCATCATTATGTTGATTAGGCAGGGATTAGTTTCCATTCTCATTCACTTCTTTTATCTGTATTTGTATCTGTATGTATCAGTCCCTTGTTCGTTTTACAGTCTGAAAAATACATTGTTTTAGTTTTGCACATAATTAAAGAGAGTTTGTTACAATCAAATCATATTCTTAGCTTTTTCATTTTTTATTTACATCATTGAACAACTAATCCAGAGTATCTCCAACACAGAAAATGTTTATGTCATCATCAATTAATACAAATGTCATACTCCAGGTATTTCCATATGTCATTTGCATAAATTATAAAACATTTAGGACCCAAAAGTGACTGTTGCGGAACCCCACAAGCAATGTCCAATCACTGAGGACTCACATCTCCCAGGACAGTGTGTTTGATTGTATAGTGTACAAAATGAACTGTTAAATCCCTCCATAGGGTGCCGGTCTGTTAGGTCTCCAAGCTACTACCTCTTGAACGATATTTGTCACCACTTCCTTCTCTTCACTGGATAAAGTGGCCGTTGCATTATACATTGAGACCCAAGTTCAGCGTTTCAAATGTAATGTCTCTCTTTGACAACTTTCCTCTATATTCTCCTTTACCTTGTGCTCAATTTTAGATTATACTCTATTTTGAATATGGAAATTTAAATACTTATCATAAGCTATGAGTTGTAAAAATTATGCCTTTAACATTAGCCATACATTTATGAATAACTTATCAATAGCAACAGTGTACAACATTTAAATTGGCCTCAACCAAAGATTTCATTACAGATTTTACATATGTTCCATTTTTATTGCTGTCATAAAATACTGAATTCTGTCCACTGTATTCTCCTTCAGAGAAATAAAGCAGGCCCTCCAGAACTCTGTATGAATCATCACCCTTCTCCGGTACAGTTCCTGGGAACATTTTCATCCAACACGCTTTGTCAGTGGTCCTTTAGACATCCCCACACAACAGTTTATAGGCCACATGTTTCAGCCTTTTCCTGAAATATTGCAACATGGTGCTCATAAAAACCCGATAGTCTAAACAGACTATGGAAACACAATCCAGAATAAGCCTTGCCAGTAAGCACAAGTCCATTTAGAAAATACAGCAACTATATTATATTTTTATTTTAATTTTCAGATGCCATAACCTGATATAAAAATATTTCTCTATCAGTTTCACTCAAAGCTTTTGTCAAATGAAAGGATTTAAATGAGCCTTTAGAACACCACTGAAAGGATAAATTGTAGCCTGACAACAGCAGCTTCAATCATACACCTAAGCACATTGCTGGCTAGATCTGCCTCTGATGACAGGTGTGGTTTGGAGAGAGATGCAAATTCTACAGTTTTTCTTTGGATTAGGTTTCACTGAACTCTTTCCACCTCTTGAACTACATTGTGAGAGCTCTTTTTCACTGCCATGCTCGCCCATCTTTATAACAGCAGTCTGATTGGATTTAACAGGGTAGAACATTGCCCTGCAGTAAATGAATTCAAGTGACTGAATGTTCATGTTGCTGCGTTCATGTTGCCATGACAAGTTTCCACACACTAAGCATTGCTTGAATCTGACAAATCTTAGTGCTGCTGGTCAAGATAATAAACAGACCCCCCAAAAAGGAAAAAGACTGTATTTAACTCATGACTTGTGTTTTTGCAGGACATCAACATGCACCCGCAATGGCCTGGTGGCGGGTGTTCAAAGCAAGTACTTTGAATCTGTCCTTGACCGTGAATGGCAGTTCTACTGCTGCTACTACAAACGCAGCTGTCCGTACTCCTGCATGTACGTTCTCACACAGTACTGTGGGCACGTTGAAGAAGCAGTCTGTCAGTGTTGGTATCTTCTTTGTTGAGAGTTAGATGATGCAAAGTCAGAGCAATAACGAAACTGCTGCACACAGATTGAAAAAAGGTTCACTCACAGTCCTTTTTAGGTATTTTCTTTAGATGCAGCACACTCACTGAAAAAAGCTGTTAAAGCACCCAGAAGAATTGGTCACATTTGGAAATAATTTGGTGCAGATGCAGCTCGATAATAGGTGCTCAACTGATTAAATTTACAACGAGCTGGCACATCCAGAATGGGTAAATGGGTATATATATAAGGAGTTGAGCCATGATGTTAAATTATCCATGTACAGCAGCTAATTGCTGGAGCATCTGACGGTGGGAGTATAGTATTGTGTAACTCTGGAGCCAATTTCATTGTGACTTGCAATTTCAGGTTCGACCATGCACCCTCAATAAAACCACCATAAGTATGTAAAATTGGACCATTCTTGTTTGAAGCTTAACTTCTTTTTGTCAGTGATTATGCTTGCAAAAGTATTTTTCCACATTTTATCAGGTTACAAGACAACTTTAATGCATTTTATTGGGGATATATGTGATAGAGCAACACAAAGTAGAGCATAATTACAAAATGGAAAAATATACTGTTAAAATATAAATCTGTGCTTTTATATTTAGCTCCTGATTCAGTACTTTGTCGAAAGAAAAAAGCCGTCTTTCGGGGTATGTCCCTGCCAGCTTTGCTAATCTACAGACTGAAATTTTTACCTATTCTTATTTGCAAAACAGCTCAAGCTCAGTCAAAGGAAAATGAGAGCATCTGTAAACATTTTGAAGTCTTTCCCAGATTCCTGGACTTAGGTCTGAACTTTGACTGGGCCAATCTAACACATGAATACACTTTAAACTGAACCATTGCTGTGGAACTGCTGCATTCCAAAAGCAAGATGCTGCCATGTTTCACTGTGGGAATGGTGTGCACTGATATCCAGTGTTAGAGTTCATTCATAAATAGTGCTTTGCATACAACTGAATCTAGAATCAACTAATTAAAACAGAGGGGTGTGTTTAAGGCTGTTATTATTTAATTGTATTATTTAACTGTATTATGTAATTGTATGTTTTAGATGTTTTTACATCTAAAAAAACAACATGCAGTTTATCCATATTTAAAGGTACACTCAACTTATTGCAGGCATGTCACATGAAATTCTGATCAGAAGAGAACCTGACAGAATTGTAAATTAATTTTGTTTTAACACAGGGTTATTTAGATGTTTTTACATCTAAAATAAACAAGGAAGACAAAAAAGTAGATACAGAACCTTTCTTCCTCTGCTCAAATGTTTGAGTAATCGAATCTGCACCAGCAACTTGTAGAGATGATCTAAAACAGAGAAACAAATAAACTGAAAAAAAAAGTTAAAAAGTCCTCAGACATGTCACTGTTTATTGAATTAAGGCACACTTCTGCTGTTTTGCTTAGGTGTCGGGAGCTTCAAAGTCTTCACACGACTGTAGTCATAAAGTAATTAAAACGGCCGTGTTCCTTCCTGGCCCAAAGTGTCGAGCATTGTCTCAGACAATCCACAAGAAACAGCTGCGGATGTCGTCATTGGGGGGTGGGGAGGGGAGAAATCTAGAATCAACCAATTAAAACAGAGGGGCGTGGTTCAGTGTCTGTTTTAAATACTAGCAGAAAATGCTGCAATTTACTTGAAACATTCGCTGGACAAGAACACTCGTTGAACAATGGTTAGAGTTAAGAGAGTTTTTCATCAAACCGGGGAGAAATGCAAGGTGTGCCGAGATGATGAACAACCATCTACATCATCTACTTCCTCATCTGAGATAACTATTGGAATTCCTATCGTAACATACTCTGCAGATGATAATCCAACTTCACCAACAACAATGGATGAAAAACAGGCCTCAGGTCAGCTGAGACGTACGTGTCTTCTGTGTGAAACCCCGGTAACCGTCTTCCGGCATACGTGCCGTGAATTGGATGCCCCAAAGAAATCAACATATTACCTATGCAAGGTACAAAGGCCTCCGTTCGACACTCTGCAATAAGAGTGGTCTTTGGAACCATGTGGACTGAGTGGTGGATGGGTGTATATTTTCATGTATGAAATAGGAGAGCTCTGCCTATATCAATTGGATCAAGACGAGGTATTTAATGGATCATTGGCTCTGTGTACTCTCACCCACAACGACTGGGCTGTGTTACAGCTGGCATTCCCACACCTTACTGATAACCCTGAATCAGTCTCAGTGTACGAGAGGGAGGATGAAGATGAAACCTCTCCTCGACCAGCAAAAAGGATGAGAATGTGTCCTCATCCGTCCGAAGTTGAAAAAGCTGCGAGAGAACCTCTCTTTAGTGCAGTGTGGGGATCAAAAACCACAGCAAATGGTCGCTGGTCTTTTCAGGCAACCAGACGCAAGAACAACCAGACGATCCCCTCAGATCTGTTTGTGTTGGAGGCATTCAATCAGAACTGCGGTGTATTCAGGACAGTGCTGGCTGCCAGCTTGCATGTCACAGAAATCGGCTTGGAACTGTCTCAATGGTCTGGTGACAAAAACTCTGTTTCTCGGGAACTTTATTCTTGCAGGTTTATGTAGAGTATAGGTTTCTTCTCCTGATAAAAAATCTTTAACTTTTTTAACCACTACCTTCTTCCCCGTTTCATCTTGCAAAACCCTCGTCAACCTTTCTATACCCCCTAAACTTCCTGGATTTGATGGGTTGTAATATACATTCTTCATCAACCTTCTTTTAGCCAGGCATTCAATTAGAACTGCGGTGTATTCAGGACAGTGCTGGCTCTGCCATATGATGCTTGGGCTGAGAAGATGAATGAAATTGGACAGCGTCTTTCCAGCTTTTTCTGAAACTCACGCTGCTGGACTGATGTCATGTCAGGGAAAAGAATGCTGACGTTCCCTGTTGTGGATCTAAAGCACGTCCTCTTTTGAGAATCCACCCTCTTTTGAGGACCCGCCCTCTTTTTTGAGGACCCGCCCCCCCTTCCTACGATATATATGTGGGTCTAACTGCGAGCTCACAGACTCTTCTTCACAAAGGAGGGCAGCAAACCTTGAGAATTTATGGAGCGTACGGGAAAACACCATACTGGGACCTCTACAACCAGCAAGCAGAGACACTCTTCTCTCCTGAGCATGGTGAAAGCTTCAACACCGGACCGTATCATCCACCTTCTCCAGACCTCTGCTCACCAACCACCTCATCGTCCCAGCTCTCTGAGTCCCTCTTCAGTCCAGCCACACCTACAGGATACAACCTCAGATCGTATCATCCGCCTTCTCCCGACCTCTACAGATATCCGACCTGAAGACAAGAGGGTGGTCGTGGAGGACGAGGCAACTACCAGCTACTCACCCTCCCCACAAACTCCGGACCCGATACCTGCCCCTCAGCCTTCACCGGAGGATGAGAGTAACCAGGGGGACGAAATTGACGGCTGGATCTCATCCGCCCTCATCAATACGGTGAAAACAGCGATACTTCATTTATTCAAAATAACCTGTTTGAACTATCTCAAAGAAACCTGTTACGAGTGCATAAAGAACCACCCGAGTCAACGACAGCATCAGTGCCTGGAGATATTGGAGGAGGAGTATTACCAAATCAACTTTCAACGCATCTTGCGACGACTCATAAACCCCAATCTCCTTCCTGCTATTCAGAATCTTCTGACAGTTCGACGCATACAAGCAGAGGACTTCAGAGTGAAAACGATTGCAGAGACGGTTTTATATGAACTGAAATCGGTACAAGGCTTCCATAGTGCAATCACGGATATGTACGATAAGATGAGCGGTAATGAATGTCTCAAGCAACTTAACTCTGTTTCAGAGTGCTACGGATCGATCTCACATGTTTGATGACTTGTTTTGTCTTTTCTGTATTCTCTCTTGGTTTTCTACTGGTATACATACAGGGGTTGGACAGTGAAACTGAAACACCTGGTTTTAGACCACAATAATTTATTAATATGGTGTAGGGCCTCCTTTTGCGGCCAATACAGCGTCAGTTCGTCTTGGGAATGACATATACAAGTCCTGCACAGTGGTCAGAGGGATTTTAAGCCATTCTTCTTGCAGGATAGTGGCCAGGTCACTACGTGATACTGGTGGAGGAAACATTTCCTGACTCGTTCCTCCAAAACACCCCAAAGTGGCACAATAATATTTAGATCTGGTGAGTGTGCAGGCCATGGGAGATGTTCAACTTCACTTTCATGTTCATCAAACCAATCTTTCACCAGTCCTGCTGTGTGTATTGGTGCATTGTCATCCTGATACACGGCACCACCTTCAGGATACAATGTTTGAACCATTGGATGCACATGGCCCTCAAGAATGGTTCGGTAGTCCTTAGCAGTGACGCGCCCATCTAGCACAAGTATTGGGCCAAGGGAATACCATGATATGGCAGCCCAAACCATCACTGATCCGCCCCCATGCTTCACTCTGGGCATGCAACAGTCTGGGTGGTACGCTTCTTTGGGGCTTCTCCACACCGTAACTCTCCCGGATGTGGGGAAAACAGTAAAGGTGGACTCATCAGAGAACAATACATGTTTCACATTATCCACAGCCCAAGATTTGCGCTCCTTGCACCATTGAAACCGACGTTTGGCATTGACATGAGTGACCAAAGGTTTGGCTATAGCAGCCCGGCCGTGTATATTGACCCTGTGGAGCTCCCGACGGACAGTTTGGGTGGAAACAGGAGAGTTGAGGTGCACATTAATTTCTGCCGTGATTTGGGCAGCCGTGGTTTTATGTTTTTTGGATACAATCCGGGTTAGCCCCCGAAAATCCCTTTCAGACAGCTTCCTCTTGCGTCCCAAAAGTTAATCCTGTTTGGGGTGGTTCAACCTTTTGGGGTATGCTGAGGGGCATTACCCTGGATACCCGGGCTCTTTTTAAATCTCAAAGACTTGCTGTTTTGGTCACAGATGCGCCAGCAAGACGTGCACCAAAAATTTGTCCTCTTTTGAACCTGGTATGTCACCCATAATGTTGTGTGCATTTCAATATTTTGAGCAAAACTGTGCTCTTACCCTGCTAATTGAACCTTCACACTCTGCTCTTACTGGTGCAATGTGCATTCAATGAAGACTGGCTACCAGGCATGTCCAATTTAGCCATGAAACCCCCACACTAAAATGACAGGTGTTTCAGTTTCATTGTCCAACCCCTGTATATATATATAACTTTTGTTTAAAGATTGCAGTGTTTGAATTGATCTTTATTATCTGAATGTGTTTTTCTGTTTTTCTATTAAGTACAAGTAAAAAAAAGAAGAAGAATAAATATACCCTCCGGTGTTTTTTTTTCATTATTTAACAAGTAGTCGTCGGAGTGAGCATAAGACTGGGATGGCTAAAAGAAGGTTGATGAAGAATGTACATTACAACCCATCAAATCCAGGAAGTTTAGGGGGTATAGAAAGGTTGACGAGGGTTTTGCAAGATGAAACGGGGAAGAAGGTAGTGGTTAAAAAAGTTAAAGATTTTTTATCAGGAGAAGAAACCTATACTCTACATAACCTGCAAGAATTAAAGTTCCCGGAAAAAAACAGAGTTTTTGTCACCAGACCATTGAGACAGTTCAACCCGATTCTGTGACATGCAAGCTGGCAGCCAGCACTGTCCTGAATACACCGCAGTTCTGATTGAATGCCTCCAACACAAACAGATCTGAGGGGATCGTTTGGTTGTTCTTGCGTCTGGTTGCCTGAAAAAGACCACGGACCATTTGGGGTTTTTTTTGATCCCCACACTGCAATAAAGAAGGGGTTTTCTCGCAGCTTTTTTAACTTCGGGGCGGATGAGGGGCACATTCTCATCCTTTTTGCTGGTCGAGGAGAGGTTTCATCTTCATCCTCCCTCTCGTACACTGAGACTGATTCAGGGTTATCAGTAAGGTGTGGGAATGCCAGCTGTAACACAGCCCAGTCGTTTTGGGTGAGAGTACACAGAGCCAATGATCCTTAAATACCTCGTCTTGATCAATTGATATAGGCAGAGCTCTCCTATTTCATACATGAAAATATACACCATCCACCACTCAGTCCCCATGGTTCCAAAGACCACTCTTATTGCAGAGTGTCGAACGGAGGCCTTTGTACCTTGCATAGGTAATATGTTGATTTCTTTTGGGGCATCCAATTACGGCACGTATGCCGGGAAGACGGTTACCGGGGTTTCACACAGAAGACACGTACGTCTCAGCTGACCTGAGGCGTGTTTTCATCCATTGTTGTTGGTGAAGTTGGATTCATCTGCAGAGTATGTTACGATAGGAATTCCAATAGTTATCTCAGATGAGGAAGTAGATGATGTAGATGGTTTTTCATCATCTCGGCACACCTTGCATTTCTCCCCGTTTGATGAAAAAACTCTCTTAACTCTAACCATTGTTCAACGAGTGTTCTTGTCCAGCGAATGTTTTCAAGTAAATTGCAGCATTTTCTGCTAGTATTTAAAACAGACACTGAACCACGCCCCTCTGTTTTAATTGGTTGATTCTAGATTTCTCCCCTCCCCACCCCCCAATGACGACATCCGCAGCTGTTTCTTGTGGATTGTCTGAGACAATGCTCGACACTTTGGGCCAGGAAGGAACACGGCCCGTTTTAATTACTTTATGACTACAGTCGTGTGAAGACTTTGAAGCTCCCGACCCCTAAGCAAAACAGCAGAAGTGTGCCTTAATTCAATAAACAGTGACATGTCTGAGGACTTTTTAACTTTTTTTTCAGTTTTTTTGTTTTCTCTGTTTTAGATCATCTCTACAAGTTGCTGGTGCAGATTCGATTACTCAAACATTTGAGCAGAGGAAAAGAAAGGTTCTGTATCTACTTTTTTGTCTTCCTTGTTTTTTTAGATGTAAAAACATCTAAATAACCCTGTGTTAAAACAAAATTAATTTACAATTCTGTCAGGTTCTCTTCTGATCAGAATTTCATGTGACGTGCCTGCAATAAGTTGAGTGTACCTTTAAATTGGATAAACTGCATGTTGTTTTTTTAGATGTAAAAACATCTAAAACATACAATTACATAATACAGTTAAATAATACAATTAAATAATAACAGCCTTAAACACACCCCTCTGTTTTAATTAGTTGATTCTAGATTCGCCCCCCTAATGAGGACATCCGATCAGTGTGCAGGGTTACGCACCTTCCAGTTATGCGCCTTTCGGTTATGCCCCCTTCTGTTTATGCCGCCCTGTCAAAATTTTCACACCTCGTTTGATTGCTATAGTCTCTCATACTTGCCAAAACCTTACTACCACTACCAAAAAATATCCCTACTCATATGCAGCAGTTGGATATTAAGCTTTTTAGTAATAGGAAATATGAGAGTTAAATATAAGCCACAAAGTGTGACGTTCTTTGTTTAGAAACAGAGTTTCTATTTTTTTTTTACTTTAGATTTTTCAGGGCAGATTGCAGAGAATATGTTTATATTCATATAACTCTCAGCAAAGAAATAGCAGAAGCATGGTTACTGAAAATGTTATACATTAGTCGTTACATTTTCAAAATATTAAACAATCATCTGCTGCCGTCCTCAGGAAGACCACTGATGTTCCTGAATATTACAGAGAAGAGGGCGAGATGGTTATCCCAGCTTATGGATACTTCATCCGAGGGGCCCAGACTACATTCAGTGGAGTGCTCAGGTTAGTTCTAAAACATTAAATTTTTCTGTGAATGGCTATGACCTATGAACTAAGAAGGACCACTGTGTAATAAATGTGGTAAGAACTGCCCAAATATTTGAAGGGTAAACTGACAGGTTTTTGTCTCGTTCCTGTATTTCAGAGATCGGCAGTGGAAGTACATCTTGTGCAGAATGACAGACTTTGACTGTGAATTTGAGAATTTATAGACCTGTAAGAAGCACCTTATTAACACACAAACATGTACAATACATAACCACAACTCACTCAGTCATACCATAGTAATGATAAAGCACAAAGTATTACTGTTCTTGTTTATGTCTTTTCACTTAATAAAAAGACCAACTTAAGGAATGTTATCTAATTGTGGTCACTTTTTAAAATTTGTTTAGCATGAAGAACTGATACATAACGCCAAACGGTAAAATAAACATCTAGACAGCTTTTTACATAGGGAGGACCAGCTAGTCCTTTAACAGCATGCTTTGCAAGTGTTTCCTAGAGCAGAGGCAGTTATTTTATAATATGTTTACAGCATTTGAAAAATAAACGTACATCAGGCTGTGCGCTAAGATTTCTCAGCTAGGGGAGCAAATGTTCTCAGTGAGCTGGGGGATTAAAGATATTCTCTTGATAGAAAAAATGGAACAACAGTTTAGAGTAATGAGGAGGAACAAGTACCTGGCATTAGATGTGTTGCATGCAGCCAACTGTGTCCCACCTACTTTCAATGGATACCACTCCATTCCTGCTTTAATAACATGTACTGTGTCTGGCATATTTATCTGTGTAAAAATCTGGAATAAAGATGTTTATTGTTAAAGACTGTTGTTGTTCACTATAAGGAAATTTCATAAAGGTAAACAACAGAATGTGATGTGCAAATGTGTAACATGGGAAAATAATAACAGTAACTATGGGAAAGTATGAGCCTCTCAAAAGTTCAGACGGGATAACTGAGCCATGGTGAGCTCGTTTGGGCTTTACTTGGCTAGAGGTAAGCTTCAAACTAATGATATTGCCATAACAGAAAGCAGAGAAGGAGAAGTATGTTCATGTGCCTGCACACATTTTGGAAGGGTTTCACATCAGGGATTAGCGTATGACCACCTAATCATTAGCTAATCACTTCTGTGACATGACTCCCCACCTAATATAAAAATGATGGTGAAACAATAGTAACAAATACATCAATTTAAAGGCCAGTTCTGCATATTACATTTAGATAGCTTTCATGCAAAAAACTTAACCTTGCAAAGTTCACATGCCACTGATAAACCTCTGAGTCACCAAGGCAGGTGATTACAAAGCTGAATTGGGAAGTAGATGTGAAGTTGGCAATATATTTTAACCAGTGGCGCTGCTGACTCCAGGCCACAGGGGTGGCTTGTGCTGGCACCAGTACCAGCCCACCTGGCCACCCAAACCAGTGTTCATATAGGAGTTTGCAGAGAGGTTTCGAGTGTTGCCAAATTAGCAGTTTTGTCACTAGACTTTTTCAGACCCCCTATCGACTTATATAATAAAAAAGCCCAGATCTAGCACATTTTTGGTAAACTGGCAGTAACGTTCTGAGGAACAAAGTCGCCATGTGATTGAGCTGAATCTGTTACCACATGCAGCAACCGGCTACAACAGGCTGCTGAGCGGTTTTCACACCACAAAGTCACAACTGGCAATGAGCTGCTCATGCAAAGAAAAATGCCCTCTCCCATCCACATAAAACTCTGCTTAAAACTTTGTTTTCTCTTCCTGCTTTATCTAATTCTATGTCGACTCATTCTGATAATAGTATAACATTTTTTGAAGTTTAATTAGCAATAAAAACACAACATAACAAAGCATAGACTGTATACAGAAAGTCAAAATTAAATTGGTGCTGCAGGGTCAAAGCTATTTAATTCGGAGATATAACATTGGCAGCTTTTTTTAACCTTTATTGAGAAACAGAAACATGACAGAACAAAAACAGAGAACAAACACATAATATATACATTAAACATAATAATTTTAGGGCAACAAACAAAAATGGAGACAGTTATGAAGTCAGTATTAAATGTGTGCTCGAGGGTTGCAGTTTATAGATCAGAGATGTAATTTAAAGGGCTTTAGTGTTGGAGCTTGATTTTAGGCTATTTAAGTGATGAACAGGTTAAAAATGTACAATATTTCAGTGTCACCCAGTTCTCTTTTTTCTATACCAAACAAGATAGTTCTCTCTGTTAATGAAAAGTTAATGTTCATTTTCCTAAAAATGTTGCATAAGTCTATTATTAACAGTCACAGAGGAGATGAATCAGAGATTCTTCATAATACAAACTCAACATGCATAGAGGGTCCAGGTCTCATTCAGATTTTTTCACAGGATAACAGCTTCGGAAAATTGTTTAAGAGACATCCTTTACCTTGTTATTCAGATAATATTTTTTTTGTATTGAACCAAAAAATTTTAAAGTTAATATTTTCAAAGATGTTTGATCAAGTTGGTGAAGATACAACAGCTTTTAGGAGAATATTTCTTATGATCTTATCAGTCATTTTAAAAGGCAGTCATGAACTATCTAAATGGTGCTCAGGTCAATATATGGTGCCAAATTGTCTTGAAATGTAGGTGGAGATGACAAAAGATTCAATACAGTGCTGGGAATGAAATGCTGTCTTCTTTTGTGAAAGTACACATCATGGCAGGATGTGGCCAGCACAAATCATTTAACTGTGGAGGCAACTTAAACAAAAGCAAAATCCCAAAGCCATGCTGTGAGACCATGAACCAAAGTTCTCTGCCAAGGCCAATATGAAGAAGCAGACATTTTTTTTTCTTAGCAAGCTGACTTTGTAAATAGTTTTTGAACAAACATTTCCTACCAGACTTTCAAACACACAATGTGGTTGAACTTCACCTTGCAAGTGGCTAAGGAGAAAACACTTAAGTCTGGTTTCTGTTAAATTACCCCGAACTTTACTTTTCATAGATATTATTCTCTTCCTTTCAAAAAAAAAAATCAGCGTCTATTCGAGAATGAACATGCTGAAATAACTGTAGGTCTCGTCAGTGGCCTCATTGAAATTAACAATACATAAAGAAACAAGGGTTAGTTACATAGCTAGATTTCTTTAAATCAATGATCTACATACTTAAGTATCTTTGCAACTATAAAGGCATATCCTTCCTCCTCAAGAACAGAGAGACTGGTTCTTTCTCCTAGGGCTGAAAGACAAAAAAGACCTTATCTGTTCTGGCAGCTCTGGTTTGGGAGTTCTTGCAGCTTGTTCCTGTGAGTCAGACAACTATTGTGTGATTGTGAGCAATTTAAAGTGGGTGTGGTCTCACTGTACATAATGCAGTGAGACCGACTTCCCAGACGTTTTGCACATGGGTTTCTTCTTAAGTATGAAATGTCCTGGCCAGAAAGAATACATCTTTCTGTTTTTGCTGAGTATGTACAGCTCTTGCACAGGTGTGTAATGAGATATTTAATTGCAGAAAATCTGTCAATCATTAAATGACACAATATTTTTTGTCAAAGTGAAGTCAGCCTTGTAAATTCAGTTCTATTTCTCTGTATGTCCGCCCGTCCGTCTGACATTGTCTATACATTCTTGTCCTACTGGGATGCTGGTGCCATCTCCAGTGGCCACTGGTCCCCAGCTGATCACAGGGCAACACAGAAACACACAGGATAAACACCAATGCACACACACACTCATTCCTAAGGACAATTTAGAGAGACCAGTTAACCTAACAGTCGTGTTTTTGAAGTGTGAGAAGAAGCTGGAATACTCAGAGAGAACCTCACATGCCCTGGTAGAAAATGCATGTATGTGACTTTGTCTGGTAAAATAAATGTCATTAGTTATTATGCTTTTTTGAATTTGAAGCAAGAGATTGTGCCTGGGAATCATGTCACATCCGACTTTAGCAAGTTCCAGTTGCAAGTGGTAACTAATACTAATAATGTCACAATTACTGTATATGCCTCAAAAACCAAAAGGAACATGTTCATAGGTAGAGGTTACACAGTGCTGTAAGTGCGATTGGATTAATGAAATACAAACCATCAGAAGAGAAAGTTACTGTCATAGTTTTTGTTAATGATCTGACCCACATGCAGAAAAACATTCTAGGATGCTGTGTGTTGAAGGGCATGAATGGTGGATTCCCAGATGTGCCTGCAGCAACGGATGTGGTGATGGACAGAAGTTACTGCAATGTCTTTCTCGTCAGCTGAGAACAGAGGTGGATGGTAGCCGATGGAAGCTTCGAATGGAGAAAGACCAGTAGCTGAGGAGATATGAGAATTGTGAGCATCTGTAAGGTTGGTGGAAGTGAGGCATCTGAGGGTGGACTCCAACTGTTGATTCATTCGTTCGGTCTGTCCGTTTGACTGTGGATGATAACCAGAGGTTAGTGACACCTTAGCCCCCAAAGCTAAACAGAACTGTTTCCACACCTGAGAAATAAACTGAGGTCCGCGCTCAGAGAGTATATCCTGGGGAATACCATGTAGCCTGAAAACGTGTTTAATGAGTAGTGGAGGGGGGCAGCTGTCTGACTATAGTTTCTGATAAACCTCTGATAAAAATTGGCAAATACCAAGAAACGTTGTAGCTGTTTACGGGAATCAGGAACTGGCCAGTCGAGCACAGCCTTAATCTTTTCAGGGTCCGAGTGGACCTGTCCACCCTCTGAAATGAAACCAAGGAATGTAACAGATGGTTGATTAAACTCACATTTCTCGGCCCGGCCTTTACAAAAAGCCAGTTCTCCAGAAGCCGTTGAAGTACTAGGCGGACATGACGACAGTGCTCCTCCATGTTCTTGGAATAAATCAAAATATCATCCAAGTAGACAAAAAACAAAAATGTTCAGAAAATCTCTGAGAACATCATTGACTAAAGCCTGAAAGACTGCTGGCGCATTGCAAGGACCGAAATGCATTACTAAGTACTCAAAGTGTCCAAGTGGTGTCTTGAAGGCCGTTTTCCACTCATCCCCCTGGCGGATTCTGACAAGGTGATCGGCATTTCAAAGATCTAACTTAGTGAAAATGGTTGAGCATTGTACTGGTTCAAAAGCAGAAGAAATGAGAGGAAGGGGATACTTGTTCTTGATAGTGATTCTGGTTTAAACCCCTATAATCAATGCAGTGACACAGGGACCTATCTTTCTTACCCACAAAGAAAAAACCTGCTCCTAAAGGGGACGAGGAGTGGCAAATTATTCCTGCTGACAAAGACTCATTAATGTACTTCTCCATAGTCTGACATTCAGGTCAAGAAATATTATAGAGTTGGCTGGACGGGAGTGGGGCCCCTGGGAGGAGGTCAATAGTACAGTCGTACGGCCTGTGAGGTGGCAGGGACGAGGCCTTGGCCTTACTAAAAACCTGTCTCAGGTCGTGATACTCGGTGGGAACTTGTGAGAGATCTGGAGGATCATTATCAATGTTCTCTAACTCAGGGGGACTTTGAGAAACAGCGGGCTGGAGGCAGGAAGAGAGACAATGGGTGGACCATGACTCGACTCGACACTCTGTCCAATTTAAGTGCGGATTGTGCCTTTGTAACCACGGGGAAACCTAAAACTAAAGAATTCTGGGGAACGGGAAACACAAAGAATGAAATCTTTTCCCTATGATTTCCAGAAAGTAAGAGTTCTAGAGGTTTAGTACGGTGAGATTTTTTATGCAACCTCTGGCCATCTAGAGCTGAAACTAAGCTCCACCTCTATTTTAGCACGGTCTACTAACTCCTGATCGATTAGATTTTGCTCACTACCAGAATCAATCAGAGCTGACAGGTTTTGAGTCTGTTGATTGAAAACAATTGAGGCAGGTAGAACAAGTCTGGGGGGTCTGAGGGGGACTGTGTTGGTCCGTCAGTCTCTGCTCTATGACCGACGGAACCTGTCTTTTGGCCGCACTGGACAATGGGAGCATAAGGCTATGAAATGATCTGGGGAGCCACAATATAAACACCGGTTCTCCTGCCTGTGTCTCTGTCTGTCCTCAGCAGGGAGGCGGGTGTGCCCAACCTGCATGGGTTCTGAGTCGGAAACTGCTGCCCGAGAAGGAGAACAGGTGGAAGGTGGGGCATTAAATGGGACCTGAGGTCTCACAGCAGTTCGCTCTACTCGGGACCTCCTTCTCTCTCTCATACGGTTATCAACCCTTGTAGCTAAAGCGATCAATTCATTAAGTGTTTTAGGTTCATCTAGCAATACTAACTAATCTTTTAGAGATTCATCCAGGGACTGATAGAAGGCTGTCTTTAGTGCACAGTTGTTCCAACTGGAAGTGGCTGCAACAGAGCGAAAATCAACTGAAAACTCTGCAACTGGTCTATTTCTTTGTCTTAGAGACCGCAAGTGGCGAGCTGTGTTAGTTTGATCTGCTTCAGAGGAGAATATCTGTTTAAACTCCTGCACAAAATCATCAAAAGAACACCTAAACTGATTACAGTTGGGGAAGCGAGCCTCAGCCTATTTTAAAGCTTTACCTGTCAATAAACCAAGAATATAAGAAATCTTTACATCGTCATGTGGGAAGGATTGTGGGGAGCGATTGAAAACAAGCGAACACTGAAGAAGAAAACCCCGACAATCACCCACCTCTCCAGAATACTTCTCAGGGTTAGGGGAAGTGACGTCACACGAGTGAGGAAGCTGCTGCGAGACCGGGGAGGCTTTGGCGCCCTCTGCTGCAGTGGAGTTTTGGCTGATCAGAGAGTGTTAGAGCATTGAGGCAATTTGTCCAATTTGAACGTTGGTCTGTCTCTGCTGCTCTGCAAGGGAACGGAGAGATGAATCATGAGCTAGAATCTGTGATGAATGTTCAGATAAGGTTCTCTTAAGTGCTTCTGCTGGGTCTTGTTGGCCTGAGTATTCTGTCATAGTTTTTGTTAATGATCTGACCCACAGGAAAAACACTAAGGAGAAAAATAGAAAGTTTAAAAGTTTTATTTTCACGGGAGTGATATGGGTTTGAGATCCTGGACCGGTAAATCACCAACAGCACAGAAGATGGGAGAGAGGATAAGACCAGAGGAAATACACAGTTATTGTAAAGCCAGTTTGTCACTATACTTACTGGGGGGAGGAAGATGGACCGCCAGAGGGATGAGAGATGTGGGGTCTGAGAGCACAACGCAGGAGCAGTTCTGTGAAGGTAGATCCTTAGGAGCTCTGATCCAGGACTGTGTGAAGAAAATGGATTGATGGTGTGGAGCACAGGTTGGAGGTACTTGCGTGAGAGTTGGTTGAGGGTGGACAGGGTTCGCTTATGACTTTATCCGGATGGTCGAAGAGCCAGGAAGCTGCCAGCTTGAACTAGATCCAGAGGAAATAACTGGAGACTTGAACCCTTATCCAGAAGTCAGAGAACGCTCTTTAAGAAGAGTCTGGAAACCAGCTTGAACTCAACCAAGTCTGGAAACAATCTGAGGAGGAGGACACACTTGAATTAATCAGAGTTCAGGAAGAAACAAGAAAGCAAAACTAGAGCTAGAGCTTGGCGAGAGTCTGTTACCACTGCTGGCAGCTTCCAGTCTAACTACACCTCCAGGTAATTAGTCAATGCGAACCACCTGTCCCCTCTGCACCTGTGAACGCCAACACCATCTAGCGACCAAGCAGAGTAAATAGCAGACAAACACAAATACACAGTAAACCCGACAGTTACCAGTTCATTCCTGCAGCTTTCAGTTCTTTTGTATGTGCAGCAGCCATGTTGCACCTGAGTTCTTGGTTGGCTGGGAACCTCCCTCTTTTCCAAACAGAAGGTTGACTTCATTGGGAGCTCTATCTTATTTTTCCAACTTGGAATTCAGAAACTGCAACTTCTGATTATAAAGAAAACCACCATTTACGTAAACACTAGTTTATGTTTGATACTCTTATTATGAAGTAAGACAGGAAGTAGTTTTTGAGTTGCCCAGATGTGTTGACACTGCCAGCTAATGAAGACTTCGCAGACAAGATAAAGGGATATTTCACAGGTTTAAAGTGAGTGATTTGCATTGGGCCACGTCTAATTAAAACTTAGATACTGTCCAGAGATTATTTAAAACACAGTTTGAGCAAAAACCTTTATGCTAAATGTGAAATCACAACAAGGGAGCATTTTCAAAGCTTTATTTAGCTATGGGACAGCTATAAAATTGAACAAGCATAAAAACATATAAGGACTATGCAACGGTGGACTGGAAAACTCTACTTATTACTGATTGTAGAAACGCTTTGCGATTTGTGAAATCTTAACCGTTAGATTTGCTAAAATCTTGTCTCATTCTCGTGAACCCAGTATGTTTTATCTCATCTTGTGTGCTGGATCGTTACACCTCACTTTAGTAGTTTAGTAGCAAGAATAAATACAGTCCAAATTGCAGAGCCAAAATGACTGGCTGCCGCTTTGTCCAAATTCTTAGTCCATTTGTTCTGGTTTTATTCTCCGACTCAACCTTCCAAATCTATTCAAACTTAATGGGGTGGACTGGATAACGGTCACTGGGCTCCCTGTGCTGTCTTGAAGGGGACAGGGGACTGGGCCAGTAGCTTTCAGCTCTGTTTGTTTATGGCAGCTGCTGTCTCCGGGCTCGGGGCCAAACACCAGTGGGATTACACAGCTGTCCTTTTGAACGGTGGCCAGTAGAGAGCCACACGCGTGCAGCGGCCTCCTGCACTCAGAGACCTTCTATCCCTGTGAGGGAAAGCCTCTTCCTAAATCTGAAGATCTGGGAAGATTTAAAGCCCCGCTTTATCCTCTTCTCCCACCTGCAGGTTTTCATTACAGCAAGATGAAAAATTATCCTTTCAAAACAATGCCCACTCTGGCTGTAATTAAAGTTGCGAGGCGAAGCCACAAAGCTATTAAAGTCTCCTTACTGCAATCACTTTTGGAATCTGTAGTTAGCTGCCATATAATTAAGTACTAAGTATACTTTTATGGAAGTAAAGCAACCTAGAAAATATGCTTCCAACTGCTGATGAAGACCTGCCTTTTTTTACCAGAAGCAAATAGTTTTATTATACGATCAATGCTTAAGAGACATACACTGCAAACTTGTGGGCATGTCATATTTAAAATTTTACCTATGAATGGAATACATAAATTAAACTCCAAGACTAGTAAAAATGAGCAATATTCACTCAAATTCAAGTCCTGGTGATAAAAATGAAAACATAATAATGAAACATCTCAGTGCAGTGCCCGAACCACAAGTCAGCATCCTATTTATATGTGCTTGTCTCTTTAAACCATCATAAATCAATAAAATACACAGCTGTGTAGTAAAAATGACTTACTTTTGCACCAGAGAAATATTAGTAGGAATTTATGCAAAGAACAAAAATTATAATTTTGACAAAAATCTTTGCCACTCTTCATTGAACTGTCCTTAAACAGCTGACAGGGTTGTTCAGCCTCTAACCACACACTTTGGACCAACTTGCAGATAACGAGGGATCCACGAGGTGAACGCTATAGTTGCTTTATAAATAATAAAGGTTTACAACCTGACAAAGGGCATTGAGCAAGCAGCAAACAGGGTAGTTAACAGAAGGAACCAGTGGAGAATAAATGAAACCAAGGAGTATAAAGATGGAGGTAGGTTGGGGAATGGACCAATGAACACAGAAAATTAATCAGAAGGGAATTGGAAGCAGGTGGTGGAAGATGGACAGAAGGGAGCTGAGGGCAAATGACAAATCAACACAGATGAACATGGTATTAAAGTATTAAAATTATATATCGTGCTCTCATTTTTTTCTAACACAAAAACCTGGCGTTATAAACAGGGGGTGCAAGTTTTTTGAGAACCTATGTACTGGTGGGTTTGGATGGGTTTCATATTTGTTCTATAGGTCATATGGAGGGGAAACCTAATCAGTCATCATAGTAAGTTTTTAATTTACAGAACACTGTTAGCCTGCTGTGCAAACACTTCACACAGAGTGACTGTTTAGTGTTTTAACACCATTCATGTTTTGTATTATAGGGACTTTGTCTTGAAGATTACTGGTTGGTTGTTGTAATCTACTGAGCTATGTGGTTGCATACCGACACTGGTTTGCAAAATAAGACCCAAGCAGAACTTTGGTATTTGCTCCCCACAACAGTAAATAATATACTCAACTGCTACTTTTTATATACAATGCTTTGAAAACGTATTCATGCCCCTTTGAAACTTGTTTTTATAATTTGTGACATTACAACCCCAAGCTTTACATTATTGTAAAGTAGAAGGAAAATAATACATGTTTTCTGCATATAAAAAACTTAAAAGGGTGGCTTACGTATTTATTTAGGTCCTTTTCTCTAATACCCCAAAATAAAATCCAATGCAACCAAATACCTTCAGAAGCCACCTAAAAAGTACATAGAGTCCACCTGTGTGTACTTTATTGTTTGTTTCTATTCCAACACTATAATCCAGACAATTAAGAGGACACAATGTAGATGTCGTATTAGTTTATTTTATAGGGACTTTTGTAGGGACACTTCAACATTCGTAGCTTCCACTAATTTCCAGTCCTTTGTTAAAATGTTCAAGAAAGTGGTCTGGTCAGATGAAACCAACATAATTTTTTTTTACTGCAGCTATCACCTTATAAGACGTTTTGGTGACAGCATCATGCTGTGTGCATGCTGGTCACAGGTGACGGGAATATGGATGAAGCTAAACACAGGGCAATTCTTTTAGAGGCTTCAAACCCTTCCAGCAGGACAACATTCCTGAACATTAAGCCAGGGGTATAATGGAATACTTTAGATCAAAGCAAATTCATTTGTTCAAATGGCCCAGTCAAAGTCCAGAGCTAAATCCAACAGAGAACCTGTGGCTAGACTTGAAAATCAATGTTTACAGACACTCTCCATTCAATCTGTTAGAGCTGGAGATATTTTGCAAAGAATATCCAAGATCCAAGATGGCCCCGCTGATGGCAACCTTGGAGCTTTGCTCTCTATTTTTCCCCCTCAACATCCTCAAAAACACTGTGTCTGGTGTGGACCAGTTCCTAGGAACCATCATTTCTCGAAACCTGAGATGGTTCTCACACATAGACAGTGTTCAGAAGAAGGCCCAGCAGAGACATACTCTTCATACATTATATTCTTTTGTAAAGTAAATTGTGTATATACAGTATGTACATTTAAAAAGATATTCTTTTTTAATGAGAGCAAGGTGTACCGGAGTCAAATTCCTTGTTTTTCTGTACAAACCTGGCAATAAAGCTGATTCTGATTCCAATTCTGATTCCGACTACTGGTCTCTGGATGTGCAATTGCAAATCTGGAAGAGACATGACCCCGAAAGAGTTGCAGCTGTAACTGCAGCAAAAGGTGGTTTTACAAAGTATTGACTCAGTGGGGCTAAAATCAAATGAAATCAAACTTTTCAGATTTTCATCTTTCATCCTTTTCTTTCAACTTTTCATATATTTACTAGTTTGTGGTGGTTTATCGCATAACATCTCAATAAAATAGATTGAAGTTTGTAACACGACAAAATGTGAAAACGTTCAAGTATATCAACACTGTATAAAATAATTTCTGTAAAAAGTACTTTAAAATGTTTAAACACAATAATATTTTAAAAGGTATAAACATAATACTTTTTGCAGGTTGCTTTCAAAGCCTCTCTAATAATAAACAACTACAATAGAAAAAAATGAACCAATTGAAAAGATGGTACAGGAAACTACATCCCAGTTAGTTTTGACCACAGAGACTGCTCTGTTCTCAGCCTGTGCAGAAGTGAGGAGCTGTGTTTGGGATGCAGAGAGACCTTGACCCAGCCCCAGGGCTGCACAGATAGGCTGTTTATTTTAGGGAGCCTCTGCACTACCACTGCTCTCACTTGTGGATAAAAACAGCTGCCTTGTTTTGTTTCTGACAGCATGGGGGTGCACTGCAGCACAAACCCACAACTCAAGTCAATCTTCAAGTCAGGCTTCTTAACCGGCCTGAACCGCTTCCCAAACAAGAGACAAAACACAAAGGATCTAAACTGAAAACATACAAGGGCTTTTAAAACAAGAATTGGGTACACAAATTTGAAAGTATAGCAGATTGTTGGTAGTTCTCCATCTTTGTTCAATGCACCAGTACTAATGGCAGCAAAACAGACCCACAGCATGATGATTCCACCACTATGCTTAAAAGTTGGGGGGCTTAGGTTTAAAAGCATCTGATTGACTTCTCCAAATATACTTCTTTTCATTTTGGCCAAACAGCTCAATATTTGCCTCACCTTAAAATAGACAATTTCTCCAGAAGAAATCTTGCTTTGTGGGCTGGCAACATCTTATGTCAACGGTCAGTCTGTGAACACTGACAATGGTGTTGAGTCATGATGGTTCCTGAGTTGTTCTTGGTTGAAACTTGGATAAAACTTGGTGTTCCAAAAGGACAAAGATCCCAAACACACATCAAAGCTGATTTTGAAATGGCTAAGGCAGGCCAATGCTGCACGGCGGAATAATTGGTAGCACCGGCGCCCTGCAGCAAGAAGGTTCTGGATGCGAATCTTGCCCTGAAGTCTTTCTGCATGGAGTTTGTATGTTCTCCCCGTGCATGAACAGTGGACAGTAAAGTATAGAAAACTGCTGGAAGCAATGATTGTATTTAATGTAAAAATTGTGATGGTTTTAAGATTTTTGATTTATTTAGCATGTTTCTATGGTATACTGAAGACAATTTGAAACATTTTACAAGTTTTAGCGTTGAGTTCTCTCTTCTTTAAAATGTCCTTATTTCACTCAGAAATGCTGGATATCTACTTCTGGACCAAACTTTGATATATAACAACCCATTCTTATCTCAATGTTGATATGTTGGTTTCTGTTTACCCAATGGCTTTTTCAATTGGTCCAAATTTGAGTGTTATGATCATGATTTATCTATCACTTTTGTTTTGTTCATCATGAAGGGAAATAAACAAATTATCATCCTATTTAGCCTAGAATGTTGAAATAAAATGCATATGGAGGATTATTTGATTCCATTACTCATTCATGGCAGTCTTTTTGGGCAGAAATGTGAGTAAACATACTGCCTTGGATGAAAGGAACCCCACATTTGGCCCATAAGGGTAGAACACAGCACTCATGGCAGCATTTGTTTTTCTTGTCTGGACAAAAGAGTTATAGTTAAAATAACATTGCACCTGCCGCTGCTGTCTGGTTTTGTATATCTGACAGAATCTCAGTTTGTTACCTCCCCCAAGAAGGTCATGTCTTCTGTTTGCAAAATATCTCAAAAAGTTGTGAATGGATTTGGATGAAAGTTTCAGACAAGCTGCGTATTATGACAAGGAACAAATGATAAGATTATGGTGGTGATGTGGACCACCATATGGATCGAGGATTTTTTTGAAGGATTCTCATTGATTCTCATTGCCGGACCACGGTGAGAGAACTTAGAATACTCACATGGTTCGTCACACTGTCAGCAGCTGACATACAGTCACCAGAAGTCATCCAGAGTAAAGCTATGGAAAAAGGTTGACATGCATGAGTGACCCTATTGCCTTCGCGGAGGTCTGTGCTCTGTGCTTTTTTTTTGTTCTAGAAGTAGATTCTCTGTTATTCTTCTTGTATTTACCTAATGTCTTTACATCGCTGTGGTCCTTCCCAACTAGTGCCAATTTTATCTGCACTGGTGACAGCGTGTGTCTAAAAAATCCTGAGGGTGACACAGCCATTGCATTTGATGAGCATTCTTGAACAGTGTTGGAGTCCTGACTTGAATCTGATAGAGAGTCTGTGAAGGAGGCCAAAGGTTAGGGTAATGGCGAGGAGGCCTTCCAGCCTCAAAGACCTGGAGCTCATCACCAAACATTAATCCTCAAAATACCAGTGGAAACATGGAAAAAGATGCTCCGCGAATATAAGACAGATTTTGTTGCTGTGATGCCAATAAATGTATTACCACTGATTATATAGAGTTTTTCACAGGACAATATCTAATAAAATTTAAATAAAAATGGACAAATATATTTTTTCTTCAAGATCAGTCCTGCTCATTCATCCTGAAAATGTGTGATTTCTGATTTCCGATGAGAAACAAACTTCTTGATTAAATAAAAAAAATGTTAATCTAAGTCTGCCAGGGGTTAGAATAATGTTGACCATAACTGTACTCTTATGTGTCTGTGATATACCCAGGGGTGAAAGTGAGTCGGTATGGTCCGGTACTGCGTACCACTAAAAGATTCTGTGCCGGTACGCAGTACCGGGAAGAGGGAAAAACGGCTGTCTGCTTTGAAGTCGTCATCCAGAACCAGTTACGGCTGCAAAAACTCACGAGCACACAAAGAAGATCAGATCCGCTACCAATAGGCAGTCTAAAACACAACTTAATCTGTTTACAAATATAGCTATTTTCCCCTCATTCCAAATAGTTTCTGAACTGTTCTGCTATGCTGGAGCCTCAATGCTCTTGTTTTGCTTCTCTCTTTTACACAGGTGGTGCACAGACATAAAAACCCGCAGCTGCATTAGGACAGGACGAACAATAAATCACTTACCATCTACAGACTTTTAAATAAAAACTGCAAAAACAACCGAAATGTCAAATCTTTAATTTGTCCAACCCCTGTATTCTACATTGTCAAGTGATTCTAATTTCTGCCTTATACAGACAGCCTTCAGTAAAGTAAAATATTGATACATTTTAATTAGTTTGAGTTTGGACTTTGCTGAGAGAGAGAGAGATCTCGAGGGGGCATCGATGAGAGTAACAATTAACACACACACACATTATATATACAGGGGTTGGACAATGAAACTGAAACACCTGGTTTTAGACCACAATAATTTATTAGTATGGTGTAGGGCCTCCTTTTGCGGCCAATACAGCGTCAATTCGTCTTGGGAATGACATATACAAGTCCTGCACAGTGGTCAGAGGGATTTTAAGCCATTCTTCTTGCAGGATAGTGGCCAGGTCACTACGTGATACTGGTGGAGGAAAACATTTCCTGACTCGCTCCTCCAAAACACCCCAAAGTGGCTCAATAATATTTAGATCTGGTGACTGTGCAGGCCATGGGAGATGTTCAACTTCACATTCATGTTCATCAAACCAATCTTTTACCAGTCTTGCTGTGTGTATTTGTGCATTGTCATCCTGATACACGCCACCGCCTTCAGGATACAATGTTTGAACCATTGGATGCACATGGTCCTCAAGAATGGTTCGGTAGTCCTTGGCAGTGACGCGCCCATCTAGCAAAAGTATTGGGCCAAGGGAATGCCATGATATGGCAGCCCAAACCATCACTGATCCACCCCCATGCTTCACTCTGGACATGCAACAGTCTGGTTGGTACGCTTCTTTGCGGCTTCTCCACACCGTAACTCTCCCGGATGTGGGGAAAACAGTAAAGGTGGACTCATCAGAGAACAATACATGTTTCACATTGTCCACAGCCCAAGATATGCGCTCCTTGCACCATTGAAACCGACGTTTGGCATTGGCATGAGTGACCAAAGAGTTGGCTATAGCAGCCCGGCCGTGTATATTGACCCTGTGGAGCTCCCGACGGACAGTTCTGGTGGAAACAGGAGAGTTGAGGTGCACATTTAATTCTGCCGTGATTTGGGCAGCCGTGGTTTTATGTTTTTTGGATACAATCCGGGTTAGCATCCGAACATCCCTTTCAGACAGCTTCCTCTTGCGTCCACAGTTAATCCTGTTGGATGTGGTTCGTCCTTCTTGGTGGTATGCTGACATTACCCTGGATACCATGGCTCTTGATACATCACAAAGACTTGCTGTCTTGGTCACAGATGCGCCAGCAAGACGTGCACCAACAATTTGTCCTCTTTGAACTCTGGTATGTCACCCATAATGTTGTGTGCATTTCAATATTTGAGCAAAACTGTGCTCTTACCCTGCTAATTGAACCTTCACACTCTGCTCTTACTGGTGCAATGTGCAATCAATGAAGACTGGCTACCAGGCTGGTCCAATTTAGCCATGAAACCTCCCACACTAAAATGACAGGTGTTTCAGTTTCATTGTCCAACCCCTGTGCGTGTATATATATATATATATATATATATATATATATATATATATATATATGTACCGGCAAGAATTTCAAACTACTTTCACCCCTGGATGTACCTATGCTGAAACTGAGTCAACTTCTTATTTTATGCCAGCACAAAAATGCTGTGTAAATAGTTTTTTCTCATAAAAGAAACTTTCTAAGATAATAACGCTTAATGAATTAACATAAAGCTGATTATTCTGCACAATAATCCAAGAAACAAACCTAAAAACTTTTGGACATGACTGCAAGGGTCCCTTTAACTTATCCCTGTGAATTTGGCTTTGACCAGAATAAAGTAATAAATTTGTCATAATTGTAGGATTCTTGTTTTAAATGCTGTTTGGACATTTAAGCAACAAGCTCTTTTTTCCACAAACAACATTTTTGTTAGTCTAGATAATCCATATCCACTCTCAGGAATTTTAATAGGGATTGTTTCTTTTGTGGGAAAACCATTGAAGTGAAAACTTTTGGCCACAACAGCCACACTGGATGGTGAGATCCCACTTTGGGTTAGAAAGAACATATGTCTCTTGCTCATTTTAGTTTAGTTTGAGTCATTCTTGGAGTTTAATGGAATTTGGTCATATTTAAGAAAAAAACACAGAAAATGTTGGAGTCAGCTGGTTTAACCCTTCATGAAGAAGAATAGGGAAAAGCCCCCACACTAGATCTTACCATGGGAATATTTCTATTTGTTTTATCTGTTTGTATTTACATTATATTAACAATTGACAAGCTGGAAATTATTGATCCACTTCTCAATAATCAATGGAAAAGTCTTTCTTTGCAGTACAGCAATCAAACCCTTCTTATAACTACTGAACAGCTTTTTGCATGCTTCCACTGGTATATGTTGGTCTTTGAGGTTGGAAGGCCTCCTTGCCATCTCCCTAATTTTTAGCTCCCTCCACAGATTCTTTATCAGATTTAAGTTAGAACCCTGGCTAGGCAACTCCAAAACATTAAGGTTCCTTCTAGTCAGAAGAAACATATTGTTTAAATAAAATGGTTGTTTTAATCCTAAATCTCCAGGGGTATTTCCTTAATAAGAGTATGAGTATTATTCAGGAGTGATGCTGTATTTGTGGTGTATATATGTATTTTTTTTTACAAAGAAAATAAGATAGTTATGACCTATGAGGAGAGTCTATACCAGGGGTGTCTAAAGTGCGGCTTTGGGAACCATTTGTGGCCTTTGGATTGATTTCAGGCGACCCTTGATCATAACTCAAGAATGCTCTAAATTTTGTTTGCCAATTTTCACTGACGCAATGCCTTTCAAAAATGATACAAAAATATTTTTAAAACAGAATATGGAAGCAACATAAAGTATTCATCTTTTATCAGGCATGTTTTTGCTTTTAATTAAATTAATAGTAAATAGAACCACAAACATCCAGTGACTTGGGCATGCACATTTTTAAACTTGGCAAAATAAAGCAAGAGCGAGCCAAATCCTGTTCTTGTTGTTGAAATAACACACACAAAAAAATCTAAACAAAGATGAAACGCCTGAAAAATGTATAATATGGTTTGGTGTTTTTTTTCTTTAATAAGCAAACTTGTGACACCCTTTTTATGTTTCAAATCTACAGTGTTACAGATCCCCTTTCTACAGAAATCAGACTCTTTGCTTGTTTAATTAAAACATTGTCTGCTTAGTTTATTGTTCACCAGGTAAAAATGAAAAGGATTTAAAAATAAGTGTTTTTTTCAATTTTAATAAAAGGAAAAAAAAATTATTTTGTGGCCCGCCCAATTACATTTTTGGCCCCCATGGCAAAAAGTTGGACATCACTGCCTTGGACTGACCCAAACCATACATTTTCCATTGAGTTTAATCTGAGGTTGTGTGAAGACTATTTCAGAAGCTTAATGTTAGCCTGCTTTATCCATTTTAAAACCAGTTTTGTGAGTGTTTTTGATTATTGTCCTGTTGGAACATTTAACTTTGTCTACGTTTTAACCATCAAGCTGATTTGAGGATGAAGAATCCATTCTGATGATTGCATCCACCTCGGGCAATGCACCAGTACCACTAGCAGCAAAACAGACATTCAGCATGATGCTACCACCACCATGCTCAACAGAGGGCAAAGTATTCTTAGGTTTGAAAACCTTAACTCAACTACAACTTCGTAACCTCCTGTTTCCAACAAACCTTTCAAGACCTAAAGCAAAAGATGATTGGACAGCTCTAAGTCTGTTCTCCTCTTTGCCAATTCATACTCCTATTTCATACTTACACATGTCATTGCATACATTAGTACATGCTTTTGGTACCCATGTACTTCAAACATGGCAAATCAGTTTGTTTTCATTTCAACCTGGAAAGACTCACATAACGGAGAAACAACAAGAGGACGGTTAAAAAATTTATTAATGAAAGATTATTTCTTTGGCGCTCGGACCCCTGAGGAAGACGTAAACGCTGAGGATGAAGTAGGTTTGAATAAACATCTTAGGATTATGATTAGGTACGTCTTTCCCCCTGGGATCCGATCCTGGTGGTGGTGTAGGCCTTGGTATGGAAGGAGTTGGGAGCCTATGGTGGAGAAGAGGTGGAGGAGGGTCGAAGCTCAGCAG
This sequence comes from Crenichthys baileyi, assembly GCA_036173005.1. Classification (NCBI taxonomy): domain Eukaryota; kingdom Metazoa; phylum Chordata; class Actinopteri; order Cyprinodontiformes; family Goodeidae; genus Crenichthys; species Crenichthys baileyi. The sequence continues at coordinate 568,679 of JAHHUM010000622.1, read as the reverse complement.
AAGAGCGGTGTTTTCCATGCAGAGGGTCTTTAAAAGTTATGCCCTGGGAGATGATTGGCTGAGGAGGAGTGCGGACCCGCCGTTGATTGGAGCAGCCAGTGAGGAGTGATTGAACATGGTGGGGTGGTGAGTCTTCCATGTTAAATTTTCGTTTAAACTCCATTTGTAGTTATTTATTTTTCAACGTGTAATGGCACAAAGAAAAATGAAAGTGAAAAGAAAATTGGTGACATGTTAGAAGTTTTCATATACTTTGTAGAAAAAATGTCATAAGAATGCTCAAATGTTGTGTACAATTTAATCCAATTGTGTATTATCATCTAAAAGATTCGCATCAACCCCTATTTACAAGTTGTTATCATCTTAGGCCAGCTGACTCCTTTGAAATTATGACCCCTGATCAAACCAAAAAAAACTCAAAGTAACCTCCTTCATATAGCATTTACTTTACTTATCAGGAAGTCGATTTAAGTTGTTGGTATGATACATTTACCATGGTGGTGATGAACTGGTGTAATGTTGGTGTGAAACGTCCTGCAATAGACGGCACTATTTCATGCCTCAAACAGTCAGACAGGTAACAACCAATAATTGCAAAGGTGCAAAATGGTGAAGGGGCGAATTGACCAGCACCCTTCATGGACCAAGGGCAAAATACAAGAGGCAAACAACACAAGTTATTTTTTCTTTTTTTGTGTATATAGAAAAACATAACCAGTCATTTTGGTTAGGCTATAAATAAGACCCACAACCTAAAACCCCAAGTGTGGCTGTAGTGGCGAAAACTGAATGACTGAACCAACAGAAAGCTTATAAAATCCAGCATTAGGTATGTTAGGGAATAGCTCTGTTCTTGGTTTCAGGTTCTTGGTTGCACTGCATCTGGTGGCCTGCGTACCATGACCTCGCCTTAATCCAAAACCACGCTCTGCAGGCGTGTGAAAGCAACACATACAGAAGCATTTGACAATCCCTAGCAGGACGTTTGGGTGTGTCTATGACACTGTTTTTGGAATCATGTTTCATGTCTAATGAGGATAAACCACTCAGATTCATTCTTTGAAAAAAAAACCTGTACTGCAGGAAAAACAAACCACTAACAGATTTTCTGATGACCACAAGCAGTTGCTCATGGGACTCCTCTCCTTTCTGGGTTATGTGAGCTGCTGCAAGTTTTTTCTTTTCAGTAAGGGTCCCAGAATGGAGCTGTGGACTTGTGTTTATACAGCCAACTTGGCTTGATCCTGTGCTCACAGAAAGAAGGTGTTGGATTATGGAAGGTTAAGAATAACAGCACCCCCCACCCCCCCCACCCGCCCGCACCACCACCACACTCTGGATGTGTGGAGCAAAAAGTACGTGACGTGGGAAGGCAGCCAAGGGTTTGTGGGAACAAGAGGTGCGTAAGCTGAGCTCAGGGACATTACTGGTTCTCAGGCTTCCCTTTGCTTTTCTTATTTTCACTGCTTGCAGCGTACCTCCAGACAAAAGCATCATTATTGCTCTTGGATTCCTTTCCGGTGACTTCTCAGGTTTGAAACAGCTCAGAGGAAATCAGGGTGTTTATGGGTTGTAAAGGACGAAGCTGAATGGATCTGTGAGTTAGCCAACAGCTGATGTTACACCACAGTTCCCGGCTTGGTTTTGTCGTTCTCATTAGCGATAATGAGCATTTGTTTGCATTGCCTGGACAGCTAGAGAGCGATGTCTCCATTTATGGCAGATCTGGTTGGTTCTTCTAATGTCCATGCAGGTGAAAGGTCAGACTTAAAAATTTGAGCTGATGTTGGTCACCTAATTAATCTGAGGTCATTATTTTTCCAACTACAGCCTCTTCTCACACAACTGAAAATGGGCCTGTCTCTGTTGTGTGGGACTAAATTAGGATCCAGAGTTTAGACACACTCCAGGAGTTTCTCATGATATAGAAAGTACATCACAAGGTTTAGATCTGTGCTCACTTTACACACAACAGTTTTTCAAACCTGGTCTCCCTACCATGTCAGATCCAGCCTCTTTCTTATGTCCCAGAGTCACAATGCAAAGTTGCAGCATTAATAAAATCTCAGTTTCTAATAGGTTTTCTATCAATCATAGTCTGCATAGTATAGATCGAAGCTGCAAGATTTTCTCTTAAACGTTTTCCACATTTTGTCAAGCTACAACCAAAAAGGTGTTTTATTGAGATTTTATGTGATAGATCAACACAAACAATGCATGATTGTGAAGTGGAAGCAATAGGATACATACTGTAGATTTTGAGAGGTTTTACAAGTAACAACCTGTAAAGTGCAGTGTGTGTTTAGCACCGAGACCTTGTAGAACCCCCTTTCATAGCAATTAAAGCTGCAATTCCTTTAGGGCTACCAGCGTTTTTTCCAGTCTCTTTTTTGAGAGTGAAAAGATAAATGTTTCTTAGTCATATCATAAGCACAGGTACGGAGGTCAAAGAGCCCGGGTAAAATCGTTCTATTGATCTAATTAACAGACAGCTGTATAAGAGGAACAAATGTACATTATATTACCAAAAGTATTTGTCTGTCTACTTTTACATGTACATGAACTTTGATGACATCTTGTTCTTAATCTAAAAGGTCTAGCTTGTTGATGAACCCACCATTGCCAGCCATAGCAACTTAAACTATTTTCTTCCACAAGGTTTAAGAGTTCAAAGCTTCGCTCTAATTCATCCCAAAGGTGTTCAAGAAGGCTGAGGTCAGGACTTTGTGCAGGTGAGTCAAGTTTCTCCACACCAAACTTTATAGACCTGTAGCCATTGTAGTCATTGGAACACCAGAAACCATTGATTTGGTGGTGGGGCCCCATACTTTTGGCAATATAGTGTACCTAGAAGCACTTGAATTAAGAAAAAAAGAATATGAGGCCATCCTTGCTTTCCATCAAAATGGTCTAACTTTAAATGTAAATAAACTACTGATAAGTATGTTGTAACTAATAAAAAAACGGTTTCTGGATCAAGAACTTTCAAGTTGATTGAAGGTTTAAAGGGGACCTATTATGTTAAATTCACTTTTTGGTCATTTTTATATTTCCATTTGGGTCTCTAATGCTTACATAAACAGTCCAAATGCAAAAAACAAAAACCATTCAGCCGTTTTTTGGCTATCAATGAATGTTTTATTATTCCTAGAAAATGTGAGGTTTTAAAAGCTGTGTACTTGTGACGTCACAATTACCCTGGCAACCTAGCAACGTTACCTGAGTCTCTCCCCTGACTAGCAACTAAAGCGGAGCTCCATCCACTCAGATTTTCACGTCTCGCCGGGTTCTTTTACCTTACACGCGCTTTACAATGACTAACCTCAAAGGCAGCTGTTCTGTTGTTGGCTGCAAAACCCACATGTGTTTGTGCACATTCTCTCGCTATCAGATAACAGAGATTCGTGGCTCACATCAGTATACGTCAGGATTTGCAGAAAGACAGACTGAAGAAAAATTCAGTGCCTGCTGTTGGTGGCAAATTTGCATGAGGGGTCAAGGTAACAAAAATTAAGTTGAAATGAACTGAAGGTGTGAAATACTGAACATGGTAAAAGTGAGTGCTGTAAAACCAACATGTGATTAATTTAGCCTATGTGAAAATTTGAATCCTTGAATTTGGAGGTCATTAAAATGTTAACATGGAAAATATTAATGTTGTAAATTTTAAGTAATCAAATTTGACGTTGCTTGTCCTCATTCACTGCCTTGATTTTAGCGCCTCCTTTTTTACCCTTTCAGTTTTATCATTCATCATGTTCACAGTGTATATTTTTGTTACTTCCGGTAGATTGGAATACGGCAGCAGCCCCTGCACAACAGCGGAGTAGTCCACTTGTAGTCCACAGCCATTCGCACACATTTTCGATAGTACGGCAGTAATATTGTTGACCACAGGGTGGAGCCGCATGGAGTCACAAGTGAAGAGCGCCCAGGTTGAGTCTCCAGACTCTCCACTTTAGTCTTTCTTTAACAGCCGGGAAGGCTGTCAGGCACCTTTTCCGGAAGAGACAGGGAAAACTAATCGGTCGGCTGACAGCTGCTGAGGCGATCTGATGCAGAGAAACGCCGAACCTCTTTTTTCAAATTAAGTGGAATCTTAATAAACCAAGTAGATATTTGAGTTCAACAAACCTACATTCTCACCTAAAAACATTTAAAAAGTTTATTTGGGGTCACAGAAAGCGTATTATTTACATTTTTATTCACAATTTTTCCCACCATCGTCGCCATTGCTGCCCGAGCTCACACAATCCGATTCGACCCACAATGATTCATGGGAAATTGTGGGTGACGGACTACAAAACATCGCTGTTGTAGCTGGGCTGCTGCCGTATTTCAATCCACTGGAAGTGTCATTATTTTCGTAATAGATCTGACCCACATACAGAAGAATCACTGGAGACCACTGGCTTTAACCTTGAACGGTTGAGTTCCAGATGGTTCGGCAGCGGCGAACATGTTGATGAACTGGTGAAACTGTGATCTCCTTCTCGTCAGCAGAAAACAGAGGTGGCTGATACCCAATAGATGCTTCGAAAGGTGAGTGTCCAGTAGCTGAAGATATGTGTGAATTGAGAGCATACTCAACCCAAGGTAGGTATGAGCGCCAATCTGTAGGGTTTGTGGATGTGAGGCAATGTAAGGTGGATTCCAGTTGTTGGTTCAATCTCTCCATTTGACCGTTGGACTGAGGATGATAACCAGAAGTCAGAGAAACTCTTGCTCCTAAAGTTAAACAAAACTGTTTCCAAACCTGAGAGATGAACTGTGTGCCACGGTCAGAGAGACGAGAAACGTGCTTAGTGAGGAGTTTTGCTGTTTGTAGTGCTGAAGGACGTTTTCTGAGGGGAATGAGATGGCATGATTTAGAAAAACGATCAACGATCGTGAGAACGATAGTCATACCTGATGAGAGAGGCAGTCCAGTAACGAAGTCTAAAGCTATGTGGGACCATGGTCGATTAGGGATGCTGAGGGGTTGGAGAAGACCTGCAGGTGGCTGGTTACTAGACTTGTTTCTGGCACAGATGGCGCAGGCCTGAACAAAATCTTTAACATCTTTATGTATGGATGGCCACCAAAACCTTCTCTGAACCAAAGCGATGGTTCTACTCACACCAGGATGAGCCGAAAACGTAGCTGTGTGAAGCCAATCAATGAGCTTTATTCGTCCATGAAATGGAACATAAATGTGGTTTGGTGGTCCTGTGCCAGGGTCAGGTTCCTGCCGTTGAGCCCTGTTAATAATGTCCTCAATCTCCCACCTGAGTGCCCCTACTGTTCAATTGGACGGCAGAATGGGAGCTGGTTCCTTTACCGAATCGTCCGCGGCAAACTGTCTGGAGAGGGAATCAGGCTTAGTGTTCTTGGCTCCTGGTCTGAAAGATATACACAAATCAAAACGAGAGAAAAATAAAGACCACCGAGACTGTCGTGGATTGAGACTTTTTGCTCATTGGAGGTAGGCCAAGTTTTTATGATCAGTCTAGACTTGAACGGGATGCTTGGCCCCCTCAAGCCAGTGCCGCCATTCCTCAAGGGCCAGCTTTATGGCCAGTAATTCTCTGTCGCCCACATCATAGTTTCGCTCGGTGTTGCTTAACCTACGAGAAAAAAAACCACAAGGATGAAGTCTCCCATCCTCAGAGTTCTGAGACAAAACGACCCCTACACTGGTGTCTGAAGCATCGACTTCCAAAATAAACTGTTTAGAAGAGTCAGGGTGAACTAAGATGGGGGCTTGTGAGAACGCCTCCTTTAAGGCTTGGAAAGCTGCTTCAGCTTCAGGTGACCAGGAAAATGAGACTTTGGAAGATGTTAATGCAGTAAGGGGTGCAGCTGTCAGACTGTAGTCCTTGATGAATCGTCTGTAGAAATTAGCAAATCCAAGAAAACGCTGAATTGCTTTTCGTGAGTCTGGCACAGGCTATTCCAGAACAGCCCTTATCTTCTCTGGGTCAGAACGCACCTGTCCACCCTCAAGGATGTAACCCAAAAATGTGACAGAAGGCTGGTGAAATTCACACTTTTTCGGCTTTAACAACCAGGCGGTTCTCCTAAAGATGCTGGAGTACCTGGCGAACATGTTTGCGATGCTCCTCAATGTCCTTTGAGTAAATCAGAATGTCATCCAGATACACGAAAACAAAAATATTCAAAAAATCTCTGAGAACGTCATTGACTAAAGCCTGGAAAACAGCAGGAGCATTGGACAGTCCGAAAGGCATGACCAGGTACTCGAAATGGCCCAACGTTGTCTTGAAGGCCATCTTCCACTCGTCTCCCTGGCGGATCCTGACAAGGTGATAAGCATTTCTGAGGTCTAACTTGGAAAATATGGTTGCACCACAAACCGGTTCAAAAGCGAAGGTAATGAGGGGAAGTGGGTATTTATTTTTAACTGTAACTTTGGTTAAAACCTATATAGTCAATACATTGGCATAATGAGCCGTCCTTTTTACCCAAAAAGAAAAATCCTGCTCCAAGAGGTGAGGAGGAAGGCCGAATAAAACCTGCAGACAAAGAGTCATTCATGTAATTTTCCATGGACTTCTGTTTTGGACGTATTATTCAGCCTGCTAGAAGGCAGGGGGGCACCAGGAAGAAGATCGATAGCGCAGTCATAAGGTCTGTGAGGGGGTAAAGACAAAGCCTTATCTTTACTAAAAACCCTCTTTAAATCATGGTATTCAGTGGGTACATGAGACAAATCTATAACCTCGTCCTCTCTGTTAACCTGCTCGGGAAAACTCGGGGAGAATGCTGACTGAAGACAAGATGAGTGACAACTAGTGGACCAGGACTCGATGCGACACTCAGACCAGTCTAAGTGAAGGTTATGTTTTGTAACCAAGGGACACCAAGAACTATGGAACCTGAGACACTGGAAACACGAAGAAAGATATCTCTTCCCTATGGTTATCTGACAGTAGTAGTTCAAGTGGTTTTGTTCGCTGAGTTATCTGCTGCAATTTTTTTCCGTCTAGGGCTAGGACGGAACGATGTGAAGTAAGTGGTTCCACCTCAATGCCAGCTCTGATGACTAACTCAGAATCTATTAAGTTTTGTTCACAGCCTGAATCCAACATGGCGGACAGAGTCAAAGTATGTTGATTGAATATGATAGTAGCTGGTAAGCTGAATCTGGGGGCTTTGCAATTCTGTGAATGGTCCACCATCCCCCCATTTATAGTTGGTGGACCCTGCCTTTTGGCTGCCCGGGGTAAATAGGACAAGATGCTACAAAGTGATCAGGTGAACCGCAGTAAAACCATTGCTTAGCTAATCTGCGTCTCTGTCTCTCTTCAAAAGTTAAGCGTGTGCGCCCCACCAGCATGGGCTCAGGTTCAGATACTGATCGTTGAGATGGATTCTTAGCTGTGTGTGGAGAGCTAGTCGCTAATTGTGGTCTATAATTAAACCTCTCTGCTCTGGACTTCCTTCTTTCCCTTATCCTATTGTCAATTCTTATAGCTAGAGAAATAGCTTCGTCTAGTGTAGGGGGATCATCAATCAGGACTAACTCATCCTTTAAGGAGTCGCCTAAAGCATAGAAAAAGTTTGACTTCAAAGCGTCATTATACCAGCCAGAAGCAGCGGCCAAAGTACAAAACTCGATGGAAAACTCAGTAAGGGGTCTATTATGCTGCTTTAAAGCCCTCAACTGTCGACCAGTACTAGTCTTGTCAATAACAGGGGAGAATGTCTGCTTTTACAAACTCTTCACAAGTACAATCAAAATCTCTGCAATCAGAAAAACGGACCTCTGCCCACTGTAAGGCCTTGCCTTTCTATAAACCAATAACATACGAAATTTTCACATCATCATAGGGAAAGGAATGTGGAGAACGGTTGAAGACTAATGCACATTGGAGCAAAAATCCCCTACAATTACCAACCTCTCCAGAAAACTTTTCCGGGTTAGGTGAGGTGACGTCACGGACATGAGGAAGCTGTTGAGAGGGCGGTGGTGCTGCAGCGCCATCTACTTGTGCGGCGGACTGAGTATTCAAGGTTTGCTGAAGCATGGCGTTAATCTGTTCCAACTGTTGATATGTTTGGCGCTGTTGTTCTGAAAGGGAACGAAGAGAGGAGTCATGAAAATTGATCTGGTTAGCGTGTTCATATAGGGTTCTTCGGAGTGCTTCTGCTGGGTCTTGTTGGCCAGAGTGTTCTGTCATTATTTTCGTAATAGATCTGAAACACATACAGAAGAACACTCTGAAGAACAACTGAATCAGTGAAAGGTGTTTTATTTACAATAAGTGAGTCTGGAACATGAACGGGTGAATCGCCAACTGTATGAAAAGAGGGGGAAGAGAACTGGTGAAACAGGGAACTTATAATATTGCAAAATAACGAAATTTAACTATTGTAATCAGAAGAGCGGCTTACTAAATGAGTGCAGTCAGGTCGCCAGGGGTAGAGGGAGTCGGGACCCAGGTGTGCGAAGCGGAAAAAATCCAGATGGTTTACTTGAGCTGTAGAGTGAGTTCTGGTGAGTTCAGGATTTAGTTCAATGTTCAGGTACTTGCGTTGGAGGGTGGACAGGGTACGCTTCTGCCTTGATTCAGGAGACGGAGGATAACAGGAAGCTGCCAGCTTGGTACTTGGAAACAAAATCCAAACGAAGATCCACCAAAAGTAGGTAATCTTGATCGTCCAGAAACTTCTGGAACCGAAGTCAAAGTTCGACGAAGAATGATCAGAAGTTTCAGGTTTCTGTCACTGAAGGCAAACACTCTGGCATCAAAGTGCTGGCAGCCTCCTGCTTAAATACTCCTCAAAGCAATCAGCAGATCAGTCGCACCTGTCACCCAGCACTCCTGAGAAACTCCAGGACCATCTGGAAACTGAAAACAAAGTCACAAAGCACAACACACACACTGAACCCAGAACCTCGACAGGAAGTAACAAAAATTACACTGTGAACGCGATGAATGATAAAACTGAAGTGGTAAAAATGGAGATGCTAAAATCAAGACAGTGAATAATAACAAGCAAAGTTAAATTTGAAAACCTTTAAATTTATAACATTAATATTTACCATGTTATCATTTTAATGACATCCAAATTCACGGATTCTAATTTTTACAGAGGCCATATTAATCACATATTGGGTTTTACGGCACTTAATTTTACCACGTTCAGTATCTCACACCTTCAATTCATTTCAAGTTTATTTGTTACTTTGACCCTTCATAAATCTGCACATGACAGAAGTACTTACTGTTGGGTCTTAAGTTTCGGTTTCATTATCACGTATAAGGAGTGCTGTTCGGGGGCGTGGCCAGATACAGCTAATTTGCATAAAAGTGACAGAGCCCTAAAACAGCACATTATGAAAGGAGCTCAGAAAAGGGGAAATTGAGGAGGTGAAATTTCCTTATCTGAGAATGATTTTGTGCGAAAATGTTATTAACTTGTTTTGTATAACCCATAGACCTATCCCAAATGTTTAAAAGGAAGTATAATAAGTCACCTTTGAAGATGTCCAAGACTTTACAGCAGATACCATGACTGCCTCAGCAGGTTGGTGTGAGTCCATCTGCATGCACAGTGAGGACTCCTCCCAGTTTTTAAGGAACAGCTGAAAAATCATTTGTCTGATGAAGAAAAGGGGAGTTTTGCCATAACTTCAATGTTGCATCAACAGTAAAGCTTTCTGATACAATAAATGTGAGGGTTTGCTACCTATCTAAATGATCTGGATTAATCATGAGTTTGTGCCTGTCAGTTTTGGGTTTTGGAAAGACACAAATAAAGGCAGAATTAGACGCAGAGGGGGAGGAGTGAGGAACTTTTAAATAAATAATTAAACAAACAGTACTTATAATGTTGACCCAAAGGAAACATTTCCTATGCCTTCTCCTAGAACTACCGGCACATGACCGGCGAAGGAGACTCCGGTTACGGCAAACGAGGCACTGGCGTACCAGCGTACTGCAAATTTCATTTGCCTGTCTCTTTGCTGTTAATACACTGAAATGTCTCCATTGCGGGACAGATAAAGGACTGTGCTATTATATTCTTCCATTCCTAGTCACTGCTGATTTTCAGTATTTAGTGTTGCTTGTCCTTTCTCTACAAATGAAGCATCTTTGTTTTGTTAGAATTTTTTTTCAAACTTTGAAGTAAGACAACTAAGAGAACTAATGCACAAGAATGAAATGGAAGTAGTTGTATGTAGTTTTACAGTATAAAAAAATCAGATAAACTAAACAAAGCTCATTAAAGACTGCACTAGAGGGCTTTTAAAGAGCAACATAAGCAGGTCGGCAATTAAAAGCTCTTATATAATCACAGCCCATCCTTTGTTCCATCAAGCTCAGTTTCCTCAACACATAATGTTCTTGGACTTGGACATCCTGGACATTGTCTTTTTGATGTTAACACATAAAACGACTAGAGAAAACCATAAATTATGCTAAACCTGCATGTGTCACCTCCTCTTCCGGATACAGTAAAAAGCCAGATTTCCCTCTGCAGGTTTCCCTACGCTATTCCTTCCTCTCTGTCGTAACATTCTCTGAATGAAATGTAGAATGGAAAAGTACTCAGCTGCCAAAAAGGTTGCAGCCAGCTCCTTATCTCTGTGACTGGCCTTGGCTATAACAAAGGGGAGACAAGGATAGATAAGACAGCTTAAACTTGCTTACTTCTCCAGCTGTGGTTGTCCAAAGACACAGGGACTCTTTCATCTTATCAAAGATTCTCAGACAATGTAGAAGAGAAAATACAACTTTTAACAAAAATCTCCAGTTTAACACTGTAACAGACTACAGGTTTAAAGCTCAAAGATTGTAAGTTCAGATAACACATCCATAAAATCACGAAAAAAACCTTCACCATTTTAGGTCTATGGAGCTCACATACTCATGAGGAGAAAAGATGCGATCACATTGTTCCATTTGTTTAATCAAAGATGGGATTTATGGCTCAAAGAGCTGTATAAAAAGGCAAATTTTCACTATTTATTTATCTTTGGGAAGCCAGCTTGGGATAACTCTTTTAGTACATGAAGTAATTGCTAGAAGGAATTATAGGGTAAGATTTAGATGAGAATCAGCCATTTTAAGACATGATGTAAACTATTTGTTTTCCCTGCCCTTAATGAGATATTTTTCTGGCAAATATTACTATTTACTTTATGCTTTTTATAATCAGAAAAGTGTATCCAGAAGCTGCTGCATTTTCCTTGGCCCAGACAAGTCATTTTGTCAGCCTTTCAATCAAATGAGGCATCCCACTGTCCTGCTTCCAGCTCTGCTTACTAGGCACTTGTGAATTCAATGTGGACAACTCAAATGATGTCATGTGATAATTGTATATCAACACGGTCTGGGAAAAATCTTGTATTGCATTTTCGTTGTATTGCATTTTTGTTTTTACATAAAAATAAACTCTATTGATCACCCTTCACATCCTTTTCCGGTTCTGTTGATAAATATCCAGTGAAAGTATCAAAGAGAGCATTTGATTTTGATCAAACCACATAGATATGCATTTAGAATAAAGGCGTGTTTTTCATCCCCTGAAAAGTTACATTTTTGGACATCCAAGGTTTCATGGACTCTGCTGAGGTCCTTCCCCTTGTGTCTGTTCTTGGTGTCACTTACTGGAGAAGTAAAAGAGGAGCTTGTGCATGCGTGCGTAAAATTGATTAATTGATTTATAAATCAATTAAAGTAGCTTTTAGGAACACTGGAATGATGATTTTTTTTCTCAGTGGGGGATTTGAAACACAACATTTTCTTTTTTCTTTTTGGGTGGCTAATAAATGGCAACTATTTCAAATATAATGATGCCATATCCCTGTGGAAGCTTTATCAGTATGCTCCACACTTTCTTTTCTGGTTTTGGTGCAGCCTCATGGCAGTGTTTTGGTGTTCTCCTGTGGACATTTCTTCCTCTTTACGAGGAACCTTTCAGCAGCTACAAGTAAAAAGTATATTTGTTGGAGGCATGTTTTTAACCTATGAGAGAAGCAGGTTTTTGGAAGAAATATGAGTCTTTCCCTTCCTCTTTAGAGAAAGCCATTCAGAGATTCTTTTCTGACCTACAATATTGTTTTCTTTGGCTGGCTTGTTTCTTCCTGAGGGCCATGTGAGTGCCTTAAAGACTGTAAAGGCTGCTCTGCTTGAAATTAATGGCTGTCCAGACCATGAACCGCTAGTTGAGTTCCTCTATTCTAGTTTGTTGTAACTGATCACAATTTACAATTAGTTATTCTTTTATAAAATAAAATATTAATAATAGCAACCAACAATCTGAAGTGAAACAATTTTCTTTTCAATCTTGTGTGCAAATATGTGCAAATTGGTAAAAACTGTAATGGACTGGCAGCCCGCCTAGTGTGTACCCTGGCCCTCTAGCCCAAAGACTTCAAGGACAAGGGTGTATAGACAATGGATGGAAGAATGGATAAATGGTAAAACATTTTTTATGAGTCAACAGTTAACTCATAACTTTTACCTTTCAGTATAACCTGTGGTCAAACTTATTGTTTCTTTTTTACAAAATTCACAAAAAAAGATACAGAATAGAAAAAAAACATTATTTTTTATTTCCAATCTGTGTAGATTTCAGATCTTGAAGTAGTTTTAGAACATTTTTACTGTTTCAGCTGACACCTCTCATGTTGGGTGTCGTGTTTCCTGTCAATCAGCAAGGTGCATCAGTTCATTAAGCTCTCCCTTCACTGCACGCTCATTTGCATAATTAGACTTGTGCTATTGTTTTAGAAAAGCTAATTACAGGGTGATTTCATCTTTCTTTCCTTTATTTTGGAGGTGAAGAATTCTAGTCCTTGTGTGCTGGTGTCCTGCATGGTATAGTTATTTCCCTGATTTTAATGAATGAGTTGTAAGCAGGCTCCTCCAGAAATTGATGACAAGTTTAGTTCAGCTATTTTCCTTCAGGCTAAAACAGCTGACTGAAATTTCATAATTTTTGCCAGTGGTTGGAAACTCAGTCGGATCTGCGTCCTGCATGTAGGAGAAACATTTTTGCTCACCAAGCAGCATTTCTGAAATAATATCTTGTTTTTAGCCACATGGAATCCCTTCTCCTTATTTGAAATCACTGACGTACCTGTAGAGGAAGAAGTGGCAATATGTGCTGAGTAGCTATCAGACTATAAAGTGATGATGGGGTTAAGCAGATTAAAAACAAAGCAGCTCTGAAGTGGATCTGTAACGGTATCACAGATTATATTCAACATTTAAGCAACCTAGCATGGGAACCAGACAAACCTGAGGGCTTGGGTTTCGTTTGCTCTGGCAGATGATGACTGGCCTCCCTCCAGTTCAAACAGGTTTCCTCCCAGGTTCAGTCAGGCCAGCAAATCACATTTACGGGTTGGATACGGTAAGAATTTGCAGAAGAACACCAGTGAGGTGCAGCGCTCAGCCTAACGTCACAAACTGTGGCTTTAATGGGTTACAGGTCTGTCCAATTGTGTTCAGAGCCCATTTGTTTAGAAACACAGAACACCTCTTGGACAACAGTTAAGATGTAGTACTAACTCCTGAGAGGTGACAATAAGGCAAAATCACGAAAAGGATGCAAATTTTATCTTGTCTTCTTAAACAGAAACAATCCGCATCATATGTTGGTCAACTGAAATGAACATATGAATTCTGTCTCATGAGGAATCTGTTCTTTCAAATCAGGTCAGTGTGGGAGGTTGAAGAGGGGAAGCAGCACTTCACAAAGGAGTTAAATATTTAGCATATTTAAAACAAAGAGTTTTTGTTATGGTGCAACTGAATTATACAAATAAGATCAGAACTCGGGCTAACCTGCAACAAATATTCTAAAGAGTGGTAACTTGGGTTTTTCTTTTTGTGGACTGCAGCGTGGTGACTATCAGTCATTTCAATGACTTAAATGTCCAAAATTTAACCAGTCCCGCTGGCTATGAAAATCACACTGACCAATGAAGTTAATGTCATCTGAAGATACATTCAAAACCTTTCCAGGGAGTTTTAAACTGCGTGTATAAAGAAAACTTATTATTATTGTTATATGTGCAGTTAATTTATATTGAAAAAATAATTTTTGAAAATCTAATGATTCATTAAATTTTCTTGAGAAAAATATGTTTAATCTAAATGCAGACATGTGTACTTTTTACTAATGGACTAAAGGAAACATAATAAGACATCTATGCTACAGCTGTCAAATTTAATAGAATTCTTATTCTCAATGAAGAGTATCGTAATTTTAAATCAATAGTCTATTAAAACTTGAACATTTATAGGGGCGAAAAACTGATTTAAAAGCTAAAAGTTATCAGGAATCAATTTAATTCTCAGATGTCAAGAGGAGGACTATTTAATATATTTATATTTCTATGGTCAGATTTGGAAATGGGATGCACAGTGGTGCAGTTATAGCACGGATGCCTTTCAGCAAGAAGGTCCTGGGTTTGAAGCCCAGCCTGGGCTCTTTCTGCATGGAGTTTGCATGTTCTCCTCGTGCATGCGTGGGTTCTCTCCTGGTACTCCAGCCTTCTCCCATTTTCTAAAAACATGGCTTCTAGGTTAATTGGTCTCTCTAAACTGCTATTAGGTGTGCCTGGTTGTTTGTCCTGTGTCTCTGTGTTGCCCTGAGATGGACTGGCGACCTGTCCAAGGTGTATCTTCCTCTATGACAATAGATGGACAATTTGGAAATTTAATACCTTTTTCTGATCAGAGAAGAGAGATTAGGCTAGGAAATAGGGGAAAGGCAAGGCAAGGAAACCGGCGAGGACATGGACAGTATAAACCAGCAAAGAACACACAGAACTGAAGAGTATATATAGTGCCACATGAAGGTGTGACAGGGAGACTGATTGGCATGAAGCAGGTGGACCGAATGAAGCTGATTATTTTGGCAGAGAGTGAAATCAAAACATGACTGGAACTAAAAAGAAACACAAGGACACAATCTAACCTAAGGAAATGTTTTACAGATAAAACAGAACTCAAATACACCAAAAAAAATAAAAAATACAGTAATAAGAAAAGGAAAACATAAACAGTGATCAGAACCAAGACCCAAACAAAACTCAAACACCTTCAAATCATGGCCCTGGGTTTGAAATTCTAAAGGTTCTTCCCTTGGGTTTTGGAACCAGGTAATTAATGTAAAAAGGGCACTCCTAAAAAGGGAACTGAAGGCATAAACACACACCTGAGACACAAAAACAAAATTAACTCTGGTAGAGCTTTAAATAAAAGAGACAAATTAGTGTAGCATTTGATGCAAAAAAATATTTACCCCAAAGGCAGCTCTAAAGACCAGGTGAAATTGTATTAAAAACTTTGCTACTAGACTGGAAAATGAATGTTCACAGAGGCTCTCCATCAACCTGACAGAGTTTGGGCTATTTTGCCAAGACGAATGGGCAATTTTCAGGCTGCACAGGTGAGAACTGGTGGAGACATGCCCCCAAAGACTTGCAACTCTAACTTCAGTGAATAGTCGTTTTACAATGTTTTTGATCAGGGGGCTTAACTGAAAATGCATAAAATACATTACGGTTTGTAACATGACAACATGTGGAAATGTTCAAGGGGTATGAATACTTTTTTAGGCACCGTATCATGTTAAAGTGTGGAACCCATTTTTAGAAAAAACATTAGCTTATAAAAGGGGAATTATTTACAAAGCAGTGATAAGGAGAATATCTTGGCAACATCTTCTATTGCTTGTAAAAAGACTGTCATGTTTACACTCTGTATAGATAATGGTTCTGAGGGATCGTCTTTGAAAGAGACATGTGTTACATGTCTATATTGCAAAATCTCCTCCCAAACCAGTACCCTTTTGTTCATGTGTGTATTAATCAGGTCTGCTAATAACTAGGCCAGCACTGTATCACCTTACCTGCTTTTAACTGGCTGCAGCCATGGTGATGAAGAGGCTTGCACGCTGTTCAGAGGGCACGTAGTTTTGTCCCTGTTCCCCCCTAACCACCACACATATTGACATAAGAGCAGTGGATCTTTTAAAAACACATCATTTGTACATTATGATGTCATTCAAATCTTAATTAAACCTTTATTTATTCCCTACATATTGCCAATGTTAAAGGATCTATCCATTATTTGCACTTTAAAGCAGCTTTTCTTTTTCTTAGGATGGCTTTGTAGCCTTTGTAGACAATGTTTATGACAGAAGCTGAAAGAAAATGAAACAACAGTCAAGTGTGAAGTCATCTGCTTCCACTCTGAAAAACATTTTCTAATTCTTATTTGCATGAGTAGGCAATGAGGAGTTCCTCCTCCCCACATGTTGTGACAGCTGCAAAATACAAATGAAGTGGAATCGAATTTACCATTTTTGATTTGCTTAAAATCTAAGATAATTTTTGAAATTAAATTAGATATAGATAGGCTTTTTTTCTATTTGTGAAACGCATGCATCAAGCACATTTTAAGCTTGAGGCAACCTTAGCTTGAAAACCCTGATTAGTCTGCCTTTTTCCTCATCCATCCATTCATAGGTTGGTGTCGGTGGTTCATGAATGAATCCCCATGGAAAATAAGAACTAAAGGTTACACGTGTTTAACTATTGCAGCTCACTTCTGTGGTGTAGTTCTCTCTAAATTACTTTTTTTGTTAGGGAAATTTCAAAATCTGTAATTTCTGCTTATTCCAACTTTTAAATATAGGTGGCCTATAATTTATTGCCAGTTTCTACAGTCCTTCCATGACCGAAACATAACGTTTAGGTGTTTTCCAGATTGTTTGGCAATATTTTAGGAATCTTTGTATCCAGGAGTTACTCAATTTTTCCCCCAATTAAAGACAAAAAGGGAAAATGTTCATAACCGACTTTCAAGTGTTTTATCCTTGAGGAGTAGTTCTTCTACTTTTTGGTATTATTGGCGGGTGACATCAAATGTTAAGATGCATTATCGCCATCTGCTGAGCTGGAGTGTGGGCCAGAGTATCTAACTAACCTAATTTATATTCTTTCAAATAATCCTGTTTCTCTTAAAAATTCTATAAATACTCTATTCATCATTTCATGTTTAACTAATACTATGTTCACTCTTAATGCTTCCACACCATACTTCCTTAATTTTTGCTTTAATATTTCTCTACTCACCCTATACTTTTCACACTGAATGACAATGTGTTCTACTGTTTCCAAATCCATTTCACAATCACATCTGCCTGTTGGATGTTTACCCAAGATCTGTAAAGTTTTATTTAACCGTGTATGTCCTAATCATAATATTGTTATGACTGCTTGTTCTTTTCAATTTTCTCCAATTACTTTTATTTCAGATTTACTGAATGCAGTTTCCATAATTCTATCTTGATTTCACAACTGTTTGGCTAGATGATCTGCAACTCCATTACCATCAATCTCTTTATGAGCAGGAATCCACATGAACATAACTATTAAATGAGATTGTGTAAGTTTAAATAAAGTTTCATAAATTTCGTATACTAAATCTATACAGCTTTTGGATGACAGTGAATCCGAGCAGATAAGAACTCTTCCTATTCTGTTTTGTTCTACCCACTGTAATCAGAATTGCAAGCATTTCAACTGTAAAGACAGCTAAAAGATCAGATGTTCTTTGTTTCAATGATACACTTAGTTCAGGAATAAAATACGCAAATCCTGTTTTACCTGACTCTGAATCCTTTGAACCATCCGTATATCTTACAAGAAATGACCTGTATGTGTTCTCAATTCTGTGATTTACTACCTCTATCCAATTCTTATTACCTTTATTAATCTGCATTTCTTTATGGATATCTAGATCAACATTAATGTTAGGAAACAACCAATAAGGTGTAACTGAATAGGGCACAGCATGCTTGCTATATCTCTTCTCTTGCAGCCCCATTTCCCTACCACATTTATTTGCTGCCCAAGCAAAACAGTCTACTTGTGCCTTTCCACTTTCTGCCCAACGTCCTTGCAGACTTACCCAATAATTCATCGTAACTTGTTTATATCTTATGTGCAAGGGGAGCTCTCCCATTTCCACCTGTACAGCCAAATTTGGAGAAGTTTTCATAGCCCCACAGCATCACGTTAGCACTTGATACTGAATTACCTCTAATTTATGAATCATTGTTTTTGCAGCTTGTTTATATACTACAGATCCATAATTCAATACTGATCTTTTCAGAGCAATATATGCCTCTTTTAGAACAGTTTTATCTGACCCCCAATCTGATCCCTTTAAGCACCTCATTATATTCACATTTGTCTTACATTTTCCCTCAATATATCTTATACGGTCACCCCATAGACGTTTTGACTATTGATATTTTTAAATCAATTTGTTCAACCTTCTTTCTACTAAACACAACGGCTTTAGTTTTATCCCCCCCAAGTCTTGAGGAGTTCTTGCGCCCCCTAGTGGTGGATAACGATAATCGCGTACTTCCGCTTCTGTCTACGCAAAATCCGGCTGTGCAGCAGCCATTTTGTCTGTTCGGGCAAGTCTTCCCTGACCGTTGCGAACTGCAGTTCCACCTTCGAAAACAAATTAAAATGTGGTTTGGGCGTGTTTGTTTCACATCAACTATAATCTAGGTGTATAATAAAAATCGCCCCTCTCTCCTGAGGACTAAGGAGGCCTCCCTAATTCAAGATAAGACCGCATTTCAGCGGGAAATACGCGGGTAAGCTGAGCCATGTCGTGTGAAGAAAGCTACTTGGCTATCATACGCTATTTGACGGATGAACACGAACCATATGCGCCGGGGACGCCCGGTAATACCAAAAGAAAAATACGCAAAGCAGCGGCCTGCTACGTGGTGAGGAACGGGACTCTGTTTTACCAGCGTCGGCAGAAAGGCCAGAATGAATTCACCGAGCTGGAGGTGGTGCTGCAGGACAACCGGAGGAGGGAACTTATCAACCAGGCGCACATTATAGAGGGAGGGGAGCACCTCAACCAGCAGCTCACCTGGGAAATTATCTCTCAGAAGTACTGGTGGAGAGGTAAGGCCCCGGGGATATCCTCCCCAGAAAACCGCCTATATTTATACACAGGGGGTGCAATTCAGTCGATGTAAACGTAAGAAATAAGTGGACCTCACTAGTTAGCTGCTATACCAGACATTGAGCTACTCTCTGCTGCCGACTAGTGTTGTTAAGGTTCATTTTGTTGGACGACAATGTTTTCAGGTGTACGTTTAATTCCTCGGGGGCGTAGCCAAGGGGTGGCCAGGGAGTCTAGGCTTAGCCACCCCAAAACAACCAACGCCAGCTTGCCCCTATAGAAGTCAGTCATAGCGGGCCTGTGAGTGCATCGCTTGGCGAGTTAGAGGGTTAATGGAGGCAGGCTGACTTCAACTCCGCCTCGCTGCAAGCACCTTAAACCATAAACCGCTCTCTATTTGATGTCCAGTCTGTTGCAACCATTTAGACATGCATACATTTGATTTTAGAAATAAATTATTTTGCATCAAGCTTCAGTTGTCTTCTTATCATGACTTAACTACGACTTTGTGCCACAAATGTTACACAAACGATTGATAATGTATTAATCTTTCAAGTTTTCATATTCTTATTTTCCATTTTCTCCTAAAATACTGTTGCAGAAGCCTTAAATATTTGCAAAAGGGTTGGCTAAAAATGTTTTGGTGTACTTCAGGAGCAGGATAAACTGCAAAACTGGTTTTGAGCCTTTAATGACGCCTCTTCTTTCTCGGATGCCTCAAGGTATCCTGAAGAATGTCAAAGACCACATCAGAGAGTGCACCCAGTGTCAGAACAAGCGCAGTACTGACGATGGCTCCGGACCTCGACCGTTCTCAAGGCTAGGGAGACGGAAGCTCGGGCCAATGGAGGAAGAGGACGATGAAGAGGAAGAAGATGGAGAGGACAGTTTGTTCACAGCAGACCTGACTTCCCAGAGACCCAAGTTGGCCAAGGAGATGGTCAAGCATGAAGTGGTATTTGTACGTGACTTCTAATGTATTCTGAACATGAAACTGTAGTAATCTTAGTCTATAATCCCATAATTGTAACTCCGAAGTAGAAATAATTAAAATCTCTAAAAGAGGAAGTCTTTTCATTTGCTTGCTTTGCAATCATTTTAGGTTGACAGCAAAGGAGAGGTGAATCAGTTCCTGCCCAAACACAGCCAAACCATGTTGGACAAACTCAATCAGCAGCGTCTCAGTAACCAGTTCTGTGACATCACGCTGCTGATAGAAGGAGAGGAACACCGCGCTCACAAAGCCGTTCTGGCTGCATGCAGCGAATACTTCAACGAGCTCTTTTTTGAGAAAGGGGCTATGACCACCCACGAAGCTGTGGTGGACCTCTCTGGTGAGCTCGATGCTTCTGTAGTCCAGGGGTCCTACAGAAACTGGGAGTTTATGGAATGTGTTTTAAGTGTTTTCCAGGTCTAAATAAGTAAAATATTTGTATCTCGAGACTTATTTCCTGATCTCATTTTCTAAATGTTATTTCTTCTACCCCTCCTGTTCTTCCCTGTGACCTTACTATATATCCTTTGTTGCTACATTTCTTTCTTCTTAATATCGTATTTTCTTACTCATGTCTTTCAGTCTCCCTCATGATCCTTCATCTTTATTCGTTCCATCTATCCTGTCTGATTATCACCTTTTTTTTGTGGTTTCCAAATTGAAACCCCACCCATTTTAGAAACATCGGCCATAAATTCATGATGAATTTTTTTTAACTTTGTAAATCTGAGTGTGGAAGAGTCTGGAGTGTTTACATTAAGAACTGTGAAAAGTTGTTAATCTGTCACTGTTCTCTCACCAGGTTTTGCCAAATCCAGCTTTCTCCCGCTGCTGGATTTCGCATACACCTCTGTGCTTACATTTAATTTCTGCGTGATGGCCGACATCGCCAACCTCGCCAGACACTTACTGATGACAGAAGTGCTGCAGATATGCGAGTCTGTGCACAAGCAGGTGGAAGAGCAGAAGCTGACGGTGTATCAGAAAGGAGACGTGCACACCGTGGTGGCAGGACCAATGGCTGCTCAGGACGCAAAGGAGGAGCCTGACGCCTACATGGTGACTATACAGGGCGACGGGAGCACCGTGGTCACACACAGCGCCGTGACTGTTTCAGGTGACACGTTGGCTTTCATTGAGCAGCCCACAGAAGCCTCCATCCAACAGCCAGTGACAGTTCTTACTCATGCAGTGGATGGAGACACGGTGGATGCTGTGGAGGCTGGACAGAGTGAAACTGTGGCCCTGATCGCTCATAGTGGGGAGGTTGAGAACGGTGATACCCTCACTCTCCTTTCGGGATGTGCTGAGGGGTTGGTGGGCGAGACAATGACCGTGGTTACCCACAGCGGGCAGGCAGGGGCCAGCGAGTCCCTTGCCGTGGTGTCAGCCTGTTTGGCCATGGAGCAGCCACAGGCTGTTGAGGCCGCAGCTTTTGTTATAGATGTAGACGCAGACAAAGAAGGTCCCTCAGATGAGGTCGTGCTGCTATCTGAGGTGGATGCTCCCCAGTCGGAAACAACAAAGGCCCAGAAAGAGGAAACAGTTCCTGTTCCTCAAAAACGCAAGCGAGGCCGTCCACCCAAGGTGAAGAGGGAGGTGGAGGAAGAGGGGCTGATAGCAGCAGAAGAAGATCCTTCTGCAGATGAAGAGCATGCTGACAAGCATGAGGGGGCCTCAGATGACCGAAGCAAAAGACGACTCCGGCAGCGCTCTATGGCTGAGGGCGGCTATGCCCGGCTTCATATGGGCCTGGAGGATGAAGAGGAGGGGAAGAGTACGACTCCACCACCTCCCACTCCCCCAAAGGTACACGCTAACATTTTAATATGTGGTTTTTCCATTTTTTCATTAAAAATGGGCCGGCTACCCAGAGTAAGGCGTACCAGGGTTTTTAAAAGTTTTAGTTCAAAACAACAAACCTTTTCAGTCGTACTGTTTTAGGGGTTCAAAGTTATTTTGATGGGATGGTAAAGGATGTGTTGGTGTGATCAGCGTTTTCTCTGGCTGTATGCAGCGTAATAAAATAGAGTGTAGCCCTTCCCCCACCTGTTGCTGAACAATACTGGTCAGCTAGATGGAAAGGGTTCCTAAAAGATTTTTTCTTATCTTGAAACAGATTCAGCTATTTGATTTCTTAAACGTTATTACAAAAAAAGAACCGTTTTTGTCCACCATATTGTCGTGAGTGTGTGCAGACAAGCCGCTGACTGCAGTCCTGTTTCTGCGTTAGCCGCAGTTGAACTCCAGTTATCGGTTGCTTCTGTCTGTGTTCCGGTTTCCAAACAAACATGGCAGAGCGAGCATATGATTCACTGTAAAATGTTTAAGATGCTTAATGCCCTGCATGAAGTGAGGCACGCGGTCTGTCTGCTATGTTTTCCCCTGTTTATGGAAATGTTGAGACGCCTGTTTTACTATCGCTCCGTCTGCCTGTGTTACTAGGCAGACTTTGTGCAGCTGAGCAGATGAATTTTATATCAAGTTTGACATCTAAATGAACCAAACTAAATCAGACCAACCCATAAATGATGGACAGATTTCATGGATCAAGGTAATGTTTAAGCTACACGAAAATGTTTGTCCCTTATTACATTTTGGGTAGAGTTGCACAATATTTCGAATAGTGTGTATAATAATGCAATGGCAAAGGACTGCTAGGGAAATATTTGGTAGGATACGAATATTCAAGTGTCACCATCTTCATGCAGGTTATATACTGGACCAGTTGGATGGACTGATGTTTATTTTTAGTGGCTGAAATACAGAAACTGATGGTGTGCGGTGAGGGCATTGTGTCATAGTAATGAAAGAGCAGCGGCAGAAAAATGTGGGTTGATAGTAAATAGGGCTGCAACTGTTTATTTTGATAAATTGATTAATTTGTCGGCAATTTTTTTCTATTAATCCATTCATAATTTGACAGAAAGGGTGTCTAATAGGACATTTGTTTCAGAATTTGAACCAGGTGAAACTAAAGCTATGTCACTTGAGGAGTTCTGGATAGAGCATATTTATAGACAAAGGTTTTTCATCTTAAATGGAAAATGTATATATTTATTGTACAGTTTTTACCTAATTGCTACTCTGGGTTGTTATTTCAGCAAGTGGCATACAGTGAGGAAAATAAATATTTGAACACCCTGCGACTTTGCAAGTTCTTCCACTGAGAAATGATGGAGGGGTCTGAAATGTTCATCTTAGGTGCATGTCCACTGGGAGAGACATCATCTAAAAAAAAATCTGCAAATCACAATGTATGAATTTTTAATAATTTATTTACGTGTTACTGCTGCAAATAAGTATTTGAGCACCTGTGAAAATCAATGTTAATATTTGGTACAGTAGCCTTTGTTTGCAATTACAGAGGTCCAACGTTTCCTGTAGTTTTTCACCAGGTTTTCACAAACTGCAGCAGGGATTTTGGCTCGTTCCTCCACACTGATCTTCTCCAGATCAGCCAGGTTTCTGGGCTGTAACTGAAAAACACAGAGTTTGAGCTCCCTCCAAAGATTTTCTACAGGGTTTAGGTCTGGAGACTGGCTGGGCCACTCCAGAACCTTGATGTGCTTCTTACGGAGCCACTCATTGGTTATCCTGGCTGTGTGCTTCGGGTCATTGTCATGTTGGAAGACCCAGCCACGACCCATCTTCAATGCTCTAACTGAGGGAAGGAGGTTGTTCCCCAAATCTCACAATACATGGCCTTTGTCATCCTCTCCTTAATACAGAGCAGTCATCCTGTCCCATGTGCAGGAAAACACCCCCAAAGCATGATGCCTCCACCCCCATGCTTCACAGTAGGGATGGTGTTTTTGGGATGGTACTCATCATTCTTCGTCCTCCAAACACGGCGAGTGGAATTAAGACCAAAAAGTTCTATTTTGGTCTCATCTGACCACAGAACTTTCTCCCATGACTCCTCTGGATCATCCAAATGATCATGGGCAAACTTAAGACGGGCCTGGACGTGTGCTGATTTAAGCAGGGGAACCTTCTGTGCCATGCATGACTTTAAACTATGACGTCTTAGTGTATTACCCACAGTAACCTTGGAAACAGTGGTACCTGCTCTCTTCAGGTCAATGACCAGCTCCTCCCCTGTAGTTCTGGGCTGATTCCTCACCTTTCTTAGGATCCTTGATACGCCACGAGGTGAGATCTTGCATGGAGCCTCAGTCCGAGGGAGATTGACAGTCATGTTTAGCTCCTTCCATTTTCTAATAATTGCTCCAACAGTTGATCTTTTTCCACCAAGCTGCTTGGTAATTGCTCCGTAGCCCTTTCCAGTCTTGTGGAGGTCTACAATTGTGTCTTTGGACAGCTCTTTGGTCTTAGCCATGTTAGTAGTTACAGTCTTACTGGACAGGTGTCTTTATGCAGCTAACCACCGCAAACAGGTGCTTCTAATTTAGAATAATAAGTGGAGTGGAGGTGGCCTTTTTAGAGGCGGACTAACAGGTCTTTGAGGGCCAGAATTGTTGCTGATTGGAAGATGTTCAAATACTTATTTGCAGCAGTAACACATAAATTATTAAAAATTCATACATTTTTTTTTAGATGATGTCTCTCTCAGTGGACATGCACCTAAGATGAACATTTCAGACCCCTCCATCATTTCTCAGTGGGAGAACTTGCAAAGTCGCAGGCTGTTCAAATACTTATTTTCCTCACTGTAAGTCTGGATACTCTAGTTAACGGTTATTCGATTACTAAATTAGTTGATGATTAATTTAATAATCGATTAAACATGATTAATTGTTTCAGCCCATATTGTAATTAATATCGATATCGCAATTTTTAGCAATAGTATAGCAATTTCTTATTTTCCTGAAATCTTTCAGCCAAAATGTTTAGTGAAATGTAATTTAAGCAGATTTCTTTCCCTGTGAGGCTGCACTCATGTCTGAAATAAACCTTCCATGTTTTTCTTTCAGTTCAGCCTCATCATATTTGATTTTCTAAATACTCACACTGTTTATTCTAAAATGCTAACCTAGAATAGCTTATGGGTTCTAGAGACCCCAAAGCGCTTGACACTACAGTCATTGAAGCATTCATACACCCATTCGCACGCTGACACTGGTGAACTACAATGTAGCTACAGCTGCACTGTGGCACACTGACAGAACTGAAGACTTTAGAGTTAGCGTTGCATCAGTCTTGCAGCAAGAAGCTTTTACTTTGCTGCTCTGCTGTGAATAACAAATGCACCAGTTTTAACAGGCACCATCACATAAAGGTCTGGGTATTTATTGCATATTAACTGAAGGAATCTTATTTAACTTGAAAATATTTATTTATTTAGTGGTTGATTTAGGTATTGTTATACATTGTTGCAGCAGTGGCATTAAACCTGAACTATTACTACTGTTATTAAAGGCTGGATTGGCCACTTTATACATATATGTCTTCATTGTGAAATGCAAATCGTTTATATATAATTCTACGGTAATAAAAAAGCAAGAATAAAAACTTTCTTGTAGTCTATTTTCATTTATTAATCTAAAAAATGAGTTGCTGGATTATTCTGGAATAACATGAGAGGAGTTGGATAATGCTTGTTCTAATCTGATGAGCAGAATAACAGCAGTTAGTTTATATATATGTACTGTGGAAAAAACTTAAAACTGTAGTATTTTTATTCAGGGTTATCACTCTGGGAGCTAATCATACCAGCTCGTGTCTTCATTATATGGAAAGATGAACAGGTTCTAAAAATTGTCAATGTTTTAGGTGGGTCCAAGGAAGAGAGGAAGACCACCAAAGAGACCGATCACGGCTGAATCTGAGGGAGAGTCTGAAGCTGTCGTGGAGGACAGCACCGTGGAGAGCATGGCAGCAGGAGAGCTTCCAGCTGAGGAGGCTGCAGCAAAGGTGGTGGAGCCAGAGACTGAAGCCAGGCAGCAGGACGCTCCATCACAGAGCGCCATGGAAGGAGAACATACCTGCTCTGAGTGCGGCATGTCCTTCCAGAGGCGCTACTCTCTCATCATGCACACACTGAAACATGAGAAAGCTCGTGGATACAAGTGCAGCGTGAGTGTTGAGAAGTTCAGGTGCATCTCATGAAATCAGAATTTCTTTTTCTAATTCAACTCAAAATGATTTATTACATACAGACTGTGTTATTTATGTTCATTTGGATAATTATGTCTTCCAGGAAAGCTCTGTGTGTCTACTTTGTTGGTTCTGGTATCTCTCATCTTCCTCTTGACAATCCCTCATAGAGAATGAGTGGTCATGTTATTCTGCTGGCCACCCAGACACAGGGATCCCATGATCATTAAAGCTGGAATTCAAACTTTTGGCTCGCTTTACAATCCTCTCAGGGCAGCGGTTATCCCTGTTGTTTTTGAAAGTTTTCCGTCATCGTCTTCCGCTTCATCTTGAACCGGGTCGCAGGGGCAGCAGACTCAGCA
Organism: Crenichthys baileyi; assembly: GCA_036173005.1. NCBI lineage: Eukaryota > Metazoa > Chordata > Actinopteri > Cyprinodontiformes > Goodeidae > Crenichthys > Crenichthys baileyi. The sequence continues at coordinate 542,292 of JAHHUM010000622.1, read as the reverse complement.
GAGACACCCAGACGTTCCTCTCCCCAGACACCTCTTCCAGCTCTTCCGGAGGGAGCCCAAGGCGTTCCCAGGCCAGCCAAGAGACATAGTCCCCTGGGCCTCCTCCCGGTGGGACGTGCCTGGAACACCTCCCGAGGAAGGCGTCCAGGAGGCATCCGGTATAGATGCCCGAGCCACCTCAACTGACTCCTCTCGATGTGGAGAAGCAACGGCTCTACTTAAAGCTCCCCCAGGATGGTCGAGCTCCTCACCCTATCTCTAAGGTCAGCTGCTTGTATGGGATCTCGTTCTTTCGGTCATCAACGTTCATGGCCATAGGTGAGGGTAGGAACGTAGACCGACCGGTAAATCGAGAGCTTCGCCTTCAGGTCAGCTCTTTCTTCACCATTATCCCCATTACTGTGGCAGCTGCACCGATCCGTCTGTCGATCTCCCTCTCCACTCTCCCCTCTCTCGTGAACAAGACCCCAAGATACTTGAACTTCTCCACTTGAGGCAGGAACTCCCCTCCAACCTGAAGAGGACAAGCCACCCTTTTCCGGTTGAGTACCATGGCCTCTGACTTGGAGGAGCTGATCTTCATCCCAGCTGCTTCACGCTTGGCTGCAAACCGTCCTAGCGCATGCTGTAGGTCTTGGCTAGAGGGGGCCAGCAGGACCACATCATCTGCAAAAAGAAGAGACAAAATCCACTGGTCTCTAAACCAGAACCCCTCTGGCCCTTGGCTGTGTCTAGAAATCCTCTCCATGAAAGTTATGAACAGGACCGATGACAAAGGGCAGCCCTGCCGGAGTCCAACATGCACCGGGAACAGGTCCGACTTAGCGCCAGCAATGTGGTCCAAACTCCTGCCCGGTTTGTACAGAGACCGGGTGGCCTCTAATAAAGGGCCTCCGACTCCATACTCCTGGAGCACCCCACACAGGGCACCACGAGGGACATGGTTGAATGCTTTCTCCAGGTCCATAAAGACCGGTTGGGCAAACTCCCATGAACCCTCGAGTAGCCTGTAGAGGATGTACAAAGGTTGGACAATGAAACTGAAACACCTGTCATTTTAGTGTGGGAGGTTTCATGGCTAAATTGGACCAGCCTGGTAGCCAGTCTTCATTGATTACACATTGCACCAGTAAGAGCAGAGTGTGAAGGTTCAATTAGCAGGGTAAGAGCACAGTTTTGCTCAAAATATTGAAATGCAGAAAACATTATGGGTGACATATCAGAATTCAAAAGAGGACAAATTGTTGGTGCACGTCTTGCTGGCGCATCTGTGACCAAGACAGCAAGTCTTTGTGATGTATCAAGAGCCACGGTATCCAGGGTAATGTCAGCATACCACCAAGAAGGACGAACCACATCCAACAGGATTAACTGTGGACGCAAGAGGAAGCTGTCTGAAAGGGATGTTCGGGTGCTAACCCGGATTGTATCCAAAAAACATAAAACCACGGCTGCCCAAATCACGGCAGAATTAAATGTGCACCTCAACTCTCCTGTTTCCACAAGAACTGTCCGTCGGGAGCTCCACAGGGTCAATATACACGGCCGGGCTGCTATAGCCAAACCTTTGGTCACTCATGCCAATGCCAAACATCGGTTTCAATGGGGCAAGGACCGGAAATCTTGGGCTGTGGACAATGTGAAACATGTATTGTTCTCTGATGAGTCCACCTTTACTGTTTTCCCCACATCCGGGAGAGTTACGGTGTGGAGAAGCCCCAAAGAAGCGTACCACCCAGACTGTTGCATGCCCAGAGTGAAGCATGGGGGTGGATCAGTGATGGTTTGGGCTGCCATATCATGGCATTCCCTTGGCCCAATACTTGTACTAGATGGGCGCGTCACTGCCAAGGACTACCGAACCATTCTTGAGGACCATGTGCATCCAATGGTTCAAACATTGTATCCTGAAGGCGGTGCTGTGTATCAGGATGACAATGCACCAATACACACAGCAAGACTGGTGAAAGATTGGTTTGATGAACATGAAAGTGAAGTTGAACATCTACCATGGCCTGCACAGTCACCAGATCTAAATATTATTGAGCCACTTTGGGGTGTTTTGGAGGAGCGAGTCAGGAAACGTTTTCCCCCACCAGTATCATGTAGTGACCTGGCCACTATCCTGCAAGAAGAATGGCTTAAAATCCCTCTGACCACTGTGCAGGACTTGTATATGTCATTCCCAAGATGAATTGACGCTGTATTGGCCGCAAAAGGAGGCCCTACACCATACTAATAAATTATTGTGGTCTAAAACCAGGTGTTTCAGTTTCATTGTCCAACCCCTGTAGAGCTGGTCCAGTCTTCCACGGCCGGGACGAAAACCACACTGCTCCTCCTGAAGCCGAGGCTCAACTCTCCTCTCCAATACCCTTTGTCCACCACCGGTTCAGGGATTGCCGCCACGACAAGCACCGCTGACCTTACGGCTACAGCTACTGGCGGCAGCATCAACAATAGAGGCGGAGAATATAGTCCACTTGGACTCCATGTCTCCAACCTCCCATGGAATCTGGTCAAAGCTTTCCCAGAGGTGGGAGTTGAATACATCCCTGGCTGAGGGCTCCGCCAGACGTTCCCATTAGACCCTCACTATATGCTCGGGCCTGCCAAGTCTGTCTGGCTTCCTCCTCTTCCAGGGGATCCAACTCAGCCCCTCTCTTCACCCAAGTGTCCAAGACATGCGGCCGATGGTCCAACGACGCAACTATAAAGTGGATCATCGTCCTCCTGCCTAGGTGTCTAATAAACACTCTTATGGCTGAACATGGTAATAATAATAAAAACCACTCGGGTTCAGATCGGGGAGTCCATTCCTCCCAGTCACACCCCTCCATGGGTCACAGTTGTCTCCCTCATGGTTTTTAAAGTCCCCCAGCAGAATGACTGAGTCCCCGAATGGGTCACTGTCCAGCACCACATTGACAAGGACGCCTAGAAGGCCGGGTACCCCGCACCGCTGCTCGGCCTGTAGGCCAAAACGACAGTCAAAGACCCTGTCCCAGAACTGAAGGCGCAGGGATGCGACCTTCTCATCCATCTGGGTAAACCCCAACATGAGACAGATGAACTGGGGGGCAGAAAGCAAACCCACCCCAGCCCGCCGCCACCGTAGTCCAACCTCGGGTCGCTCTTAGTCTGAAGAAAGTTTTTCTTTTCAAAGTTTTTCTTCCACTTAACTTTTGTAACAATAGACTTCGATACAGCACTCTGAAAAGAGTCAGCATTTTTATTAGTGATCTTTTGTGGCTTTCCATAAAGCATTCTTTATCGTTATTGTGTTGGCCTTAAGGTGCCATTCATCTGTGTTTAATTAATGATTATAGTTTTATGAAATAAAATACTGAAATTAATTTTCTTTTGGATAATATTGCATCCATTAAAGATTTACCTAACATCTCTGAGACAATGTCCCCTGACTGTGTGTTTTGTATTTCTTTAGCTCTGCAGTAAGGAGTTCCAGTACGCCGCCTCGCTCCAAGCTCACCTGGCCCGACATAAGCAGCAGAGTAGCCAGCGAGCGTCTGTCTCTAAAGCCTCGGCAGAGCTCGACCCCGGGGACCGAGCAGAAAACGAACTGGACGACAAGTTGCCGTCGTCCTACACCAGGAGGGAGTTTGTTTGCGACATCTGTGGGAAGACTTTACCAAAGCTGTACTCGCTGAGGATCCACATGCTCACCCACACGGGTGTTCGGCCCCACTCCTGCAAGGTGTGCGGCAAGACGTTCGCCCACAAGCACAGTCTGAAGATGCACCGCGTGCTGCACGACGTCACCAAGCAGTTCCAGTGCGAGTACTGCAAGAAGACATTCGTGAGCAAGAGGAGCATGGAGGAGCACACCAGCCTGCACACAGGTCACTGCAGCCTCAGCTTAAAAGTCGCTTTCTCTCTGGAGGATTTAGTAATGTTTGATCTTGACAAACGGCATTTATCTTACTTCAACATTTCTCATTTTTAAATTAAAGTGTTTTGTTTCTTTTTTTCCTCTAAAATACATTTACAGGTGAGTCAAAGTACCTTTGCAACACATGTGGAGCCACCTTCCATCGAGCCTCTGCTCTGAGCAAGCACCTGAAGAAGCACCAGCCCAAACCCGAAGTCCGTCCATACTCCTGTTCTCAGTGAGTAACTCAGTGTCGTTAAATCTGTGTGCTGGATGCAGTCGAAGAAATGAAAAGCGTTTATTGACTCTGCCTCTCTTCTCCTGCAGCTGTGAGAAGAGTTTTTATGAGGCAAAGGATCTGCAGCAGCACATGAACAAGCACATGGGCCTGAAGCCCTTCCAGTGCCAGGTTTGTGGGAAGTGCTACAGTTGGAAGAAGGACTGGTACTCGCACGTAAAGTCCCACAGTGTGTCAGAGCCCTACAAGTAAGTCACGTAAAAACAGATTAGATGCTTTTATATAAATTATTCTTGAAGTTATATGTTGATTGAGTTCAAGTTGTTCATTTTGGGATTGGAAGTTCGAACGATTCTACTGATTATCTGCTAATTATTAAGTAATCTAGACATTACTGCACCGTGCAGAAGAATAGGATGTGTTTATTGGGATTTTATGTAACGGAACAACACACATACTGGTGAAGTGGAAGGAAAATTATACATTTTATTCACAATCCTTTACAAAAACAAACCTGAAAATTGTAGTATGCACTTTCATTCAGTCCCCTTTACTCCCATTCCCGTAAATAAAATCCCTTGCATTTAACCAGTTACTTTCAGAGGTCAGCTAAGTAGTAAATACTTGGGAGGAGGGCCACCTTTCAGCAGCAAACGGAGGGCTTGGGATCAACTGCACCTGATGAGGAATCTCAGACTGCAGGATTTGTCAAACCATCGGTCTAATGACGTATGGGGAAGTTGTGAAAAAAGCTGCAGTACACCTTCAGTCCAGCAGATGGCATTACTCCTTCATTCAGTTTAGATACTGATAAACACACCTATTTTTCTTTTATTATCATCAGGTAAGCTAATATCAAATAACTACAGAAAAATAATTTGAGTAAATACTTTGGATGAAATACTCTATTTATTAGAATCAAAAACTGATAATCAGTCCAGAAGTACAGTGAATTGATTCCTTGACTGTCTAATCATAAGCAAATATTTATATAGGGTAGAAGATGCATAGACAGTGGAGTAGTGGATGGCAGGACACGAGGGTGAAGAGGATCACGGGGAGCTTCTGGGAAACCGTATCTAAATTTGTCCTGCAGAGCTGTCTGCATAAAACTATAAAAAAAATTATAATTAATTATAATTATTTTCTACCTTTACTTAAATTTTCCAAATTTTCCAGTGAAAAATGTAACATTTTATATTCTGGTACTTGCAGTTATTCACCACATACCTACCAAATGCTTCATATTTACTTTCAGCCCCCACAAGCAGATAACGGGTAGCGGGAAATCCCAGAGAGCCGGGCTGAGATCAGGTGGCAGTTAATGGGGAAGTCCCAGACCAGCCGCCCAGTTAGCTAAGATTAGCAGCCAGGTTGTAAGCGGAGGTCCGCTGCCCCGAAAAACTCTACTTAAAACCATCTTGAAACTACTTTTTGTGACAAATGAGTGGTATAAATACAATACATTTGTACTCTCACCTGCATGTGCCCTTGTACCATGCCATGTACCACAGCTGGTGGTGCCATGCCTAACAGCACACGCCCCTTTGACAATCCCAGAGAAATCTGGAAAGACCTTCTCCAGTCCAGGGCCAATTACCTGTGAGTAAATCCCCGGAAGAGTGAAAATACCAGGTAAACTTATATAGAGACACTCCCTGAGCTTTCCATAGCCTGGGGCTTTCCACAAGCAATGGAAAAGGGGTATGCAAACTGTCATCTTCATAACAGGTTCAGCACTATAACCACCAGAGGGAGCCATTTCGACTCCTAGCTAGAGGAGTCTGAACAATGACAAGCAACACTTAAAAAGATGCTGTATTTTGCCTCATTTCAGCTATTTTATCAATTATCTGGTAAATTTCAATTGACCAAAAAAAAGTATGAAAAAATCACTGTAAAGTTACTATTTTACTCCACAGCCCATGTTCTTTTATCTATTTATTTATCAGTGCTTTGTGGCTGTTGTGTGTTGGGCCAAGGATGTGCTGTGTGTGAAATTATCCACAGAGCACCCATGAAATTATGCTCGGTCATAAGAGGCATGAGGGTCTTTGTGTTCGCTGCCCTGCTGGAATATTTCTCCAGCATATTTTCAAGCTGATCTTAGTCTTGTTTTTATTTGATATTCATCACCGACCTTATTTGCCTCTTGGTCCTCCAGGCAACACTTTGATTCATCCCAGTCTAAAAAGCCTACGGTGTTAACTGTTGATCGCATTTCATGACAAACCAGTAAATTTAACAACCATGTCAGACAAGCAGCTCTCGTCTAACTAGTGCGCTTCTTTAAAACCTGACCTGCAACTTCCAGAAACAGTGAAGCTTAGTGCACCAGATGTATTGAACACTCATACAGCATTTCAGCAGTGAGCAGCAAAATGCTTCCTCTATTATGAACAATAAAAATTAAATTAGCTTTCAAAGAGTTGTCTTTTCTAACACAAATATACAGTAATGGTCCCAGTAATACCATAAGGCAGGACATCTGCCTTAAATGAGCTGTTTGAAGGAAGAGAATGAAAAAGCTGCTGCTAGTAAGCTGGTGCATGTATTTTTACAATCGTCACCATCTTTAACTCGTTATTGTTTGGGACATGTGCCTCAGCCTCGCTTCACCTCCCTACCTGCAGTCATGGTCTGCTTTCTAACGAGGAGTAAATGTCTACAAGATGAAAAGGTCCCAAAATCTCTAAGTAATAAGAGTCTCTCGTTAATAAATGGATCAAAATTAATCAACATGAGGATTTAATCCACTAAAACTGTATATTTTCACAGCTTCTTAGCTGGTGCACTTTGCATGGGTGCAAATCAGTACATATCAGCACCGCAGTTGTTCAAGCAGTAAACCAGAACAGCAAGTAATTATTTAACTTGTTTCAAAAGTCAATCAGATTTGAGTCACTGAAAAAAATATACAAGGATGGAAACTCCCAGGAGAGTCCAGGTGAGCTTTTGGTGGTTTTAGTCTTAAACAGACATACTAGTGGGGTTGGTGATGTTCAGTTCATACAACCAGACTGCATCCAGATTTAGCTCGAAAGATTACAAGATGTTTGAGTCACTATAGTTCGGGTCAGGTCTGTTTCCCGAGGCCGAAAACTAACGCAGACTAGTGTTGACGTTGCCCAGCTGGGAATATGGTGTAAAATTGGGCGAGAAATCGTGTTGTGTGTCTCCAGCTTTAGAAAGGCCTAGTCAAAGTCCAAACCTAAATTCAATTAAGAATCTGTGGAGATATTTGAAAACAGTTGTTGGTAGACGTTCTCCATCCAATCTGACTGAGCTTAAGCTATTTAGCAATAAAAAATGGACCAAAGGCTCAGTCTCTAATGTTCTGAAGAGTTAGAACCTTCCCCCAAAAGAGCTGCGAGTGCAGCAAAATACAAACACACCCCACCCCTGTAACGAAGTTTTCCTTCCACTACGGAATATTACACTAGTGGGGCGTCGTCAGAGTATGGGACATACTTCATGAATCTGTCCTGTTAAAGCAGTTGGTCACTTTCGCTACACAGGGAGGCGTTAGTATTCGCAGGGGGAGCCATTCTTCTCTCTAACCCATCACTGATTGGCCGATGGCAGTGTGCACAGCTGCAGTAAGCATCTCTGTGTCCTCAGGTGTAACGTCTGCGGGAAGGAGTTCTTTGAGAAGGCTCTGTTCAGGAGGCACGTGAAGAAAGCCACGCACGGCAAGAAGGGCAGAGTGAAGCAGAATCTAGAGAGGGAGTGTCAGCAGTGTGGCAGAAAGTTCACTCAGCTCCGAGAGTACAGGCGCCACATCAACAACCATCAGGGTGAGCCCTCAGTGTGGCCTGCATTCATGAAGAACATATTAAATGGTTGGTCTTTGTGTGTCCCTCATTTTCCACTAATTATTCCCCTGTTTTCAGGAGTGAAGCCTTTTGAATGTCTGACCTGTGGGGTGGCCTGGGCCGATGCCCGCTCTCTCAAACGTCATGTCCGGACTCACACAGGAGAGCGGCCATACGTGTGCCCGATGTGCCAGGAGGCCCACATCGATGCCCGCACGCTGCGTAAACACATGGCCAAGTACCACGTAGACAACCTGCCCGGGAAGATCATGCTGGAGAAGGACACCCTCCAGTTTCACAACCAGGGCACCCAGGTGGAGCACGCCGTCAGCATCATGGCGTCCGACCTGCCTCCTGAGCTCAGGCCTGCGCATCCGGCACCGACAGAGGAGCTAGAGACGGTGCTGATCACGGAGGAGACGGTGGAGGCCGTGGAAGCTGTTCAGGCCGCTCAAGCTGCAAACGAAGGATCAGTGGCAACGCTTTCTGATCAGGGCATCATGCAGGTTGTGAACTACGTCCTGGCCCAACAGGCCCTGTCTGGGGTCAAGTCAGAGGACACCCCTGAGGAGATTCATACCATGGAGGTGGAGGTGGCTCATGTGGCTGAGGTAGAGTAATGCTTTACACTTAGGCCCTCAGAGCTGGGTTCTGGACTGTTTTACAGATCTTTTTTCAGTGAATGAAATGTATAAACCAGTATGATTCTGTATAAAACAGTTTAAAAGATGCCTATTTTTTTTTAAATGTACATTAATGTAAATGAACCTGTCTGTGCAACTTGGAGAAGTGTGTAAGCGCACTCTGTGTTTTCTGTAAATGGCTTAACTGAAGCAAGGAAACCTGATCAGTCACTATAGGGTGTATAAAATCTGATGCTCAGGATAAATAAAGTAGAAAACAAAGAGTTTGTTTTGGTCTTTTAATCAGGTTTCAGCTGGTAATCCCAAGATTTGTAGCAGAGTTAAAGGTGTCCTGCTACGGTGTGTTTAAACAGAGTTCCTTCAAATTTACCATTTCAAAGTTTCCAATTTTTCCAGGTTCTGTTTCCACTCTGACATTCTGGACATTTGAGTACAAATTTGTCAAGGTGGAGTTTATCATCTGTATGTCCAACAAATTAATAAAGTCCAGTTCCAAACCACGATTAAAAAAGGTCTACGGGCCAAAAATGCTGTGAAATTCCAAACGTAAGGTTGTTAGCATTTATCTGTGGTTTCTGTCAGTCTCAGAAACCTTCAGACATCAAGTTGAGACAAAACTAATTGATATGCAACCAATTTAAAACAACCTTTTATTTTTTTATTCATTTTTATTTGATAATGAACAAAAGAGTAACGTCTGGATATTCCAACATTTTTTCCACTTTGACCTATTTTTCCATACTCCTCCAAGCTTGGAAGATAAAATTCCAGACTTTTGAAGGCTGTGTAGGAACCTTGTGAACAATAAGATAATCGAAATGTAATTTCTTCAAGAACAAAAAAAACGACAAGGTATTAACATGCAATACAACAAGTATGGAAGTTTATTTTGGATTTATATCAAAATACCCTTGATAAATTGCAAATATTTACAAAACATACAAAAATATGAAACAGCATTCACTTCCTGCTTTCTGACCATCGTGGCTACTTTGATCCAAACTGAACTGACTCTCGCACAGTACCTGCACAGTATAAACTCCTGGTAATACTGTTCCTTTTGGAAGAATATACAACGTTATGTACAAACAGTTTGGGTTCTGGCTGCTTATTAAATGAAAGAATACCAAAACATGTCTGCAGGATTTAAAACAAATACTTGTGTTCAGCATGAAAGAAAACAAAATGAAGGCATGTGTCGCAGTGAACAAAACTAAAAGACATCAGTCATAGTAAAACATACCAAAAAAACACTGGGTCAAGAGCATTATGCCTATATATGGCTACATCAAATGAATGACCACCTCTCAATGAAACGCATACTTCAAAAGCTGAGTGAATAAGGTGACATAAAAGAACTACAGCTACAGTTGAAAACAAGTTGCCCCCCCTGTGACCTAATACTTCTTATAGAAGAAATGTATGAAATGTTTACAATCCATTCCGTCTCCTGTCACAAATAAAAACCAGTGTACCTGACTAACCTACAGAACCGTGTAACAGAGCAAAAAAGACCCGCTAAGGTCCACAGCAGAAGCATAAACCCAGACAACAAGCACGTCAGCTTCCAGTCTTCTTTTACTTGGAAATGAAACGCAAACACTCAGCAACAACATTTCAAAGCAACATTGAAATACTCAGCATTTCTTAAGTGCTCTCAAGAAATTACAAGATAGTAACAGCTGTGCTCATTAACACCAATCTGCAGTAAAAAGAAGGAGTAAAAAGGGGAAAATTTAAGGGTTGCATTACGGAAATTTCGGGGGTAACAGGATTTTTTTGTCAGGACCCTTTTTCCCCACCAAAAAAAGGTTTTTTTGGGGTTTTTTTTTTTTTTTTTATAAAATTTGTTCACCCTCGGCTTTAAATGAAAATCTGGGAATAATAAACGAAGTCTTTCTTACCCCCCCCTCCTCTTTGATCCCGCGGGCTGTTTTTTTGCGGGGGGAGAACCAGGTAAAGGAGAAGTCGGACCACTCGTCACGCGGCGGGAAGGAATTGTTGGCGTGGGGTTTAAAACGAAACGGCCCGTCTTTGGGGGGGGGGGGGGGGACTGAAAGCTCCCCTCGGGCCCTCAGAGGAGCCCACCGAGGGTTTGGGGGGCCCTCCGTTGGGGTCCCGCATATGTTTTGGGTGGAGGGGAAAAACCCCAGGGCCTGTCGGGCTCCATGATCCCCTTTCCCAGATGTTTTTGTCCCGGGAATTCTGCAGGAATTTTAAACCCTTTGGACGGGTTCCCTAAGGGTCTTACAAAAGGGGAGCTTTTAGTTTTCGCAGGGGCCGAGCATTCTTCTCCCCTCCCCCCTCATATGACTCGTGTTGGATAGGCAAGGGCTCACCTCCAAGTTATAGGTTTAAATTTTGGGGGGTACATTTTTGGTTGGGCCCTTGTCCCTTGTAAAGAAAATCCAACCCAGCCTGCCCCAGCCCCCCCGGGGAGGAGGAAGCTCCCAGGAGGCCCAAGGAGGAAAGGGGTTGATTTACTTTGCCACCCAGCCCCTAATATATGTGAAAACATTTAGCATCTACTATAGGTTCCAGAAATCTTCCTACTTCTTTAGTTTTAAAAAACCCAATTTCAAAACCCCCTTTTTAACTCAAAAATGTAAAAACACATAAAAAAATCTGAAACAACACATGCCCAAAAGGGTTTTGTTTTTTAACTATTTTTGATAGTGTGAGCTGTAAACAAAAAAAGGGGTTTGATTACATAAAAACTCCACACTCAAAACTGAATCACCCTTTTAAGCCGGTATTTTTCCCTGAAAATTATAAAAGGGGCTGCAAAGGAAAACAAAACCAAAAAGGACAAGTCAAAGAAGCAGCGTGGATGTGTGGCGACAAGCGTTGCTTAGATACCTGGAGATGCTGCTGTCCATAGGGTATGGAGGAGGGGGGGTACAGTGGGAGGAGGGCACCAGGGGCAGCTGTTCCCCGGCCAAGGTGCTTTTTTGTGTGGGGTAAAGGAGTCATTTCAGCACTCAGGGGTTTTGGGGGAAAACCCCATAATGGAGTCACGGAAAGAGACAAAGGGACCCCTAAGGGACCCTTCTTTTTAAATCCCTCGGGTGTAAAGGTGAGGAAAATGTAAAGCCTGAAACTAGGGATTTTAAACCGCCAGAGGTTACTTTGTGTTTAGAGTTTGCCAAGAAAAAAGTGGCCTGGAAGATCTTTGGCGCCCTGACAAAAACACCTTTATTTTTGGAAGTTGACTCATTTAAAATTTACCGGTTTAAAAAGTTTTGGGACACCCTCTCTCATTTAAGGGTTTTCTTTATGTTTATGAATTTTTAAATTGAGGTAGATTCTACTAAAGGGCCCATCAAACGGGAATAAAACAATATGGAAATATGTAGGAAACAAACATTTTTAAAAGAACTGTAAATATTTTTTTATATTTAAGCCCCTTTTTAAAAAGTAGCTCCCTTTCCCTGTGATAAATGAAATAAAACCCCCTGGTGTCTCTCATTGAAACCTGGGGAAAGTTCTTTAAAAACCTTTGAAAAACCACCCCCATAAACCCCAAATGATATATATATAATAATAAATTAAAGGGTTTTTAGGGGTTTTATTTCACACTTTATTTTTTATCCCATAATTTCATGTGTGTTCATTCATAGTTTTGTTGCCTTTGGTGAGAATCTACAATTAAATAACCATGAAAATAAAAATAAAAACTATTAAGTGAGAAAGTGTATCTAAAACTTTTGACCGGTAGTGTAAATATTTAAGTTTAATGTTCTTATCTTTGAGCGCCTAGAAATAAAATCAGAAAAACACCAAAGAAACTTCCAGACAGAAAACTATTTTCTATAGAGGTATTACAGCAGCTCAGTGAGGCTGCCACAGCAGGGAGGTGAGGCTTCAGTCAGTAGATAACAGGAAGCTGTTATTCAGATCTTGAAAAGGTTTAAACACAGAGCAACCCTGTGGCATTATGTTATGGAATATGCTGGATTGGGAAAAGTGGCAGACTTTTAGAAACAGGCTGATGTTTACAGTTAGCAATGCTAACAGTGCTAATGACTGATATATCAAACTATGCTAACCACAGTTTGAATGTCAACTCTGTAATCACTTTGGTTTTTGACACAGAGTCTCCATCACAGTGTGACATCACCTCTGCTCTTGATAAAAATATTAAATGATTGTTTTATAGACTTCTGTATAATTACAATAAGTAAATGAATTATTTACCCATATAGAGCCATTTGCTATAAAATATTAAGTTGGACACAGCAGTTCTTTATTTAGTTGGGTTTCTGTCCCCTAACCAGGAGGATGATAGTGAAAGAGGATGCAGAGTGAGACAGCTCTGTAACAGTTTTTTTAGAAACCTTTTTTTTTTTTTTTTAGTAGACAGTTTATTTTTATCAAGAAAGTAGAAAATTCATGTTGTCGCAATCCGTCTCTGCAGTTTAGGATTTTACTAAATCACTCATAGGAAAGTGCATCTCTACTTTTAATGTGATGCTTCGTACCAGGCCTTCGGCAACATCTGAAGCTTTCTTTAGTGGCCTTTTTGGGGAGGGAGGATATGCTGGGACATGCAGTAAGCCCAGAAGGTTTGGGAAAGGTAGTGTGGGTTTTGGGGCATGTGTCAGGGGACACACAGCAGGAGAAATGAAGGGGTACACTTACTGTCAGTGAGGCCTCCAGACATGCTGGAAGGGGTGAGCGTGTTGCGCTGCTGGGGGTTGATGAGCTGGCTCACAGATGGTAGCTTGTTGACTTTTCCGTGAGTTGGGGAGGTGGAGCCGAAGGAGGGCGAAGACTGCATGGAGGGTCTGGAGGAGGTGACAGGCTGTTAGCAACATCTTCCAAGACTCATGCCTGGAAGTATTCAATTCTGAATATTCAAGACTTCTTTCTCCTACATATGCCATATTACCTCATGCTTATTGTATTTTCTTTATGACAGAAAAAGAATCAAATTCCAGCAATTTAAAAGCAATTTATTCCATTATATGATGAAAGTGCAGAAGCCAGAAGGATAAAAGGATCTGTTTCAAACAGAGAGGTCACATAGTGCACATCTCAAGCTTGATCTGTTAAAAGCCAACTTTAAGGAAAACATACAAACTGTCCTGCAGTGACTTTAGAAAATATGGCCTGCACTAGCAAATGTTTTTTACTTATAATCTCTTTATCATCAAAACCCAGAATAAATTGAGTCCAGCTCTCATGACAATGCAAAGGCTCAAAACGTTTACTTAAGTAGTCTCTGTAATCAAATACCATAGAAAAGAAACAATCAGGCTTTGTTCCTGTACAAACCTCAGCCTAAAGGCTGAAAGATGGCAACGCTTCACAAACAGCATGCAAGTCAGTCAAATAAGTCTGTCCAGCATAATGAGGAGGTGACATCCCAGACAGTTCATATCCTCACAGCAGAATCCCAGGACAGGATGAAGAAAGGACAGATCAGGAAAAAATGGTAAAAGAGGACAGAGAGGAAGTTCCGTGTAGGTCGGAGGAAGATGAGGAGGAGGAGGAATGTGGTGCCAAGTTTCAGGAGGAGCTGCAGCGCCGCCTCTGCTCTCCTGCAGACTCCAGGAGCTGGCTACCCAGGCGGCTTTTTATCAGGCTGCAGGGAGGAACCAGAGACAAGAGAGAGAGCAGAAATAAGGGCTCACTGCAGGAGGAGGGAGAGAAAAGAGTTAGAGACCCTGTAGAGGCCCAGAGGTGAAAAACAGCACAACTCCAGTTACAGGAAGATAAGCACACTGTTGGATCCCAAAGTTTTGACTTACAGACAACTCATTTACAATTAAAGCACTGCAGTAAAGCTACTGGCCAGAAGATGGCAGTGTAGCCACACAGATTGCAGCATTTTAACACTGGGAGAGAAAAAAAACACTATCGGCAAAACAAATTGAAAAGCTGTGAGGGAGAATCCTGGTCCGCAGAGCTGAAGCCAGGATTCTCAGAAATCTGTGAGCGGATACAAGAAAAACCACAAGGTCCAGACAAACGGAATAAAACAAGAGACAAATGCACCCAAACCCTGAGAGAAATATTTTTCTCTGGTGTTCTGAACAAATACTCTATTTGTGGAGTAAACGTCTGTTTATTGAAGGAGCTGCACAGCTTGCCAGGTAACAAAAACAAAGACAATGTAAGCATGACCTCACAGTGAGGCTGTCAGCTCCTCAGTGGGAAACCAGAACATAAGCAGTAATTACCATCACAGGCCTGTCTCCTGGTTTCTATGGATTTTAGTAAAATGGGCAGGAGGAGGCAAAGTGGAGGCAAACATAAGCCTTAGAAGCACTTCTAACTATGCTGAGGCCAACAGATGAAGCTGGCAAAACACCCAAAGGTGTTACTGTGAACCTCTGAAAACCTCTCTCTAAACAAAGCACAGCGAGGTCCACTTGTCACCATTCATGAGATTTGGCTGCCTTCCCGTGAGAGAATGAGAGGGGAATAAAAAAAAAAGGCTTTGCCTAATGCAAGACTCGCCCTCTAAAGCTGGAAGCATTGAGAAATTCTGGGTAATTTCTCAGCAGCTACAGGTCACTGTATTACAGCTTTGTCATCTTTACTAGATCGCTGCAATGCTTCATCAGCAGCACAATCAACACTTGTCACCCATGACCTTTATCAGTGAAATCCACTCCTCCCACAACAGATCAGTCATGTAAAGTCAGTTAATCACATTTAGCTGGAGTCACACAGTAAAACATGCAGTTTAGGAACACAAGAAAGCAACTGAGGTAAAAGGTGAACCTAGCAGGTAGAAATGCACCATGAGATTAGCTGGTGACCAGCATCAGGCGGTTTTCAGCTTGACCAGCCCTGAGCGGTGAGCGGCCAGTCAGAAGTTCAAAGTCTTTTTCTGATCAGTGAACGCACCATAACTATAAGCTAAGAAGTTAGCCAACAAGAACACTGTTTGGTCAAAGTCAACTATTTTCAAAATCAGTGAGGTGTTTAAAATGAAGTCAGAGGAAGAACAGAGATTTAAGAAGCCTCTACGACATATCTGCTGTTCAGTCGGGCTACAACCTACACAGGGAGCTGGACTTCAGGAGGTAGCAGGAAGCTGAACATTGAACATGTTGATTTTAGAAATGTTTAGAATTTTCTTAGTTAAGGTGAGGTTTTAGATTTTCTAGTGAATACAGTTTACAGTCAGGAATGCTAATCACCAACATAACATGCTAAAGAATTAATGCTAAAAATATCAACTCTGCAATCATTTTATCTTTGTTTTTTAAATATTAATTTACAGTTAATGCTTTCTCACCAAGTGTGACGTCACCTCTGCTCCAAATAGAAATGATTAGGGACTATATTTTGAATGCTTTGGGTCTTAAGAGAAATCAGAATAGGCTAAAATGGATTTTGGATGGTAAAAGCTGTTCAAAAATCTAAATTGGCCCCAAAACTGATGAGGTGCATTTCTACTGTTGCTGGAAAACATCTTGATTTCACTTTATAACAATCTGAGCTGACACTCACTGTTTCTGGAGGAGGTTCTGCTGCTGCTGTCTGTAGGATTCTATTGTTTGTTGTGGAAGAAGCTGCATTAGCTCCAGAGACTCTTTGATTTTCACCAACATCTCATAGATTTCACGTCCTTTGATCTACAGCGGGCCAAAAGAACAGAGACAGTGAGGATGCAGTTCTGAGAACAAGCTTTTACTGTTATACAATTTATACTTACAGGTAAACAAAAAACTTCCTCGTCTGTAGATCTTCGCTTCTTGATGGTGGACATCTGGATGCTTTGGGAAATATGGCGGTAAGCTGAGAAGAGGAGAGAAAAAAACGAGTGAATAAAAAGTGGTTGTGTGTTAAGCACTTAGCTTGAGCCAGAACAGGAGGAGAAACAAGCAGGGCAGCAGGCAGAGGGTGCAGTGGAGGGTTGCTAACATTCCCTGAGTGTTAGTGGTTGAGGCTCCTTGACACTGTCAGCACGTCACGTCAAGCCAAAGCTCATCAGCCCGTCACCAACCCCAGCCCTACTTACGGCGCTTCGTACCCTCACTGCTCTTTGAGTTGTCCGTTACGTGCTGCTTGCGGATGCTGTCCTCGTCCGCCTTCCGGTCTCGGCCTGGGCAGGCGCAGATCCTGGCCTCGAAGCAGCGGCGGCCCAAAACCTGTCCACTGGGAGAGGGCAGGGACACAGAGCAGGCAGAGCTTCTGTCAGACACCAACTAAGTGGACAAGACAGGCTGCTGAAGAGGACGATGAAGTGTGTCTTACTCTCTGGTCTCCAGAGTGACGATGATGAGGATCGGGCGCCTGTTCATTCCACCCACGCAGCTCGAGTTGCACATAAAATTATACAAAATTGTTGTAAATTCTGTCCCAACCTAAAGAGGAGAACAACAACGCAGAGTGACTACACAGAAAACAGATTTATTCTTATTTCAGTTTGACCTTTTAATTATTCTGTGCAGAAAGGTTTTTAAAACTGCTGCTCTATATTTGTACATAAAATCTGATATTTCTTATAAAAGCTTACAATTACTCGCAAAAGTATTGACACCCCTTTTCATTATTGCTACATTATAACCACAAATCAAATGGGTTTTATTCTGATTATATGAGACCGACCAACACAAAGTAGTAAATAATTGTGAATTGGTTGGAAAAGGTGAAAATCACTTTTCTTTTGTACAAATAAAAATCTTTTATGTGTCGCGCGCATTTGAATTCGACCCCTCCTGAATCACTACTATGTGGAAGCACCTTCTACTACAATTACAGCTCTACCAGCCTTCTAACATATAAAGACTGAAATCTGCCTATTCTTCTTTACATTACAGCTCAGGCCCAGTCAGACTGGATGGAGAACTTATGTGAACAATTATTTTCAAGTCAGATTCTTAAATAGATTTAGACTTTGACTGGGCCACTCGAGCATATGACCATCCTTTTGATCTAAACCAATCCATTGTAACTTTAGCTGTATGTTTCAAGTTGTTGTTATGCTGGAAGGTGAACCTCCACCTCAATCTTAAGTCTTTTGTAACCTGTAACAGGTTTTCTTCTAGGATTGGATTTAGCAGCTTTCCTTTCCCGGCTGAAGAATAGTATCCCCACAGCACGATGCTGCCACCACCATGTTTTGCATTTGTGATGATGTGTATTTAGACTTGATGTGGTATGTAAACCAAAGAAGCTCAAATTTGGTCTTAGCGGAGTGTACCTTCTTCCACATGTTTACTGTGTCCCTGAAATGGCTTGTGGCCAACTTTAAATTAGAGTTCTAATGGCTTTCTGCCAGCCACTTTACCATAAAAAGCCAGATTTGTGGAGTGTGAGACTAGTGGTTGTCCTGTCAATAGATTCCCCCACCTGAGCTGTGGATCTCTGCAGCTCCTCCAGGGGTAAACCTCTGAGGTATTGAGAGAACAGCTGTATTCACAGTGAGATTAAATTACAGGCAGCTGGACTAAATTAGTATTTGCTAAATAGGTGATATCTGAAGGCACTTGATTTAATTTAGGGGTAATAAAGTAAAGGGGACTAAAAACACGTTTCAGATTTTTATTAGTAAATCATCTTTAAAACCATGCATCATCGTCTCTCCACCTCATAATTATGTTCTACTTTGTGTTCATCAATCACATAAAATCCTATTGAAGTATGTTGAACTTTGTGGTGTTAATACATCAAAATGTAAACGGGTGTGAAAACTACTCAGAACTGTCAATAGAAGTCCAGGTCTAGCTGATGAATTCAGCTGGATGATGAACTCACCTGGGGTGGCTCGTATGGAACCAGTACGCTCTGTCGTCCAGTGATGGTGTCCTCCACGTACTGGGCATGGCTGTTTCCCTCCACGCGGATCAGATGGCTCGGCGGAGCGATCTGACCTGGAAGCAGCATGATCTGTGTCATTTAACACCCCGGGCAGACGACAACAGCAATCACTGAGGTAAGATATCTAACTGACCATCGTTGAACTCGCGGCTCAGCTCGTGGTTCGGGCAGCGTTTCACCACTTCGGTCACGTGTTCAGCTTTCTTGTAGACAGGCATGGCCCTGATCACGGCTGCCTGCGGAGGAGGGGTCAGCACTTTGATCTGAATGGGACAGGTCTTGGCAATCTGGCAGTAGAGCTTCTTCAGGTCTGTTGAGTACTACAAAATGAAATAAAGGTGGAACAACATTAGAACTTCAAACATTGACAACATCAGAAAACATCATCTAAAAGGAATCTGTCTCTAAACAAAGGCCGCTTTAGATTTAGCATTTATTGTTTTTAACAGATTGATCTTTGTAACACCTGTTGCCCCAACTGAACACGTCTGGTTGCCCTGAAGCAAAAAGTGGTAAATGCAACACTGTGATTATGACCTACATAAATAAACACACACACACACAGGAGGTTTGGTGCAACAAGTGTGTATTGGTAACCTCAAAGATGTCTTATAGAGTGCCTCTGGGACTTCCGTCGTAAAGTGGACCCCTCCAGGAGTAATTAAACAGCCTGGCTTTCATCTTCAAGGGGGGAATCCTCTGCTAAAGCACCTGATGGCTACTCATCATACAGAGCAGAGCTTCTGAAGCGTCTGGCGGGCTCCAGCTACATATTAAGCTGGGTGCAGATTTTAATTGTGCGCTTGGATGAAAATGAATCACTTTTAGGTCTGAGTGCAGGAGTGGAAGACTAATCGCGAGATCCATCCGTGACTGATGCCGAATGTGATGGTTGCTCAAACCCAAACTGGCTCGTGTTCAGGTTCGTGAGCCAAGAGTCATAGATAATGGATGTGCCTTGATCCCTGGCACTGCTGGGATTGATAAGCAGTAAGCCATCAGAAAGAGTGAATTGTTACTAATAGGCACAACCCAACTGTGTAAACAAACCATTCAAATCACTGCTGTGTAAGCACGGCTTTAAATCCTCTGTGTGCAGAAGACACAGGCTGGGGGTGGAGGTGAATATTTTCTTGTCAGTATCATTTCAGAGAGAAAAAAAAGTGCACATAAAAAGAAAACACTAGAGGCTGTGTTTGGTAATAATGCAACATCAAATTCCTCCTCTATTAAGTGCAATTCCAATGAATCAGGGAACTCTTCCCAGTACCAGGATGTGTTGCACAAACTTGGCACGGACAAATCTGGCTCTTCTCTCAAAGCAAAACCTGTTTTCATTAAGACCAGCCCAACCAGTGGTTTTCTTTATCTCTCTTCTTAACAATCAGGGCCTCGTACAAAAGTATTCATACCCATTTTTACATTTTGTCACATTGCATCTATAAACTATATTGCTTTATATGTGACACACCAAAACAAAGTAGAACATGATTGTGAAGCGAAAATGAAAATGGTTGGGAAACCCTCATTTATATTCAGCCTCTCTGATTCAGAACCAACTTTGGCTGCATTTAGCTGACTTCTCACATGCAAACCAACTCAAGCTAATTCAGATTAAACAGAGAACAGCAATTTACAGGTCTTGGATTTAATTCAAACCCTTTGATCTAAATCATTCTGTTGTAGCTCTGGTGGCATGTTTATGTTGTTCTCCTGCTGGTCTGGAGAACATGTGGAACCTCAGTCTCAAGTCTATTACAGTCTCTAACAGGTTTTCCTCTGGGATTTTTAAGGAGCTGTGGATCTCTGCAGCTCCTCCAGAGTTACCATGGACATCTTGTCTACTCTCCTTGCCCAGGCTGTTAGCTAGATGGAAAACAATATCTTGGTAGTTTTGCAGCTGCGTCATACTCAGCATTTAAGGATGTATTAAATAGTTCTCTATTTCCTGAATTCATTAGATTTTGTTCACTTTGTGTTGGTTTATCAGAAAAATCTAAATAGCATACACTGACGTTTGTAGTTGTAATGTGAATAAAAGTTAAAGGTGTGGGAATAGTTTTGCAAGCTGTATGTGATGCTGCTCAAATTCCCTCCATGTAGGGTACTAAGATAAAATGTCAAAGTAAAGGAATGGTGACTTCAACGAATCTATAAGCACAGATCAGGCTCTGTGACGTGTGTGTCAACACAATGGCTGGAACGATTCTTCCTTAAAATCAAAGCGGCTTTCCAAAACCACTTCTCAAGAAGAAAAAAGAACTTAAGATAAATAGTGGTGCTTGTCCCCTCGCTTCTAACCTGATACTCCCCGTACGCCTCTGTCAATCAGCTAAATGAGGTGGAGAAGCGAAGCAAAGGCAAGAGAAAAGAGAAGAAAAAAAACAAGGATTAGGAGGCGAAAACAAAGACAGAAGTGCCGCCTGAAAAAGGGTCATTTTATGCTGTTTGGAGTAATCACAGAGAGCTGGATTTATGTGGTTGAATGCAAAAACAACACAAGCCGAAGCACAATGATCTAATCAAAGATGTTAGAAGCAGAAAACCTGAGTTTGCTTAGATGAGATCTTACCGTCTTAAACCCCAGCATTTACTCACAATCATATACAAGCGCGCACACAGAGCATAAAACCATCCCAGCCCTCCAGCTACAAACTTTAAGAGCACACCTATGTGCTGCTGCTGGTGCTCTGTTTGCTGAGCAGGCAGCGAGCACAGGAGCTGCTTCTGAGGGCGGCGCGCAGCTTCAGGGTGGAGGACTGGTGCTGGACTGATGGGATCCAGTGGCTCACACTGGGCGCGGCGCTCAGGTGTTAACATGTAATCACGGGCCTTTCATTGGTCACAATGTGAATTACACAGCCGAGAAACAACTAGGCGCACAATGCAGAGCAGCTTAATCACGATCATTTAAAAGAAAACTGTTTGCAAGAATCACACGTGATTCGCCGCTGGACATCCACAGTGGCGGGGAGCCACCAACAAGCTGTTTGTTTCCTCTGCACCAAAACACAGGACCAATAACTGCCGCTACTATACTAGTATCATGGTAGAAAAGTCTGAGGGAGAGTTTGCACTGACGTTTAAACCACGGTGTGTGCGCCATTAGCCTACTTTCTAAATCCCGCTGAACTCCCCTCCAAAAAGAGAGAAAAAGACACTTCCTTTGCAGCGCAGGTTGAGGCAGGCCCACAGCTGTAGCGCTCTTTTCTCCCTGACAGGCGCTGCGGGCGCATGCAGGAGTCAAGTCCCGACAAACATCAGGCCTTAAACAAGCACTGTTTGGCGCCTCTGGTCTTGTCTTCTTCATACCTGACAAGTCATGTCATGCCTGGAGTTTCACCCAAACCTGTTTAAATCAACAATAATCCAAAAGGTTTTTTTCTTCCCTCTTTCCTCCCTTTTTGCCTCTTTAAGAAGCAGAAGCAAAGAAACGGGCTCTTCGAGCAAAATGTTGCACAAATAAAACATTTTAGAGAATAATCTAACAATTCCATCCCTATATGCTATGAAAAATGTTTGCCCATCATCAGCAGCACTTATCTTGACCACCCGATCACAGTGATGACACATGCCCTGAGGCTAACCTGTACACTGCCCTGTTGCCTCTCTAGTCTGAGGATCCAATACACATGCCTCTATTGCTTAATCCTCCATGGTTGAAGATAAACAATAAAACTGCAGGTAAAACACAAATTAAAAACCAGCATGTATTATTATTATTTTGGAAAAAGGGCCTGTTACACTGTTAATCTTGTCCAAAAGTCGATTTTTATAGCTCAACAGTTTTGTGGGTCTGGTTGCCTTACAGTGTTGGTGGCTGATTAGCGCTCCATATTGGGAAAATTAGAAATATTCTGTCGCATGATTGATCTTGCCAAACGAATAGCAATCTTGTTCAGGCAGCTAACCGGACAGGCCACAACAGCTATAAACAGACAAAAATGACAGAGAAGGAAATGGATGACAGGAATCTGGGAAACAACAAGTGTAAAAAAGCAATAAGAAAAAAAATTCTGAAAAAAAATGTAAAAATCTGTTTGATTTTATAAAAAAGAAAATGTAGTGTATGCAAAGTAAAAACAGTTAAACAAAGTTTGTGAGCACTGAGCCAAAAAAAGAGGCTGGTAATTGTAGCTGTAGAAGAATGTGCTTTTCCATGACGATCATGGAGACATCCCAAAGCTGTCATAAAACCTTTCCAACTCTGCTTTTAAAAATTTCCCCTCTACCTTTTCCCATCTGCAGTGCTCAGGGCTTGTCTCTCTGTGATGGGCGAGTCGTGACAAGCTCATTGACACAAACAAGTCTCAGCCCAATTTCGTGAGGCGTGGGACGGGCCCGCAGATGTTCCAGGGGCAAGCTGTGTCTTGCTGCCTTTCGCTGGAACACTCTTCACTTTGAGCATTCACAGGCTCTCCTCCTCCTCCGGCGCAATGTAAGATTCAGCCATCAAGCTTAACTCTCCTCAAAAAGACAGAGCTCTCTGCGGGAGCACAGAGTTCAGAAAAAAGGCACACAGTATTTACACAAGTATTACCTACAGGCCCTCAATCCATTACTGTAATCCCTCTGAGCTCTGCAGCGTCCCAGTGATAGCCCAGACCATGACATTCCTCTCCTTTGACTGTGCGAGGTAGCAGTTAATACACATGGCAAAGACAACCAACCTTCAGCCTGACAATGGTTGCATCAGAAGCCAACAATGGTGGCCTAATTTGCAACGCTCCATTAATTTACAAAAGGAGAGAAAACATCTCCAGGCTGCTTATTCGTTTGACCTTCTGCTTTTCTCTGACCAATAGGTGAAGGTGGGAACACCGTGGAGGCTGCTGCAGTGCCAACAAGGAAACTGTGTGTGAGACATTCTGGGAAGGGCTGACGTGTTGTGCGTATGTGTGTGTCACAGTCATCCTAGACAGGAAGAGGTTAAGGTGTGGGGTAGGGATTAGGTGTGTCTCCATAAGAACAGTCATCAAAAAGTTCAGTACACAGTCCATTAAGTCCTGTGGCAGATCCCACAGGCCTTCAAAAAGGGAGCATTAGCAGATCTATGCACCAAGCAAAGCTGGGCTGATGACATCTTTGGTGGCTCTCAGCCATCTGTCCATCAGTCCAGCAATTGAGCTATTGGGCTGAGATTAGGAGAGCTTTGAGAAAGAGCTCTTGAGATCAGGTGAGGGAGCCTCCTTTAAGATGAGAACCGACACTATAATCACTCGCCTTTAGAATGAGGTAGGCTGCTGTAGAGGAGAGCTGTAAAGGATTCCCTCTGAGGCCATGAGGAAAACCAGCAGAACAACAAATATAATTAGGTGAGGCAAAGCTATAATGGCTTATTTAAGTTATCAGTTGCATTATTCTTTAGATTCCGGTTAAAAGACTGCATATTTAGGATGAACAAATAAATAAACAACAGGAGGTTAACCTGTGGGGCACATGTACACACCTCTGTTAGATTGAGAGAACCTTTCTGTGTTGTGAAAACATAAATGAGACAACAATAAACAATAAATAGTGTGCACAGCCATAAACTGAATTGTTGTTGAAGCATCTTTTTGTTTAATTTAAGCATTGAGTTTTCTTTGTTAGGAGTCTTTCCCCAGTTTGACTTGGGAATATTTGCCCACTCTACCTTGCAGAAATTCTACAAATCTCTCAGATTGTGAGGACATTTCTTGTCCATATTCCTCTTCAGGTGAGCCATCCAGTTTTCCTCTAAATTTATTTCTGAACTCTGGTTTTGTTCATTTGGATGCATATTTGGACACAGTGTGATCCTGAAATATAATATCTATATAATATCCATACTTATCATTGGCTTTCTAGCAGTCATCTGAAGTTTTTGGGCAAAACCTGATAGGAATATGGAACCATTACTAACTTCATTCATCCCTGAAAAGTAAGCCCAGAGAATGATGCTGCCACCACCATGTTGTGTTCCTCTGGTGATGTTCAGTGTTGTTTTGTGCCAAAAGCACCTTATGGAACTGTGGCCCAAACGCTCAAGTTTGGTTAAACAGAATTACAAGTTCTGCTACAAGGTTTTGAAACCTACTCCTGACTGACACATTTGTACAACGAGATTATTTTAAACATTTGTTAAATGCAAACTGTGGCCATAGCTAAAAGAAGCAAATGTGAAAACGAATGAAAATCCAACAACTACAGCTGAACTTTACTTCAGGTCAATCTGACTCAATGTAACCGATGGGTTGTGTGAAGAGAAGAAGACTGAATGTCGAAGCTGAATCAGAAATGCTTCAACAACACTATTACCTTTAAGTATGTGCATAATTATGCGACAAAAGTTATTGTAGCTTTTTTATATTTTTGTGGTCAGCAAAGTTAGAGGCTGAAGGTTCACCAAACTAAAAACAAAAAGTTGAAAGTAGTTATGTTTTCCAAAAAAACTAGAAATGTTAAGCAACATTTATTTGTAAGTCAGTAAACATTAGGTCAAAGTGTTTGAGATCTGCACTTCATTCAGTGTAACAACATTAAGCAGTTAATCCACTGCTTTTCCACTTTAAGTAAGACCGAACCAACCAGTCTTACACCATGTGTTGTGACTCTGGGACACAGTCTGTTCCACTGCATCTGTCTGTGATGGGATGTGTAGTAAAACAGGCTCTGGGGTGTGCCTCTCAAGAACCAATTCTCAACCACCTCATAGTTCTGCATGAGACAAACACTTTTGTTTTTGGGCTGTGAAGATGAGAGGGATGAGCAAGGCGGTGTGGGAATTAGATTATGAATGCTGCAATCCCACAGTTGGCATAGCGAATGAGTAAGGAGAGCACTCCCTGAGTTTATATGGAAGGCAAAATGCGTTAAGATCAGAGCTGACCGACAGGATGACTTGAGCTGTCTCTATCAAGCTGATAGAGACAGCTTGATAGAGATCCAATTCATTAGGGCTGGCGATTCAGGATTCCTTATGTAAGCATCACAATGTCTCAGAAGGTCCATGATGCAATCCATGATGTTTTGACATCCTAATTCTCTAAATAGCATCTGGTGTCCCCCTTCTGACACCTTTCCTGCTGGCTTCGCCCAATAAACTGCCCAGAGCGGCGATGTTTTCAGCAGGAGGGTTGTCTGCTATGTTGTCCGCTAGAGAGCATCGGTACACCAACCAGTCAGGCTGTCACAGCGTCTGCACAGGGAGGTGCAGATCCGACACATAAACAACCAAGCAGGTGGAGCACCGATGCAACAGCTGTCCTTTAGACCTGTCACACATAATGAGAGAGCAGGAGGATCTGGTTGTGTGGCTTTGCTTAGTGTCACATGGTGACATCTAGCTGTACAGAGCATCACCACACCTGGAGCAACAATTCAACTTGTTTACTTCTTTTGTCACATTACCTGTGGGTAAACTGAGGCCACAGTATCAATAGTTCTCCAACCTTTGCAAAGGTTTTTTATTAGTTGCTTTCTTACTCATCTTTAGTCCAGCCCTTCTGAACTTTGCTTCCCCAGGGGGTTCCTTTCATACCCACTGTGACAACCTGTGACTTAGAGTAATGCTTTATAAGCTACCCATAGTGTACTGAGAGGAAATATGGTTAAAATATGCTAATACATGATATATACCAGCAGGAGGTCGCCTATATTCGTTTTTGGTTTGATCAGTCATAATGAGTTATGTTTTATAATAGACAACTGGTCCAGACATCCTGTCAGCGGATCAGAACCACAATTAATGGAAACAGGATGTAATAAAGTCTTCAGGAAATATGTGATTAAAATATTTTATACATGAGTTTTAAGAATTTTTATCCCCATAATTAATCAAAAAGACCAAACTACTAAAAGAACGAGACAAATACACAATAGTTAGTACATAAGTAAGAAATGTTTTTTTTTGTCCAAACGGAAGAAGGAAGGGACGAAACGGCAACACGTGAACCCCCCATCCATACAGGATGGGGGGTTCTAATTGACCTTGAGCTCCTGGGCTCTTTTTCTATGTTCAAATGTCTAGATTTTTACAGTTTGTGAGAAACATTCTGAACAGTTTAAAGATGGTCTTCAGGCCAAAACACTAGTGAGTCAATAACTGAAAAGCCACAACAATAGATGAGATAAACACATAACCTCTGATGTAGCCGATCAAAGACAAAGGATGTCACTGATTTGGTGTATTGGTGAATTGGTGTAAAAAAAAAAGCCTTTATGTTTTAAAAAATATTTTTGTTTTGATAAAACATGAGGATTAAAAACTGGAAACACATAATTTTTTCAGACTCTGTTTTTTTTAAACTTATCCAACTTTCTAAAATGATAAAATCAAATTCCAAAGTGTTCCAGACTTGATTGTGCAAGAACCCTGTAGTCACTGATCAGAGACTTATGAATCATTTAATCATAAAAAGCCCCCCCAAACCCACCAGAGATGTGTCGACACATGGAGGCCAACTTAAGTAAAAAATAAAAATCTTTCTCTATTTGCAGAATCGCCCTCAGCCCTCAGGTCCTAAATCCTGTTTCTTATGATCATAACTAACTATGTTTTGGGTAATTTCAAAAGGCTTCTAGTAACAAAGGTGTTATTTAAATGATCTTTTTAAGTAGATACAACAATGATTCATTCCCTGAATTAGGTCCCACTGTTCCTTTTGAAAGATCAGAAAATAAGACACAATAAACAAACAAAGACATCTGGAAGACCTTAAAGTCTCTAAAATAGCAAAGTCTAGAAATAAATATCAAACCAAAAAGGACAAAAGCTAAATTCACTTTAAGTTAATTAATTTGAACCTGTAGGTTTTCAGTTTGAGGACAGGGCCGTCAATGTCTTGGGTGGTGATGGTGTCTGTGGTGAGTGATGCTTCCCCCCTCCCTTTCTGTCAGCAAGTTAACTAGAAATGCCTGAGGTTTGGACATGATTTGAAGCTCTACATCTAAAGTGACATTCCTCTCTTGCCAAATGTAATTGTGCAATTCGTACACCTGAATCTGCCTAGAGTATCGGCAGTCAGATAAGGAGTTCAAACCTAAAAGAGTTACTTTGACCTCCAACCTGAAAAACTGCTTCATATGATGACAGCTAAAAGATTAAAGTGTGGCTTCATTTTATTATCACTCTTGATGTGATACTTAAAGCTTAAAAACTGAAGGATGTGTTACAAAATATTGTAGATCTTTTAAAAAAGTAAACAGTGAATAAAGCTTAAATGCTAAATACAGACAGTTTTGACAGTAAAACCCCAATAAAAACACCAGTCTCACCACAGCATTTGTACTAAAACATTTTAAAATGTATAACTAATAGCTGTGATTTAAAACAGAAATAATCAATCCTACCGCTGATAAAAATAATACATTATTATTGCAGCTAACATATTGGTAACACTGTTTTTAACTATTTTGATACACACGCTAAACCATACATTTTGTTGTAGTTTTCTACTACTTACTGTGCAGAATATTAACCATGTTGGCGGTTCTGCTTTTTATATCTGAGCTGGTTACTTAGTCAGTGTACCTGCTCAGGTAGCCAGCCTGTAGTCAGCCTTTGAAACAAATGCAGCTCATAGTTTGTAGTTTTAAAAGTGTTACCTTTATGAGACTTTTCACCAGCTGTCTTCATGACAGAAAATATTTTCAAACAACTAAATGTGTCCTTCTTGTAAGCAAGGATAAGGTGTGGTAGTCTTCTTTCAGCCAGCTGACCGGCAGTGTGCAGCAACATGTGGGGGAGGGAAAATACTGCACTGCTCCATCCTTAAAACTACCAGAACAAACTTTTTGGAAAGCTATGACGGGGTATTTTAGTGGTTTTGAAACTGGAACTTTCTAAAACTTTGGAGTACCTCCAGACTGGCCTATGCCAGTACATTACAATGCAATAGATGCTAGCATGCATGTAGAGACCCCTAGAAGACTAAAGTAAGACACCACTGTAAAAAGAAAACAATAGAGCTAACCGTGGGTAAATGAGACTCTTACCGTCCAGGTGGCAGACTTGGCTGTGCTGGACTGCTGGAAGGACACGTCGAAGGTGTGTGGCCCGGCATAATCTGTGTTGGATGGGATAGCCGGTGATGGAGAGAGGGCATCGAAGGTGGAGCTGGGCTGGGCATAGGGGGATGGGGCGGTCACGCTGTTCTGAGCATGGTCGTTGTTGTAGGGGCTGGTGGAGGTCGAGCCATTGTTCTGCTCCATGCTGTTCAGGAGCCCCAGGTTTGTGTACTGTGACTGAAGACAAAATGAAGAGAATGATGGTAAAGGAGGGCAAAACAAAGGAATGTGTCCAGTGATTACAGTGGAGATTTTATTCTCATTCATTTAATAATTAAAAGGTAGGGCTGATGGCACTTCACCACACAAACAGGAAATCTGACACTGAAGTGGGGTGTTTCAGACACCAGTTATGGTTTGTAAATTATAGTATTATAGTAATTATAGTATTTAATCCCTACATAAAGTAATATAATATGATTAAACATATTTATTGTGAATTTTGCATTTTGTTAAATCCTCAGAAAAAGAATCTATTAAATAAACTTTCATCCAGAGTCCAAACTATTCCGACCGGAGGAATTCAAATATCAGCCTTCGAACAGGATGGCGAGTACGTCTGGGTCAGAGCCAGGCCCTTCCTGCTTGCTCCGCTTGCCATTCACCCCATTCCTTTCCATTTATAAATGGCACATTCCTGGACGAGGTGCCATGTCTCTTGCTCTTCGGATGGCCATTAATCTCTCAGGGGCCTCTTGTTTATTTCAAGCATGGCTGATCACAGCTGTCCGACTCACACCCACCATGTTGCCAGGTGTTAGAGTTGTGCCAGGTGACCAGCAAAACACAGTGAGAGGTTTATATAAGTAATAGCCAAGGAGGTGATTTATCAATCAATAATCCGTCCTTATTACTCATGGATCCACATGCTGTGAATCAGGCTGAGTCAAACAAAGAAAAGAGTCAGACAGACACACCTGAAAAGGGTCATCTGAGTGAACCTTGATGTATTTGAGCAGCAGGGGCACAGGGGAGCTCGATGTTTGGATGAGGGTCACTTAGCCTCCACCTCCCCCGGAAACAATGACAACAGAGCTCACAAGAGCTTTTCTGCAGGACAATTACGGTGGTCATGCAGGTGTTAGGAGACAAGTGTTTGGTGAATGGAGCACACATACTCTTAGACCGAAAGAAAAACTCCTTCTGTTGGAGATCCTCCAGCGTTTTGCGGGGCAAGGCTTTTACAAACACACGCTCTCTCACAAAGGACTAATTACACACATGTATTAGGAAGGTTTCAACTCAATGAGCTGCAGGGGGGGTCTTGTGATGCCTAAAGCAGAAGAAAAAGGTGCTTCTTAAACGTCTCTGTTTTATAGTTGGAAACGTTATTAGTCTACTGATTGCACTCTGCATAAACTTAACATTTAAAAGGGAGTATCCAGAGTGGCTTAATTTCCTGTTTGGGCGGCAATTTCCCGTATGTGTGGGTGACTGAAGCTGATATCAGAGCCATCCCTTTGAACTGTGGTGTAATCCCATTGAGGTGCTCCGGCAGTGAGATGACACAGCCACCCCTAGCACCTGATGTAGGAGACTGCCATGGGGGATGTGACAGGCACTAATTACCAATGCTAAATATCGTTCTTCAGAAAAGGTTGATGCTGGCCTGAGACCAAACACACGTAAAAGCTAAGACACGAAGCAGAGCATCTGGCACACTCCCAAATAATGTTCATCATGGTCCAACTGAATATAAGGATTAAAGATGAGAATCAGAGGACAAGGTCATAATTGGCCAGTTAACACAGTCTCACCTCAACTCATCAGGTTTTAATGTTTAATTGTATGGAAGCAGGATATCAGCTTCTCAAAAGGGGTTGTGTAAGGCCCCCTTTTCTCCCTCTCTTTGCTTCCTTTAATGAGATCCGATTCCACTATAATACAGTAACTGGTTAATAACTACTTTAGCAGCTCTTAAAAATTCCTCCTGTTTATGGCTGACACTGTGTTTAGGCCGTTGGGATGTTGTGCTGCTAAGCTGGAGCACAATAAATCAGCAGCCTTGACATGCCCAGAAGCCTTTAATAAAGTTTGGGAACAGTTTAGCGTCTTTTTTAGGCTTGTTTCTCTGTGTGTGATGAATGCTGACTGAAGGGAACAGTTCAGGCCAGCAGGAGAAAAAAGGACCGCTGACCTTTAAAGTGATGGCCTGTTCACTGCCATGTTGGAATCTGAATTATGCACAACACATATCAGGAATACCTGCAATACACTTGGCAGCACTAATTCAGACCGTACTGATAGGGCCAACACATTGGCATTTGGTATGGAATACTAACACATTAAATTACTCCATGCTCCATCTTGCTCTGTATTTATTGATAAGCCAGTGACTGAAAATACTTGAGTTCAACAGATGCTATCAAAGTATTCATGGCTTTTCTTGGTAAACTAAGAGATGCACCGATCAGGGCTTTCCTGGCCGACACCGATTTTCAGGTTTTTTTCAGGTTTGACTCACTGATTCAGTTTTTTTTGATGGACTTACACATGAACTCACTTCTTACAATGTTTTATGTCAACAAATAAATGTAAAAAAAGAAAACACATTGACAATGAAAGAACAATGTGCTGCAGGTTATTCATAGAGGTTGCAGTTTTGAACCAAACAAAAAATGTATGGCTTAACTTTATCCTAATTTCTACATGAAAGCATAACCTTTATATAATTTTGACTAAACTCAAGACTGCATCAAAGTTCATGCTGTTTGTCGATCTGCTTATGATTCAAAAACAGTGGAAGCTGTTAGTTTTGGTGTGTGTAATGAACAGGGAAAAACCCCAGATTTTCAGTGTTTAAGCTGCAGATCCCCAAACAATTACTGGCTGACTGATTAGATAAGATAAGACGTTTTATTTGTCATTGCAAACTGATGCCAGTATTACAACAAAATTTAACTGGTTCCCAGACCAAGAAATCAAATGAACAAAATATAAAATAATGACAAAATAGGTAAAGAATAAATCATAAATTAAGCAACAATAAAATGAGAAGAAGAATAAAGCCATGTAAAGCAGTCTGTATGAAGCACATTAATACAAAATAGAAAATATAAATATGTATATATGTGCATTAACTCTCTCTCTCTCTCTCTCTCTCTCTCTCTCTCTCTCTCTCTCTCTCTCTCTCTATATATATATAATATATATATATATATATATATATATACATATATATGTCTGCCTAAACTTCAACAAACTCTCCTCTTGCTGCTGCATTTATTGGGACAACACTGATTATACAATAGACTGAGGGTCTAGAAGACAACAGGAGCCAGAGCAGACCTGGCCTGAGGGGGAGAATAACTCCCATTCCAGACACTCTGGTGACCCTCCGCCATCCTTGGGCCAGTGTCTAAGAGCATCTGGGGAACTGTGATGAGTGACCACAGGGGTGGGAGGCATTAAAGGCTCAACAGGGGCTGGGGTTTGAGGTCTATCTGCACCTTATACCTGCTGGGGTGGGCAGAGCAGGTGATTGTATCTAGATCAACATACCATTAAAGCAATTAGGACCGTGGACCAAACAGCAACGCCTGGCCAGCCTTATTCTAATGACTGCAGCGGCTCCCTGGAGACTGGAGGCAGGGCAACCTGATACCCCGTGCACTGCAGGTATTGAGCTGGACACCACTTAAAGAAGCCCCTCCACTCTGCAACTTTAAAGACAGTGACGTGACACACCTGCTATCTGCAACCTGCAATCTGAGAATCTATCAACTGGTCAACATCTGCATTGAATGGAGAATTAGGCTGGTGAAAGAAATCGACACAGTAATAGACTAAAGCCATAATGATGGCACCTTTAACCAGTTTTTTATCTGGTAGATTTTTTAATTATGGAATTTTTTGATTTTAAAGGCCAATTTATTTTGTTTGGTACAGACCATAATAGTTGGAAAAAATTATTCTAAATGATTAATGATTAATTCTCTTAAAATCTTCTTTGCTCTAACATTTTGCAAACATGAATCCATAAAAAAACTTATGCGTTCAGTAAAAAAAACTGAAAGAAAGTTTTATTTTCAAGTTTTTATATATTATTCCTTTTTACGTTAACTACAAGTGTTTTTATTTTTTACCAGATCAAGGTACGGAGTAGAAATGCTGACATTTTGTAAAATGTTCAAGAAGCAATTTAAATCCAACCTTCATGAATGTGCTGTTCTATTTGTGACATGTCTTAATGTTTTCCATTTTAATAACCACCATCTGCACAGAAACTGTCCACAAAAACGCCTCTGAACCCTATTAGAAACAGGTTTTTGTACCATGTAAAATGCCCGCTTAACAACAACCCGACACAAAGCAAATCAGATCCACTGACTCAGGCCATGCCCAGCCAGACAGCAGCCATTTCACAAGAGGGACGGATTGAAACAGATTTCTAGGTGTTTACATTACCCTGCTCTGTCTCTCACACAAACATGTACACAAATATACACTGATGGAGTAAAATAAATCTCAGGAACAAAAGTGTATTGATGAATCCATTTTTCCTATTATTAACTGAGTTTAAGTCATCAATTTATTTAAAGTTGGAAAGTTTTGGTTCAGTCAACAAGTACCCAGAAGGATGAACGTCTAAAGGGATTTGATAACAAGTTAGAATGGAAATAAAAAGAACAAACAGAAGCTCTACACCCTCGATGTGTTTTCAACACCACAGAGATGTGGGGATCCAACATATGAAGCTGGAGCTAAAACTGTGGCCCGACTGGATGATCTTACCTCGTTATAAGAGTTCGTGGTCCCCGTCTCCAGGTACAACATGTTGGCGCTGAGATTGAGCAGAGCTGCTGCTGTTTGCTCCACTGGCTCCAGGATTCCACAAATCTCTTTTTCTCACTCTAAAGGAGTGATGTGGACTAAAGATGCAAAGTGGACGAGCAAAAGCTTCTTCAGGGATCTATGGGTAGTTCATATATAAGTTCTGGAGGAGAGGGGAGTGGTTTAAAGCTACCTGTCCAATACCTGACTCCACACCCATCCCCAAAAGTAGAGCCTTCTTAGTCTATCTGTGAGGCTCAGTGGAGCTGCTCGGAGGTAAATGTTG
Source organism: Crenichthys baileyi (assembly GCA_036173005.1). Lineage (NCBI taxonomy): Eukaryota > Metazoa > Chordata > Actinopteri > Cyprinodontiformes > Goodeidae > Crenichthys > Crenichthys baileyi. Next base: position 508,838 of record JAHHUM010000622.1, on the reverse strand, counting down.
GGGTGTAAATTATTGTGATTTGCTAACTTCAAATTCAATAGAAATGATCAAAGTTGAGATGCGTAACTTTTTAATAAAGAGAAAGTGATACAAGATAAACATTTAGGATTTTTATTGATGCTGCAGTAGATTAAATACATTTAAACTAATATTGAAAAAAACTATTTGATGCTGCAGTAGATTAAATACATTTAAACTAATATTGAAAAAAACTATTATTTTTGTAAAGTAAATCTGATTAGTGTATTATTACATATTTCGAATAATGGGGGCAACGATGAACATGACAACATGATAAGTGACAACAAGAGTGAGACACTGGGCCAGCAGGCTGCAGAGGGACAGTTGTAGTTTGCATATGAATCGCTGTCCTCTGCATCCTGTAATCAATGGTCTTTAGAAAAACACTGTGTCTCCTGTAGATTGCTTGTATCTACCAGAGATGACTGTTGTAGATCTGTTTTGGAAACATGTATTGTTTCTCAGATGCTGTAATGGTGATGGCACTGAGACACCAGCATTCTCGTAGCTCTGACAATCAAACTGTCTTCATCAGGAGGAATTAACTTGTTTCATTTTCATTTTCATTTCACTTTAATAGTAAAGGAAAACCTATAATGTGGTGCCTCACAAATGAATCCAATTCCTTGAATGTTTCCACTTTTTAAAACTTCAGTGATAGACCAGTGATATACCATCGTGCATTACTGAGAAGTGGAAGGAAAACGACAGATTTTGTAAAAATCTGAAACGTATGTTGTGCGTTTGCATTTAGATGCTTTCACTGTGATTCCCCCACATAAAAATTAAAAAAAATACGCAAACTGGCTTTAGAGGTAACCCAATTAGTAGCTAGAGTCAATCTCAGATTGGTTAGGGAGAAAGTTGTGGAGAAGTTTAAAGCAGGGTTAGAACAGAAAACAAAATCCCAAGCTTTGAGTGTCTCATTGAGCACCGTTCAGTCAATTATCTAAAAATAGAAAGAGTATGGCACCCTGCAAACCTACCAAGACATAGGGTATAACTACTCAGAGTCGCAACAAAGAGACCCATGATAACTCTGGAGGAGCTGCAGAGTTCCATAGCTCAAGTGGTTGACATGACAACCATGTGTTGTGCACTCAACAAATCTTGCTGCCTTAAGTTTGAAAACATACCCGGTGGCAGAAGGTGATCTGTGCAAATGAAAGTAAAACTGAACTTTTTGGCTTCCATGTAAAAATGTATGTGAGGTGGAAAACTAACAGAGCACATCACCTTGGATACACCACCCCACTATGAAGCATGGTAGCGCAGTATCATGGTGTGAGAATGTATTTCTTAAGCAGACACAGGGAAACTTTTCAGAATGGACGGGAAGATCGATGTAACTAAACACAGGGAAATCCTGGAAGAAGACTTGTTAGAAGTCAGAATGACTTGAAAACCTGCAGAGAGGCAGATTCAGCATTTAAAAACCCAACATTCAGTTTAAGTTGTAGACTGTGTAATGTGCAGTGGAGTCACAAGGCAGATGTGTGTGAGTGAGCAGCGGTACATGTTGCACTGCTACATACCTAGAGAGCAGAGCGGTCAGTAGGACACAAATCACATGCATTACTACAGAGCCAGAGGGCAGAAACTTTTGTTATGTGGTCAGAGTGATTTGAAGCTATCTGAAAACTTAAGCACAGCTATGATGTGAATTTAGCATCTCCAATCACCAGCCACACCCTATTCAAACCCAGGGGCTAGAAGCCTGCAAGTCAGCCTGCTACAAAAGGCAAATCAACACTTGAAAGAGCTCAATCCAAAGACCTTCCCTGGTCTGCAGTCTCACGCAGGGCCAAGCCGATGCTTTGGAGGGAGATAACTAGTTCTAATTCAGCTAAAATAACACTAACTTTACAAATGCAGTTAGAGTACTTGGTACTCTACAGTAGCTTCATTCATGCTACTGGATCTTTAAATGTCTGTGATTTAATCTATGAGGTACTTTGTTCTGTACAATGTACAAGCGACAACCCATCATTCAATCTTACCAAGCTATTGCAGCACAAATCTATTTTATAGTTTTACTTTAAGCTTTGAAATAATTCAATTAAAAACAATTAAATGATACATTTAACATCCTAAACAATACACACAGTAAGAGAGGAAACATCCATGTAAACTGTGTAAAATCAAATGCAACAGTGTGAAACGATGAATGGCTATATAGGATCTTCAGGGGGATCAGCAAATCCAGGGGCTCAGACAAAAGAAGCTTTTCTAAAGTTTTTTTTCCTTTTTAAGAGCCCTGTTCCTAAAGTCGGTCAGATTAGTTCAGTATCAGGTGTCAAGCTGCAGTGTCTGGGTAGGTGCAGACACCTGACCTAAACACACAGTAAGCTCTCATCCGAACTGACAGGCGCAAGCGATCAATGGAGCATCACTTGGGTGGCAATTTCTAAAATCCTTCATATCAGCTCTTCCATTTAAATCATGTGACAAAGTGGAGCAGGTACTTAAATTTGCAGCGATGGTCCCTAAAAAACTGGACAAATTTACCAATAACAATATTCAGTCTAAAGACTGAATGTTAACACTAAACTAAAATGCTAAATTTCCAACAAACAAACTACCAACTGCTCCTATTCCACTGATACTGTTAAAGTTGCAGAAAGAACAGTGAGAGGGAAAACCCACTGGGGAGTGTCACTGTTGGCAGTCAGGGTTGGAGGACCAAGCCAAGACCCTGATTTGCTCTGATCAGCCACATCCTGAAAAATCCAGGTTCTTTTCCTATTCCTTAACTGCATCAAAACTAAGAACTATCACCATTTTCAGCCTATAAACAGATCAGCCAAAAGCATGTACTTAGATTTTCTTCATTTTCTGCAGCACTTTGTTTTGTCCTTGATGTTTTGTAAATAAAATTGGTCAACACTGAAGTCGGCAAATCAGGCCTCAGAGAATCAATATTAGTATTGGCCAAGAAACGTCTAATAAAGAATAATTAACAGTACACTGACTCACTTCTAGGGCTGCAGCTAAATTAATCGAGTAATCTGATTTAAAATTGGCAAATTCTGCAGATTTATTTATTTAAGTACTTAAGCTTATTTTCTAAGTAATATAAATACATATAAGAGAAAGCAAGCAAACAAATAATTCAGTTCCTTTTTCTAAAAAAACAAAGCATTGTATTGCTTAAAAAGCAATAAAACCGCATGTCTTAAGTGTACACTTTAACATTTGTAGCAAAGGATGCATCTGCAGCTAGAACAGCAAGTTGTGAAGTATGTGAAAAGCTCCTTTCTGGTCGACTTAACATCAACACAGTGCTAACTGCCGCTGTGGTGAATATTTCCTGCTCAGGTGTTGCAGCATCGAGGACCTGCTATCACGGAGAGCTAATTCAGTTTCTTTTCTGTTAAGTTTAAAGTGATCCCACCCGTTGGCGCTTTCAGTCGTTTTCTCTGCGCTTCTTTTTGCCCCTCTCCGTCTCCCTCCATAAATGATGACCGCACTTGGCTCCCATGTTTTAGCGGCGCAGGCTATCATTAGCGGAAGTGAGAGCGCTGTGCGAAACAAATGACCACCCAGCCGTGTGCCGAGCAGAGTTTAACGAAGCGAGGAGGTTTTAGTAAACGTGGTACTCGGATAATTCGAGGACTTCACTTCAAGACATACTCTGAAGGAGAGAGATCTGAAAGCAACGTAATGGCCTGTTTATGTTTGAATCGAGTAAAAATGACCTTCCATCTAAATATAAGCAGAAGGAATACATGCTGGAAAGTATTTACAAAGTAACATGTATTTGAGCCGTAAAATATAGCCCTGTTCCCCCTTAAAACAAAAAGAAAGTAGTTACAGCAATAAAATAACTGACAACTGTTCTGTTGGACCATGAGTAGCTCTTATTACAAAGTGCTGCACCTTGGAAACACCTCTTCACATGCTGGAGGCAAACTGGTGGAGCATTAAATCTCGGTAAAATGTTTTGTTTATAATCCAGGTTAAACGTCAAGCTGTGCTCCATGTTGCTCTGATAATTGAAGAACTAAGGTGGCAAAGGTTGGTGACCTGATTTTTTTTTCTTCTGGTAAAATGGAGGAAAAGCTCATAAAAAGCAAAGAAAAGGAGATAAAAGAAATGCTTGAATAACTGTAATGTATTTGTCAGATTCATTTTAGTATACGTTGTCAGGATCAGATGTGCACTTTGTTCAGTTTTAAAAACATTAGAGAAAAAAGCTCCAGCGCACTGACTGAGCGAGGCGGGAAGTGTGTTGAAACAGTACAAACCCCAACACAAACATGTAATTAGATCTCAGGGACGCTGCGTGTCGATTGAGCTACTCCACAGTGAAGCTGTTTAAACTCTGACCTGTGACAGAACAGGACCTCATTCTGTCAGCTTAACCACTGCATCTTCCACGCACAGCTGATCAGAGCTTTATCTCTATGTAAAATCAGCTGTTTGGGCTAGGATATAGCTTCTCTCCAGCCACTATTCCTGCTACATTCCTTGTGTTATTCAATCTTCACCTTGCTCCACTCCTTCCCCCTTGTTCCAGCCCCCACCTTTACCTGGAGAAGACACACACTGATAGATGGGTGCGGGGACCTCTGCAAGAGAGGCAGGTGCTGTGTTAAATTGTTGCCCTGAAGCTACAGAAAAGAAAATCCAGCATAAAATGTTATTTCAGATTAAAACAGGTCCCCTGGGGCTTTGAACGGCGAGCTAGATTCAGAGTGGAGAAAAAGGCACCCTTGTCAGGAGGTGAAGAAGCAGGGGATAAGGTGATTTTGGGTTTGCCCACCGCAGCTTTTAATCAAATCAGACTTGGCTTGGTGCCTGGCAAACTGCCATGGCAGCGAGCTCCCCAGCCCCACATGGATGCTCCCTGAGTTGCTGGCATGCCAATCATTGAACCACGCCCCTCTTTGGTGAAGAGGAAAGTGGGTGGTGGGATCATTAATCACCAGTTCAAGAGAGCACTCGCCCCCTTAGGGGAATGCATGAGGGTAACATCACTCAGCTCCTTAAATAAAATTTTTATTTGCTGTTTTTCCCCCTCCCTGGCTGGACAACGACATTCCAACACAGGGAGGGGAAAATACACAGCACAACGGACAAAAAAGTGTCCCTCATTACAGGTCAACCACAGGGGAGATCATGCAGAACATGCTTTATTAAGGGCCAAAAAATCATATTAGATCAAAATCTACACCTAAATAACTCATGGTAATGTTTCATGGAGTTATTCTCCCACTCAATATATCACACTAAAACCATAAATATCATTGTATTGTTTTTAAAATTAGGGCTGAAACGATTCCTTGAATGATTCAAGTACCACCACTGCTAATTATCTGCCTCGAGTCTTCGTTAAATTCTGTTTTAACTTTTCAGCACACTGTGTTCCAGCCGGGTGGTTATTTGTGCTGCACACCACTCTCACTTCAGCTAATGATAGCCTGACCTGCTGATGTGTGGAAGCCAAGTGCGGTTATCAGTTATGGAGGGAGATGGCGAGGGGCAAAAAGAAGCAGAGAGAAAACAACTGAAAGTGTAAAATTGTGGGATCACTTCAAACTTAACAGAAAAGAAAACATAGCACAGTGCATGTATTGCAAAACTGAATTAGCATTACCTAACAGCACTTCCTCGTTGCTGCAACACCTGAGCAGGAAACATACACTGCAGTGGCGGACCGCCCACCCTCTGGCCCTCCACCTCTACAGGAGGACAGCCCTACTCCCAAGTGTCAATTTGTGTGTTTCTAGTCAACTCACATTTAGAAAGCAGAACCAAGAAGATGTACGGTGCATCCAGAAAGTATTCACAGTGCTGCACTTTTTCAACAGTTAGTTATGTTACCGCCTTATTCCAAATGTTATCAAATTCATCACTTTCCTCAAAATTCTATGCACAATACCCCATTATGACAATGTAAAAAACGTTTGTTTGAGATAGTTTCAAATTCATTAAACATAGAAAACCAAGAAATCACATTTACCTAAGTATTTACTGCCTTTGCTTAGTAATTTGTTGATCCACCTGTGGTAGCAATTACAGCCTCAGGGCTTTTTGAATATGATGCCACAAGCTTAGCACAACTATCTTTACCCAGTTTCACCCATTGTTCTTTGCACTACGTCTAGAGCTCCATGAGGTTGGAAGGGTGATGTCTGTGCACAGCCATTTTCAGATCTCTCCAGAGATCGGATTCAAGTCTGGACTCTGGCTTGGACACTTCAGGACATTCACAGAGTGGTTCTGAAGCCACTCCTTTAAGATCTTGGCTGAGTGCTTTGGGTTGTTGTCCTGCTGAAAAATGAACCGTCGCCCCAGTCTGAGGTCAAAAACGCTCTGCAGCATGTTTTCATCCAGGATGTCTCTGTACATTGCTGCATTCATCTTTCCCTCTATCCTGACTAGTTTGCCAGTTCCTGCTGATAAAAAACATCCCCATAGCATGATGCTGTCACCACCATGCTTGACTGTAGGGCTGGTATGGGCCTGGGGATGAGCGGTGCCTGGTTTCCTATAAACATGATGAATTATATTTCTCATGGTCTGAACGTCCTTCAGGTGCATTTTGGCAAACTCCAGACTGGCTTCCATGTTCCTTTTATTAAGGAGTGGCTTTCATCTGGCCACTCTACCATACAGGCCTGATTGGTGGATTGCTGTGGAGATGCAGGAATCCTCTCTCCACAGAGAAATGCTGGAGCTAAGTGACCATGGGGTTCTTGGTCACCTCCCTGACTAAGACCGTTATCCCCCCATTGCCCAGTTTAGTCCTGGTGGTTCCATAGTCTTCTATTTATAAATGATTGAGGCCACTGTGCTCATTGGGACATTCAAAGCAGCAGAAATTGTTTCATTCCCCAGATTTGTGCCTCAAGAAAATCCTGTCTCAGAGGTCTACAGACAGTTCCTTTGACTTCATGCTTGGTGTTTGCACTCTGACATGCACTGTCAACTGTAGGACCTTATATAGAGGTGTATGCCTTTCCTAATCATGTCTAATCAACTCTGCATACCACAGAAGGACTCCATTTAGGCTGTAGAAACATCTCAAGGATGATAAGTGGAAACAGAATGCACCTCTGCTCAATTTTTAGCTTCTTGGCAGAGGCTGTGAATACTTCCGTAAATGTGATTTCTTTCTTTTTTATTTTTAATAAATATGCAACAACGTTAAGCAACCTTCTTTTACATTGTCATAATGGGGTATTGTGTGTAGAATTTTGAGGAAAGAGATTAATTTGATAGCATTTGGAAAAAAGGTAACATAATTTAATGTGGAAAATTGTGCTGTGAAAAAACCGTTGTGAATACTTTCAGGATGCGCTGTATTTACTAACCGAGCACTCCTGTCTGCAGAGCGAGACCTCTCGTGAGCGGGGAGCACATGCATGAGGAAACGTCTGGTGTTTTCTTTCCTATAGAAAGTATTCCTGGATCAGTGCTTCTTTGTTCTCTTTGTGTCTCTGCTCTGTTCTCTCAAACCCCCAGCCGGTTGTAGCGGATGGCTGCTCACACTGAGCCTGTTTCTGGTTCTGCTGGAGGTTTCTTCCTGTGTAAAGGGAGTTTTCCTCTCCACTGTCGCTACATGCATGCTCAGTATGAGGGATTTCTGCAAAGTCAATGCAAGCAACTGTCCACTGTTACTACATGCTCATCCAGGAGGAGAGAATGCTGCAAGTCACTGACTCAATGCAATCTGCTGGGTTTCCTGAGATAGAAAACTTTTTAACAAATTTGAATAATAAACTGAATCTGACTGCACTGTTTGATAGTTAGGATTAATCGGAATGTATGTACCCGACTTGAAGTCTGTATGATTCAATTTAACTGACTTTGTAAAGTACCTTGAGACAAAATGTGTTGTGAATTGGTGCTATATGAATAAAACTGAATTGAATTGAGTTTTATGGCAGTTTGCAAACTAACCAAAAAGATGCATTACTGCTACCAAGTGGACTGGGCTGTGGACAAGAAATTAACAGGAAACAAACACCCCAGATTCTTTCTAAGTTTGTGTTGTTCAAAAAAGACATGACTTGAGCTTTAATTTCAATTAAATTAACTCCACAAGGATTTTCAATTGTGTAGTAACATTTAGCACAATGACCATATAACCCTGATGTATACTTAACAATAACTATGTGTTTTGTTAAGACCTGTGTGACCTATTCTGAGACTTATTTACGAGGAAACTGAAAGTGAGACTTCATATATAAAAAGCAGTGTTTATTATGCCTGAATTTCTTAAAAAAGAATTATATGTTTACTTGCAGTTTTTGTTTATGTGTTTGTATTACTTATAAAATTAGCTTAAGTAGCTAAATAAAAAATATGTAGATTGTGCCAAGTTTAAATCTGATTACTGGATTATTCATCAGAATTACCATAATGATCGTTAGCTGAAGTCCTAATTGGAATGTAAGGTAACAGACTAGTACAAAGCAGTGTATAGTGAACAGTGTAAACTGAAAGGAAAAGTATACATATTATTGAAAATCATGTCTTGGTAGGTTTGCAGCTGTGCCATGCTTGCTCCATTTTCAGATGATGGACTGAACAGTTCTCCATGAGATATTCAAAGCTTGGGATATTGTTTTCTAACCTACTCTGCTTTAAACTTCTCATTAACTTTCTCCCTGACCTGTCTGCTGGTCTGCAGGATGCTGTTTGTTCATCAATGTTCTCTAATAAACCCTTGAGCCTTTCACAAAACATCTGGATTAATGTACACACAGGTGGGCTCTCATGTGTACAAAGGGCAGGAAAAATAAACTAAATGGAAATCGTATATCATTTTTATATGGGGTAAAAATAAAAGATAAAGATTCTGTCTAAAGAGACAAGCTCTCTAAAAAAGCTTAAAACTAGTTTTGTTTTCTGAATGGAAGGGATCATGTGACAATCTAAGTGCACATCCTACCCTGAACGCAGTTTGTGATCTACTGTTCTCAGGAGCCGAGGGGCCACCCAGGTTAAACGCAGCTCAGTCTAAATGAGATAAAATCCTTACTGACAACATCTCACACAGCAACAGATAAACCAGCTTTGCTCACAGCTCTGCTGATTTCCTCATTTGCACAACTGGCCCGTAAAAAATTCCATTGCTAATATGGAAATTGAAAGTAAGAAAGTTGTTTGGCATCTAAAGTCCTAGTTAGTCATAATAAAGGGATCTCCGATGGTGGATATTTAAATAAGCCTTACATATTTTACACTGCCATCACAGCCTTAAGACATACAAAAAGTGAATAGTTGGAAAAATGTAAAATTTCTGCTTTTTTTTTTTCTACTGACTACAAAATGAGTGAAAATTTATATTTTAAGTGATTGTAAAAAGCAGCTTACTTGCTGCAGAGCACATTTGATATTGTATTAGTGTTTTTTGTCTTTGCTGCTTCACTATATCTCCCTGTCAAATAATGGTGCATTTTCAGCAGCAGGTTATAAGTCAGAAACAGCTTACTGTACAGTAAAACTGATTTCTGTGTTAACATACTTACAGAAACCAAATTGTCTGGCTCATGCATAGTTATGCAGTCCATGCTGATCTGAATGGTGTTTCCTGCTGACCCATCAGTTGGACTCTCAGTGAAATTAAGCTCAATGGGCTGGACTGAGTGGATGGCGGACCTAAACAAGACAAAAACGAGAAAACAGTTCATGTGCGCTTTTTTAGTCACTGCAAGTTCCAAATTCCCACGAATAATTCAGATGCTTTTGTAGTATGCACTCACTGGTCCAGCATATCAAACAACTGGTTGAATACATCTTGACTTAAGCAGTCAGTAGTCTGTGCTGACTGATTCTGAGTCATTGTGGTGAGGAATGAACTTTCCTTCCAGGACAGCAGTGATGAAGGGTCCCTGAGTCTGCAAAGAGACATCCTCAGGATTATTTTACTCCACAAATTTCCAGTAAACAAAACTCATTTCTGTAAGAAGGTTTTGTAGAAAGGCATAACGTTTTAATTGGTAGTTTTACAAGGTGCACTGTCAGCAAACACTTAGTGTAAGAGTTGAAGTGTTGGGCTGAGATTTGGCCACCCAGCCAGTGGAAGAAAGGAGGAGTCCTGCTGGCAGCCATTCATGAAGAGCACACCCATTGTGAAGAAGTCAGCCTGCATAATACTGAATATTTGTACTACACATAATGGTGATTATGCACCATTCAGACAGAGGCACTTTGACCTGCTCCCTTGAAACATTACACCTGCTTCAGAGCTCAGCCCGCCATTGTTCCTGCTGTAGTGGCGCACGCTGTAGTCTGAGACAAGCGGAATTCCCCCACGGTCTATATGATAGCACTGCCACCGCTTCTGGTATGTGTACAGCTGGACGAGCCTGGGAGGTGGGTTGATAGGGCAGCCATAATCTGAAGCTGGCACTATTTTAGGTTTTGGAATTCCCCAATGCTGTGTGATGAAGGATATTAATACCTGACTTAGAAACCAAGGCATATCTAATGAAGCAAAACATTCAAATTATGCACCAGACACCCACAGGGGACTGTAGAGTTTCAGATAAGAGATTACATTGCAGTTTGCAATGTCTAAAAAATACTTCGAGTGGGATGTTTTTGTTTTGTCCTGTGATTAAGCCTTTCAGTATCATACTTTGAAGTTCGAGAATAAGTCTGAAGCTTGAGTTGATTAAGTGTACTACTGACAAAAATAAACTCTACATTGCCTTGAAAGGACAATGCTGAAGTTTGCTTCAAATTTGACACTTCCAATTTTGCAGTGAGGCACTGATCTATTTCACTGCTTTTATTTAGTAGTTAGGAATTATTCCAGATAAGCTCTACCACCACATACATGAACCGTTAACAAGTGGACATGGTTATTGTATGCTAAATAATAATCCTTTACAACACTGTTTTTTATTCTGTGACATATTTCTACCATCCAAGTACCAAAAGGCAGATTTAGTGTTTTGGAAAATCATGTACAGTATAAAAACAACAATACATAGAAAAGCCCAGTGAGAGCCAGATAGTGCTACAGCGAATGAAGATTCTTTAAAATATGGTTGGTTGGTAATCAGTGAAAGACTAAATCTATTTGTAAAAAAAAAAAAAAAAACTAGGAATTTCACCTACCTCAACTAAATTCAAGCTCTGCTCTAAAACCAAAATTATGGCATGGGCTGGTTTATTCTATACTATGGATTCTTTAAAATAATACAGTTTATGATCTGATATTTAGATCATCTAGGCCTGTTCCTGCTGAAACCCAGGATGTGTGTGTGTGTTTTTTTTAACCTCATATGGTTTTAGAGCGTGGCTTGAATTAAGACGGCCCAAATGCCCACAAAAAATGACCAAAACTGTCATTGCTTCCAATTTCACAAGCTCACTTCATTGGTCACACTTTATAAGGCTTCCATTTCAAAAATAACATTTTAAAGAATCTTTATTCAGTACTAGATAATCCTGAGAAAATTTGACCAAAGTATTGTGATTCTGATGCAATGATGTCATGAATAAGAGTTTTGGAGAGAGATTTTTCTTGGTTTCTCGTTGTTTTTTTTCCTCTTGCAAGTTTTATCCATAAGCTTTTGTTGTTTTTGTGAATATTGTCTGTTTAATTTACAAGTATTAGTTTTCCAGCTTATATAAAATGCCTATATATTTATCTTTATTTTATCAATTTAATCACTTGATCAACACACTTGAACATGATCATTAGGTGTTTCATTTTTAATGAGATACACACCATGTGAATGCAAATAAATAGCGAATTCCTGTAATTTTCACCTCGTTTAATAAACACCAAAGCCATATTGGATATTGCAACTCAGGACTGCTTTTGACATTTTAAGTTTCCAATTCTGACTAAAGGTGGCATTCTTGCATGGAAACTTGGAAAATCCACATTATGAGTACCAAAAGAACCGAGCAGAAGGTAAATGCTTTTATATTAGAATGGAATCTTGGGACTCTGACTTTGACACTTTCCAGTTTATTTACACCTGAAGTATGAAAAGTGAGGAAGGTATTTTTGTTCTTTCATCCCCTCCTCCCATGTCCTTTTTGATACTTTCAACCACTTCATCTGATCAAGATTTTAAAAAAGACAATCTTTTTCTGAACCATTACTAACAGATTAAAAGTTTCACCATTATAAACAGTGCGCTTGGTTAAAGAACCTGTATTTATTCTAATGCAGACCAAAACTAATCTAGATTTAAAAACACATTAAAATCTGCCTCTCTGTGTGTTTTCACAAACAGAATAAAAGTTTCACAAATCCCAAACTAGGTTTTACAGAAACTGTAAGTACTTATGGATACCTGCCTCATCCTAAAAAAGCAATACTACTGATTTTTGAACCTTGTAAATTAAATGTAGGATCACTTAGTTTAAATAAAAATCTATAGTAGGCCTGTATTATATTATTAGAGACAAAATAGAAGTCATTAACTTCTTTTAAAAACGGGCGATATACTGTATATAAGCTGCAACTTTTCTATGACATACAAGCTAGGATAAAGAAAATTATTTGACTGGGAATATTCACATATTATTTAAAAAAACGAATGGAAAATAATGTTTATTTATAGCAAATTAGGTGAAAAATCTTGCTTTTATACATGCAGTAATCTAAAATTCACATCAGGTAGATAGCTGATAGAGAACCTGTGATAGGCCTATTTAACAAGGAGAACAAATTAAGGTGTGTTTATCCCAGGGCTTTAATCACCCTTCAGCTCTTTTGAATTGTAGCTTTAATCCTCAGCCTGTTAAGTCAAACAAGTTTAACAGGCATCTCATTATTCTGTCTTTAACACTCTGATCTTTTTCCCACAGCTGTCTGTTGACCATTGTTAGTCCAGTCCAGAGTAAAATCAATAAAGTTGTGTATCAGGTTAATAGTGAAAAACAACCCATGGATACATTTTTGAATTATTCACATAATACAGCAGCAGCCGAAGCCTACTGACGTTTGGCTCGCGCTCATCTTATGATCCAGTTTCTGATGTGTTATGATAATAGATATAATATTACCAATGCAATAATGCCTTACCTCAGCTCAGTACTGAGCATCTTTTCCCCACTTGTTTCAACACTTAAATCAATGAAAGTTTTTGAAATTAAAAACAACAACCAGTTAAATGTTAAATCATTGATCATTGGAAAAATTGAATAAAGTTTCCTAAAGCACTAGTTTTTTCATCCACGTACAGTAATATTTGATAAATTACAATATAATTGAAAAGTTTATTTATTTGAGTAACTCAGTTTACTAAGTGAAACACATTATATAGACTAATTACACAGACTGGTGTTTTCAAGCCTTTATTTCTGTTAATTATGATGGTTTTCCGCTTACAGCCAAAGAAAACATGACATTCAAGATTAGAATATTACACCAAACCAATAAAAACATTTGTAATACAGAAATGTAGGCTTAATGGAAAGGATATTTAATAGCTTCTTAAAAGTGTATTTCAAAAGGTGCTTTTAACGTGACAAGCCTCAAAGACCCATATTTTAATGTATTGAATATGAATGTATAAATGGCATAAAATAGTATCATTTCTTTCTTTTGGGGTTCATTTTAATAAAACAGTTTATATATCTTTATTTCATGTAACAGTTTAGTTTCTCTCCACTTTCTTGGAGGGTTTTATCCCTTTTCTCGCAGTTGTTTCTCTGTGTTCGGGTGTCTGGTTACTCAGAGAGTTTTTCAGGTAGCCAGAGGCATAGGCTGTTCAGCATCCACTTAAACACAGCGCAGCGCCTCCAGACGAGACAGGGCCAGAGGTCAGCGCTAAACAGGGACGGCCATTGTCTCTCGGCAGGTTGGGCACAGCGGCTGATGAAAATGCAATCAAAACAAACAGCCTGGGCTATCGAGGCTCCTTCTCCAGTGTCATTATTAATCACTTTTCAAAGGCTTTAAGACCCTCTCCCCCTCATCCGTCAGCCCCAGTTGGAAGAGGGACATGACTGCAAAACAATAGAAAGCCCCAGTGTTCCTTCCCTTATCCTCGTACTTTTAGGGATGTGAAACAGCGGCGAGGTAATGAAAAAATGGCAGTTTATTTATTTTTGAGATAAAATTGACACTTTAATTTTTTTAGAACAAAATTAAAACACACAAAAAAGAATGCTACCAAGTTCCATATTCACAAAAACAGTTTGAGGCACCACTGATCACATGTTTGATATGAAAACACTATGTGAAAACGTTGTCAGGACATATTCTAGACTGTTTATACAGGAAAAATAAAAGGCTGTCCATTCACACCTCACTAAAAGGCTTCTGTGATAAACAGCTGCAATAAAATATTGTATTAATATAGAAAAAAACTGCATGAATAAGTATTTCGAAATCGATTTGGTTAAGTAAAGATGAAACGATGGATTGTCAGACGAATAGATCGGCAGCTACAAAATCTGTTGATTTATTTGTAATGATTTTGTGCACTTTTTCCCTGTTACTTTACCTTTTGGTTAAATACTTCCTATATACATTTCTACAGCTTTGCTTATTGTTTTATAATATGTTAGCATGTTTTTTTCTCTAGTGTTCTTAGTGTTTTGTTATTCTTTTATATTTCTAACAAATTTTCTAGCTAGGTTTTTTATTAGAATGTTCTTTACCTTTTTATAATTTTAACTTTTCATTTATTTTTTACCAATGTTCTTAATGTGTTTTTACCAGTGCTTTGTGCTTTATTATTTTTTCTTCACATTTATTTTTTCAACCAGTGTATATTATATTTTCTTTAACCAATGCTTTTAGTAGTTTATGCCTTGGTTAATTTATTAATTTACAAATGTTATTAATTATTTTTACGTTTCCTAATAAAGCTACTGCCTCTTTATTATTTTTATTGTTTATTATTTTTATGGCTTTTACTAATGAACCCTTTATTTTTTTTAAAATGTAAAATTTCAGGAATACATCGAGTCATTTTTTTGTTTGTTTTTTTTGTCTTGTTCATTGTGTATGTAGCTGCTCCTATACTTTAATTGCTCTTTGGGTAGGAGTAAATGATTTAAATAAAATTTGGATCAGTTTGGTTTATTTATACAGCACCAGTTAAGAACAAATGTCATCTCAAGACAAACATATCAAACTCATAACCAGTAATGTAGGATTATTTGATAAAATCAGCCTGGTTCATATCAGTACAATCCAATCATGTAGGCAGATTTAAATTAAATTGCACACAGTCAAGTTTGATACATTACAGCCAAATTCAGGTAATAAATGCCAGTATAATGCCAAAAGTGCACTTAATTTCTCATCACAGGACTGCAAAATTAGCACATTACAATGACATATAATTATAATCATCACCTTAATAAAGCTGTCAAAGGCTTTCATGGACTGAAAAATACTCGGACCAGTCTGGGTCACCCACTGAATGAGAGGCACCTTATCAAATAATCATCTTACTTACTCTGAACTAGCTATATACCTGTTTAAATAAATAATCTTTGTAAACAATCAGACAATGACCCCTGGATAAGATTTTGTGTCTGGTGTCAGCCCTAAATACCCCTCAACACTTGCACTGTTGCCATAGGTGGGCCACACATATAAATATATCAGGACCAAGCAGCAACTGAGAATCCGGGCAGACGACACTGTTTTCAGGTCGCTTTGGACCTCCAGACATAATACTCAAGGATATGATATTCCCATTATTAGTAATTAACATTTTTTTTCAACTAAGCTATAAAGAAAATAGCAAAATCAAACACAGACCGTTCATGTAAACTTGCAGTGTAACTGTTATTTGCTTTTTAAGTTCAAAAAATTTCTTGACGTCATAAAAGTTGGGATATGAAAGAAAACTGTGTAGGTTATCCATTCAAAGAATATGCGAGTACTTACCGACAAAATGGAAACTCTGGGTAATACTGCAAAGCTGTATAAGGTGAGTTCATGTTGTCATGCCAAACTTCACTTTAAAACAAACAGCTTGTCATAAACACTACACCTGTGCTTGAGCTACAAAACTAAATACAATCTACAGCAAAAACAAATGATTTCTACATGAAAAAATAAATAATCAAAGAGGCCTAGGTTAAAGTGCCGGGGGTACAGTGCAGAGTGGGTAAAGAATCAGAGATGAATTGAATTTAGGTATTTTTTCTTAGGCTGCTCTACAATTAGGAGGGGCTTGGGCCGACTTGCTGACCAATCCCTTGCTACAGTTGTACAAGATATCACTCACTCTCTGTTGCCAGGATATAGATATCAAGCAACTACATTTGACCCCTACGCCCCCTCCAACCCAACACACACACACACACACACACACACACACACACACACTGACAGCTACAGCCCCTACATCCTGAAAAGCTCCCTCTTGTCCTCGTTCTCCTCCATGGGCTGCTCTGGCCTTGTTCTGATATTTCCACCCAGATTCCAAAGCAGTTTTGGACAGCTGAGAGCATGTCTGTTGCGTCACGCTTCAATTATAGGTTTAACAGCATTGGAGAGCAAAAAGTATTCACTTAACTACATTTTAAAAGGATATTTAAGGGGGTCGTATCATGCAAAATCCAATTTTTCAGCCCTTAAATACATTTTGTTGTGTACTTGGATTCTGTAGGAGTCCAGAAAAGTTCAGTTGCACCTGTCCAGGTGCATTTTTTTTTCTCCCTGCGATTTTATAGTCCAAGTTTAAGTATGCCTACAATACAAGTGGATAAGTCTAAATGTTCGTTTGTTGGGTGTATTAACCGACACAATTCATTCCACTGTCCCCCAGCATCAGAATCTCTTCGAGGTGTCTGTTTGTTATTTTATTTTTCATTAAAATGTTCCCACATCAGTGGGGAAATTCCTCTTCGTCTGCGGGAAGCACTTTAAGGACGAGTGCCTTCAGCCACCTCCACCAGTAATCAAAAAGTATTTGCTGAAAGACTTCATCTGATTAAGAGATCAGTTCCTTCCGTCTATGGAAATGACAGACACAGAAAAGCGGTAAGCTGCAAAGAACATTAAAATGACAAAAAACATTATTTTAGACATGAATTTATTCTATATTGATATGAGGTCCTGGCCATTGTTTTCATAGGAGTAGCATCGTGCCTTCTGCTTATGTTAGTGCTTTTTGCTGTTTTTAGCTCCTTGCAGTTTGAATTGTATTATTATATTGTATTACATAAACAATTTTGCATTGTTCTTGCATCTGTTCTGTTAATCATCTTTATCCGGTTCACCTGCACCTGATCAATCTATCTTGCTCCACCTGGTTTTCACTCCATATATACACACCTGTTCTGTTGCGGAATCATTGTGTCTCCACTCATGTCTTGTTTTGTGGACCATGCCATGCCTGTCAAGCCAGCTTGCTTCTGTTTTGTTCCTGCCTCTTCTAAGAGTGAGTTTTTGTTATTTAAAGCCTAAAGTCAACTACCGTCATGCTGCCTGCTTGTCTGCGTTCTGGGTTCCTCCGTAGCACAGATCGTAACAGAATGATTCCCCCAACAATGGAACTCGCGGACAGTAGGCAGGAGAGTGCCAGGGACCGATGGGTCCAGCAGCAGATGGAGGAGGCGATGAAACATCTGCCGACCGATCTGGAGGTTGTGCCCTCTCCACTTCTGCTGGAGGAGATGGAGCTCGCACCTGCTGGTCCTGGGTCTGGCCGCGGTGCGGTGGACCTCTTTACTTTCCTGTCTCAGGAGGCGGAGAAGACGCTGCGCCGTTCTGCAGGGCTGTCAGTACCGCAGTCGGCTTTTGATGGATCCAGGTTGGCGATTCCATGTCCGGGAACAGGTCCCCTTCGTCGCCGTTCTCTGCCTGCTCCCCTGGCTTCGCACTCTGGTCCGGCACTGAAGCCCTTACCCTCCTCCCTCCGCAAGAAACGTTGGCGCGGAGCACCTTCCTGTTCGGCTGGCGAGGAGGTGGTTTCCCTGCCAGCTGACGTGAGGGCTGCAGCAAGTAAATCCGCATCTTCGCCTGCCACTGCACCATCTCCCAGGCTCGCTGCTGCTCCACCCATGCCGTCTTCGCTCACTCCAGCTCGGGGTTCTGAGGCAGCACCAGAACAGCTGGAGGAGCGATTAAGGTTTTTTGCTCGACAGATTAAGACCTTCAGAAAGACCAGTCTCATGTATTCCTCTCCGGAGCTGATGGAGAGAATCAGGCAGATGGAGGAGGATTATGGGACGGCCGTAAGGCAATTTTACTGCCGCCCACCTCCTTCCACGCCAGGACTCCAGGGAGCTGCTGCTGCTGCAGAGCAGCCCACGCCAGGTCTACAGCCTGCTGTAGAGCTTTCGGAGGGCCCCGAGGGCGGGCTGCCTCCACTTTCAGGTCCTGAGCACCTTCTCAGTTTTCTCTGGGGGGTGCTCATGGAACTCAAGCCTGACACACCACAGCCTGTCTCTGCCAGGTCTGACACTCCACAGCCACAGGGCCTGACACACCACGGCCTGACACAGGGCCTGACACACCACGGCCTGACACAGGGCCTGACACACCACGGCCTGACACAGGGCCTGACACACCACGGCCTGACACAGGGCCTGACACACCACGGCCTGACACAGGGCCTGACACACCACAGCCTGATCCGAAGTCTGCCTCAACCTCCTCCACACGCCGCAGAGGACGTCGTAAGAGGGACGCCTCTGTTCACGCCACCGGGGGTCTCTGCGACGCCTCAGCCCCTGCGCACGCCACTGAGGGTCTCTGCGACGCCTCGGCCCCTGCGCACGCCACTGAGGGTCTCTGCGACGCCTCGGCCCCTGCGCACGCCACTGAGGGTCTCTGCGACGCCTCGGCTCCTGCTCACACCACTGAGGGTCTCGGCGACGCCTCAGCTCCTGCTCACGCCACTGAGGGTCTCTGCGACGCCTCAGCTCTTGCTCACATCACTGAGGGTCCCGCCGACGCTTCAGCTCCTAGCCTCCAGGGGTTCAGTGGGAAACTGGTCCTCGTTCTGGCCTCTGAACCCTGTGACGAGGGGTTCGAGGAGGAAGAACCGCCGGATCCTGTCTCTGGGGACTTCAAAGGACAGTTTCTGCTCGTTCTGGCTTCGGAGCCCCTAGACGAGGGTTTCGAGGAGGAAGCACCGCCGGATCCTGTCTCTGGGGACTTCAAGGAACAGTTTGTCCTCGTCCTGGCTTCTGAACCCAGAGATGAGGGTTTGCCAGGCTCCGCTTCGGCCTCTGAGGGTTCGCCAGGCTCCGCTTCGGCCTCTGAGGGTTCGCCAGGCTCCGCTTCGGCCTCTGAGGGTTCGCCAGGCATTCGCGGTCGCCCGCCTGAACTCTGTGCCTGCTCGGGACGACCTCCTGGTCGCCCGCCTGAACTCTGTGCCTGTTTCTGGCCCTCCTGCCATGACCCCCCACCGCCCGCCCGGTTCAGGTTGTTTTTTGTTTGGACTCTTGTGGGCGTCAGGTATCCGCCCTTAAGGGGGCAGTTCTGTTATGATTTGAGCTTGTTTGGTTTTTGGTTTCTGGTCATGCTTTAGTTTGTGTTTGTATTCATGAGTTTCTGTTCTTGCTCCAGCCACGTTATGTTCTGTTAATCATCTTTATCTGGTTCACCTGCACCTTGTCAATCTGTCTTGCTCCACCTGGTTTTCACTCCACATATACACACCTGTTCTGTTAGTCATTGTGAAATCATTGTATGTCTACTCATGTCTTGTTTTGTGGACCATGCCATGCCTGTCAAGCCAGCCTGCTTCTGTTTTGTTCCTGCCTCTTCTAAGAGTGAGTTTTTGTTATTTAAAGCCTAAAGTCAACTACCGTCATGCTGCCTGCTTGTCTGCGTTCTGGGTTCCTCCGTAGCACAGATCGTAACATTTAAAGAGCCGGTGGAGCTCCAATAACAAAGAACCAGACCAAGGCTTTGCAGCTCCAATAACAAAGAACCAGACCAAGGCTTTGCAGCTCCTGTCATAATGAATTCCCTCACCATTCCTCCCGCTTGGTCCCGTTGGCTGGTTCCTTCTGTCATAATGTGGGTTTCTGTTGGACCAATATGCGGGGAAGAACTCCTGAAGCTCGAAGTTTGCAGGTAAGACGACACTTTGATCAGGGCTGGATACGGACAGGGTACCAGGCATTCACACCAACACAAACAACGCATAAAGAACCAGGAACAAAGAAAAACAAACGGGCTTAAATACAAAACTGGACAGCAGGGGGAACCAATGACACACGTGACCAGACAAAAACACAAGCGCCTCCCTAACTAAAAACCAAACAACCCGACTAGGGCGGGCGGAGGGGGCCTTGGAAGGAGGGCAAGAGTTCAGGTGGCCGGCCCGGAGGCCGTACCCGGCAGATCCAGAGTTCAGGCGGCCGGTGACGTAGGGGCAGGCAGTCAGCTGGCAGGCGATCAGCGGGCCGGCGAAGTAGGAGCTGAGCAGGCCGGTGACGAAGGAGCCGATGATCTGACGGCCGGCAGCGGGACCAGGAGAACCCACGGTGGAGCTCAGAGGCACGGTGCGAAGACCGCTGGGACCTTCGTCGAGGCCGTGGAAATCTGCGGCGGAGCCGCTGAGACACAGCAGGCGGAGAGGGTGCGTCCTCGCACCCCTCAGGGACAGGAACAGGAAGTGGAGACAGGTCCTTCACTAACTCCTCCTGTTCGGGAACCAGGGATGGAGGGAGTTCGTCCTCGGAGCCCTCCAGGACAGGACCGGGAACAGGAGCAGGAAGTGGAGGCAGTCCATCCACGAGCCCCTCACGGACAGGCACAAAGTGTGAGGGCGGCTCGGCTTGTTCTCCGGAACAGGACCAGGAACAGGTTTGGGGTGTGGAGGTGGTTCTTCCATGAACCCCTCCGGAACTGGACCAGGAACAGGATTATGAGTCGGGAGCAGCGGCGATGGCTGATCAGGAGCGAAGCCATGAGCCGAAAAACCATGTCGAGCTTCGATGGAGAGCGGGTGGAGGAGGAGGCAGGAGATCTCCTCATAGAAGCGATGATTTCTTCCAGGGCCCTTTGTCGCTCGGCCTCACTGGTGTGGTGGATCCGAGGCTCAGGGAAAAAATCCCTCCTCGCCTCGAGCCAGTCTTGAAGGCTGCCAGCTATCTCCAGCCTTCACCATGGTGAGCTGGGAGAGGTCACCAGGTGAAAAAATAATTTGGCCAGAACCTCATCCCTCCTGAATTCCCTCACCATTACTCCCGCTTGGTCCCGTTGGCTGGTTCCTTCTGTCATAATGTGGGTTTCTGTTGGACCAATATGCAGGGAAGAACTCCTGAATCTCAAAGTTTGCAGGTAAGACGCCACTTTATTGTTCATGGCTGGACACGGACAGGGTACCAGGCGTGCACACAAACACAAACAACACCTAAGGACCAGCCGGGAACAAAGGAAAACAAACGGGCTTAAATACAAAACTGAACAGCAGGAGGAACCATGTGAGGAACCACGTGACAAGACAATCAGGGGAAAACACAGAACAGGTGTGGGCTTGGGGTGCAGGGAGACAGAAAACAAAGGACTAGACCAGGTAAAATAACAAAACACAAACTCAAGAACTCAAAATACAAGCAGGTATGACAGTTCCACTTTATATAGAGCACAACTGAATGGTTTAAATGTGAAAAGGAATAACTTAAAAGCATGATATGTCCCCTTTAAGCCACATTTTATAAGTGGGATTCGGTGAGACAACGGTTAAAAGCAGGCAATATTTTAGTTAAGGTAGATAACTCGTTTGATGTCTTGGTTTAATTTGAATCCAAATTAGTTGGTCCTGGAAGTTGAAGATAAAGCCTAGCCAGAGAGGGGTAGAGGTCAAAATATACCTCTGCCCTCTTAAAACAATTCCAATGTCATATAACAGTTTATTCAAAGTTATTTTATAAACATTTAACCAGTTGTTAAATGGAAATGGAAGTAGGATGTGGTCCGTCACCTTTAACCTTCCTCTGTCAAAGGCAAACTGTGAACAGAACAAGTAAAGTTCATTGTGCTGTATAAAATATGGTTAGAATCTTTCACAATAAAACATGCATAAAGATGGACAGGCAAAATGAGACAAAGTGAAGGCATTATTGAGCTACTATTATTTTTACCATTATTGTACATTTGAGGCAAAATGATTTTTAGGCCTGGGGTGAACATTATTTTATTCATTACTGTTTTATTGATTTTTGCACCACTTTACTATTCTAACATACAGTGACCAGAAACCCTTTACATAGGAAGATCACTGATGGTGCCCTGCCTCCTTCCACTGCTTCCTCTGTAAATTCTAATCGGCTTCTTTCTAAATAAGAGACCAATGCAAACGTGACAATGTTTTAAAGGTTTATGAAATACCGTTCACATAAACTGCTATGGAGGTTTGTGCTGCTATGAGTTGTTTTGAGACGCTAAAAGTCCACTTTGGTCCCTTTTGGACTAGCTGTTAGCCTCACCCTACAGGACCATCTCATCCGGAGATGAAAGAAACAAGTTTTCTACTGAAGGTAAGATATTAACTGTTTTTAATGTAAACTCTTTCAAAAATTCGAAACTGTCTCTTTAAACAGAAGCGCCTTTAATCAGGTGCCGATTCGGTGCAGAGCCAGTGGGAGAAACAATATAAATCAGCAAAATGTTTCATTTTAAGGAAATGAACTTTACATGCCTTGTGAGATGTAGATGTCAAATGACCATTAAAACAGATCAATAATTCTCTTTAAGCTTGAGCAGTCTTTGCTTTAGCCTCAATCAACATATCGTGCCACATTCCTGCACCCACTTCCCCTCATTCAAACAGGATGGCGATGTAAACCTAGATGTCTTGTGTGGTTTTCAGAGATGAACAGCAGATGAATCAGCATGCTAAAATAAAAAGATAGGGTCACGGTGGGGGAATGATAATAAATAGATGTGGTGTATCCAGGGAACACAAACTTCTAAGCTGCTCCCTTGTACTTTTAATAAAGATGTAAAGTATCTGCCTTCCAGCCTGAGAGCCCAGTCTGTACCTGGGAGAAAACACATAGATTCAGCAGGTTTTCCTACTATGTGCTGGGCATTCAGATAGTGTGGTCAGAGTAAAACTATTCTGTTAATATAGTGTAGCCCGATGAACTTTTTCACATTTTTTGACAATAAAACTTCAAATATGATATGCATTTTACTGGTATTTTATGAGATAGACTAACAAAAAGCTCATTATTATGAACTCAAAGGAAAATGACATGGTTTTATACACTATTTACCGAAAAAACAATCTGAAAACTGTGGTGTGGATTTTTACTCAGCTTCCTCTACTCTGATACATCTAAATGAAAATCAATCCTGGGTCTAATTTAATCTCACTTTGAATCCAGCTATTCTCTGAAGACCTCAGATGTTCCTTAGAGAACATTAGTGAACAAACAGCCTCATGAAAATCAAGGAACATGGCGTGAAGGTCAAGGATAAAGTTATGGGGAAGTTTATATTATGGTGAAGGTTATAGAACAATATCCTACTGAACATCTCATGGACCATCATCCAAAAATGGAAAGTGTATGGCGCAGCTGCCAACCTCCCAAGACATGACCATCCACTTTAACTAACAGACTGTCAAAGACAGTATCAGTGAAAGAAGCAATTGAAAGGTCCATGGTATTTCTGGGGGAGCCACAGAGATTTACAGCTCAGGTGGGAGAATCTTTTAAAAGGACAGATATCAGCATACATAATGCAATTGTTGACAAAGCCATAGGAACAAAGCCATAGTTGAAAGAAAGCAATAGGAAGTTTCATATGCAGCTTGTCACAAGCAATGTAGCACCACAGTAAACATGTATCACATCAATCCTGAAAACACCATCCACACAGTGAAACATGGCAGTGGCAGCATCCTACTGCTGGGATGCTTTTCTTCAGCTGGGGAAGGGGAGCTGCTCAGAGTTGAAATTCTGGGAGAAATCCTGTTGGATTGTATCTTGTATCTTGTATCTATTATATCTGTCAAACACAAATGGGGTTTGCCAATTGTACTCTGATGTCCAAAGTCTTACTCAGAAGACTCATCTGGAACAGCCCATGAACTGGGAATTCCAACTTGGGAAGCCAGGGTTTTTGAGTAATCGCAACTCAAAATTCAATATGGCTGCTGTTACTATAAAACAACCAAAGTTATAGAAATAAATTATTTTAGCACTTCTGCTGGTTTAAATTTGCTCCACACATGGTAGATAACTGGTATTGGGCAGCAGAATCAGTAGAGACACCCAGACGTCCCTTTCCCCAGACACCTCCTCCAGCTCCTCCGGGGGGAGCCCATGGCGTTCCCAGGCCAGCCGAGAGACATAGTGCTTCCAGTGTGTCCTGGGCCGTCCCCTGGGCCTCTTCTCGGTGGGACGTGCCTGGAACTCCTCCCGAGGAAGGCGTCCAGGAGGCATCCGGTATAGATGCCCGAGCCACCTCAACTGGCTCCTCTCGATGTAGAGGAGCAGCAGCTCTACTCCAAGCTCCTCCTGGCCGAGCTCCTCACCCTATCTTTAAGGGAGTGCCCGGCCATCCTACGGAGGAAGCTCATTTCAGCTGCTTGTACCCGGGATCTCGTTCTTTCGGTCATGACCCAGAGTTCAAGGCCATAGGTGAGGGTAGGAACGTACACCGACTAGTAAATGGAGAGCTTCGCTTTTTGGCTCAGGTCTCTCTTCACCACAACGGACTGGCACAGCGTCCCCATTACTGCGGTAGCCGCACCGATCCGTCTGTCAATCTCCCGCTCCATTCTCCCCTCACTGGTGAACAAGAGCCCAAGATACTCAAACTCCTCCACTTGAGGCAGTAGCTCCCCTCCAACCTGAAGAGGACAAGCCACCCTTTTCCGGCCGAGAACCATGGCCCCGCACTTGGAGGAGCTAATCTTCATCCCAGCATGCTGTAGGTCTTGGCTAGAGGGGGCCAGCAGGACCACGTCATCTGCAAAAAGAAGAGACGAAATCCACTGGTCCCCAAACCAGACCCCCTCCGGCCCTTGGCTGCGGCTAGAAATCGGTGACAAAGGGCAGCCCTGCCGGAGTCCAACATGCACTGGGAGCACGATTCTCTTTGCACCGGTCCCTCATGGTTCCCCCTGCAGGTGGTGGGCTCAATGGGGGATGGCCTCTCGTCTCTCTTTCGGGCTTGGCCCGGCCGGGTCCTGCGAGGAGCCACCCGGCCACCAGGCGCTCTCCGACGAGTCCCGACCCCAGACCTGGCTCCAGTGTGGGACCCTGGCTCTGCCTTACCGGGCGACATCATGTGCCTCGATTGTGTGGTCCTCATGAAGGTGTCTTGAACCGCTTTTTGTCTGACCCGTCACCCAGAGCCTGTTTGCCATGGGAGACCTTACCAGGGGCCTTAAAGCCCCAGACAACATAGACTCTAGGATCAATCGAGCACTCAAATCCTTCCACCACGTTAAGGTGGTGGTTTAAGGAGGGGTACAATATTTCTGCTACGATATTTCCTAAAACAATTTTGATGTGTGCTAGGGATTATTGTCCCACTGGAACACACAATTGTGTTTAAATTTTAATAATCTAGCTGTTAATTGGAGCAGAAGTTTAAGAATTTGGATACAGTGCTCCTTCGTTATGGGAATAAATATAACCACTTTCTGCAAAGCATCTGTTACTCTGGCAGTAGAACAGCCCCATCATGATACTATCAGCCCCAGAACAGCCCCTCATGATACTATCACCACTGTGCTTCTTAGCTGATATGGCGTTAATAGGTTTCTTGTTATTGTCATTGTGGCTAGATAGCTCAATCTTTGAATCATGGGACCATCAAAACTTTTTTCAGAAGATATTTCACTTTTCCATGTGGGCAGCTCCTAATTCCAGTTGATCTTAAAGTTGTGAGTTTTGGGGCAAGGGCTTTGTTCTTGATTTGCGACCCCTTAGTCCATGTTAATGATAAACTTCATTTTAGAAAGTGACACTGCTTTTTTAGCATCTTCCACTTTTTTATAGGCTTAAGCATTGGTGGTTTCTGGGTTCGCCTTCAACACTGAATCAATTTCCTCTAATCTGAAAGTAATAGTTTTTTTTAACCTTGGACACAATTGTAAGCTTCACCTGGACACTAATCGAAAAAAAACTTGAAAACTGGTTTTAAAATGAATGAAAGCCTTAACCTCAGTCCTGTTGACAACATGTGTAATATTCTTAAAAGCCATGTCTTTGCCTTGAAGCCGAAAAATGAAATGAGCTCTTCCAAAACCGGCTAGAAAAATGTTCAAATATCCTGCCAGAACAATGCCAGGATCATGTTGATGGCTGCAAAACTCATGTGGTCAAGGTACAACTCTGTTAGAAACATTTATGCAAATATCAGTTGGGGTGTATGTCTATATTTAAGCTTTGCATAATTTTGAACCTGTGTGGATTAGGGAAAATCCACAGTAAATTAAAACATATGCACCCAACTCTTGTTTTTCCAACATCTGTGAACATGCATGTTGTATCCTCATTGGACCCTAAAAAAAGAACGGCTCAAATAATATAAAGCCCTAACTTAACAACATTCATAGCCACGATGCATATTTAATCTTCTGACCATCACGGTGGAAACATCATAATCTGCTGTCCTAAAAGTCATTGATAGCAAACCACATGAACAGCTGAATGTTTATCCATGGTCACTGTGCAAAATGCTAACCAGCTTGTTCCGCTGCTCTGTTGAAATTCAATTTTAAAACTTCATGGTACTTTATTATGTTATGTTTACAACAAATTCTCTCCCATAACCCTTTTAACTCGCTCTCTTTGACTCCATCGGCCTCTCAACACAACAAGGACAAACTGACCTAAAGATATCATTAAATCTGATATTTACATTGACATCTGAAACCCTTACATCATTAATTACTCTAAGGCTCAGGCGTTGGGTAACAGTCACTGAACCCCTATTACTTCATATCGAATGAATGCGTGTTTATGATTTGGCAGCTACGTCAGTGACATCTCTGGTACTGTCATCAGTAGGAGCTCACTTATGTCTAATGTGGTTATTATTCTCACAAGGCTCTGGTTAGGGAGCGCTAAGCCTGCTTTAATCTGCAACTGCATCTGTAGTTAAAAAACATAGAGTGGATAGCAAGCAGCCTGTGTGATTTTACAGCCCTATATCTCTTTAATTCATTCTAGAGTCTTCGTTGTCCTGAAAGCATTATGCAGCCATATTCGCACAGCCTTATGAATGTGCTGGATGCCAAAGAGCAGTTGGCGGAGCAGCTGATGAAGAAGGCCCAACGTTTTGCTGCACTATAGAGAGCTGTGTTATCCGTGCCAGTCATATACACCGCACTGTGGCCAGCCTTTCTCACACTGTGAGGGAGATATGTGGGCATACTTTTGCGCGTCTGTGTGTATATTCCAGTTGGTGACTAATGCAGGGGAAATCCAGATGAGTCAAAACTACCAGTGTCCGGTGAAGTGTTGGAGAGGCGACAATTTACAGCCTATGGACTAAACTGCCCAGCAACGTATTGTTTGTAACATCACCGGAAACTTCTGTTTCAAAGTGAATGACCAGTGCTTTGCAAAAGTATTTATACCCATTAAACTTTTAACTATTTTGTCACTGTAAAATTTTAAATTTCATTGTATTTTATTGTGATTTTAAGTAAAACAGCAACACAAAGTAGTGCATAATTGTGAACTGGAAAGCAGAGGATCCATGGTTTTCAAAATGTTTTCTAAATAAAAACATGAAAACTATATGATGCATTTGGATTCAAGCCTCTTTACTTTCACGGACATAAGTAAGTAGTAGAGCAACCACAGTCCACTTGTGTCAACCTGCAGAGAACATTACTGAACAAACAGCATCATGAAGACCGAGGAACAGAGCAGACAGCTGAGGGATGAAGTTGTTGAGATGTTTAAAGCAGGGTTAGATTACAAAACAACATCCCAAGTTTTGGACATATCAGAGATAACTTTTTAATCCATAATTCAAACAAGAAAAGAGTTTAACACAACAGCAAACCTATCAAGACATGACCACCACCTAACTGGCAAGGTCGTATCTGTAAATGAGAACTGGTTCTAAACCTTTTTTTAAATAAAGTTGTTTTGTTTGTTCATTTTTTACTACAAAATAGGAAGTAGTCAAGTGGTCCATGTCAACTTAGAGATAACTTGAAGAGATGGAAAGCTCAGGTGGGAGAGGTGAGTGACATATGTAAGAAGGTGCTCTGGTCACATGGAACCAGAATTGACCTTTGCAGCAGCAAAACACTGTAGAGGACACTGAAGACATCCCCATAAGGTAACATGGTGGCGGCAGCATCACGTTGTGGGTATGCTTTCTTCAAAAAGGCCAAGGAAGCTGTCCTGAGTTAATGGGAAGATGGATGGTGCTAAATCCAAGAGTCCTGGCAGAAAACTTGTTAGAGACTGCAAGACTGTAGACCAGCTGAATACAAATGCACAACACACTTTTCAAATTAGTAAAACGTTTTAGAAAATTGTGCATCACTTTGCTTCCACTTCACAATTCTACACTACTTTGTGTTTGTATATCACATAAAATCCCAGTAACATACTTTGAAGTTTGGGGTTGTAACGTGACACAATGGGGAAAGAGTTCAAGTGGTGTGAAGACTTTACCAAGGAGCTGTAACTGTGGGAAACTGAAAGACACCTTAAGAGTCTTCTGAGGAGAGGAAAACAAAAATCAACAGCTCATATGTGACAACAAAATGAATCAAAACATGTTTACAGTTCAGTGTAAAATCACTTCCTTGAGTGTGAAATACTTCAGTCTGATAAAACCAGTCCTACACATCCATAACGGCACTGAAGAAATACAATCGTGTGATGGCATTAGTTTTCCTTCTTAACCAGCTAAACCTGTTTTTCTATCAATTCACTGGATCCCGTGTTGTAATATTTAGATTCCCAGACAATTAGAGATTCTTTCCCACGATATGATTTGTCCATTTTCTTCCCCCTTATGTGAGCCTTTTGTCACAGGTACTTTAACACCAGCTTGTTGTGATCTTGGGAAAATCAATCCAGCTTGCGGCTAAAATGGCAACAAGCCAAGAAGGAACGATCCGTCCAGGTCCAACCTCCTTCAGTTGGAAATCTGAATTTTTTGTTTGATCTTTATGATTAATTATTTATTAAGTAGTAACTGATAAACCTCAAATAAATAATTTAGCTGTAAACTCACCTTGAATACAATATTCTAAAGATGCATATTTATCAAAATGGAGCAATGCAGTTAGAATATGTAAACACAGAAATCAGAAACAGAGTATACTCAGTCTGCACCGTGGTTTGAGGCAGTATTCAATTTTGCATTAAAGCTGGTAGTTATGCAAATATACTGTATGGTGCAGCTTGCAGGTTTTTCTGATTGCATGGGTGTTCAGTATGTTCACACCAATTTGGTGAATGGAGCTTTATCACTGACAGTGTCTAAATGAGCAAGCACAAAAAAACTGCTTTTTAATCCATCAAACACAGGACACAACCAGCAACTTTCACTTTGTGTCAGTTTTATTATATCTAAGCTGAAGTATCGCAACAGCATGATATCCAACATCTGAGTTAAGATAACTAAAAGGAAGCATTTTTCTGACAGTTTGCTTTGGTGATTAAAATGTTTAGTAGCTTTCGGTGAGCAAATATTAGCATTTAGTCACAGCCAGTCAGAGTGACTCACTGTTTACACACCAGCTAATATTTGTGTTTTACTGATAAGGAAGCTGGAGTACAGTACTAACTGAGAAGTAAAAATCTGCAGCTGCAACCATGCGTTATTGAATTATTTTTTCAACTCATTTGCACTTCCAGAACTGGAAACCACTGCTTTTCTTTACTTGACAAAATTCCCAATCACAGCATTTTTGAATATTATTGTTTATTTAGTTGTACAGTCTGTGATGTAATCTTTACCGCACCCCAGGTGAGGAGTGAAGTCTCAGATTTCAATTGTAAAAATCACGCTCCATATTTTGTTGAACAATTTTGAGTTTTCCACTAATAACTAGAATGTTTTTCACCATATTAAAGCTGTACATAGTAAAAGAGAGACTGTATTGGCTGCTGTGCCTTCCTGTCTGGTTCTGGCATGTAAGCTGCTTTGTGCAGTTTGCTCAATACAGAAGCGACAATAACAATAACATTGTCTTAACATAGTTGGAACATGCTTTGTCATGATGTTACTATCAATACCCAAAAGGTAGCATCCCTACTAAAATAGCAGCATTCGAAACTGTTTTTTCTCCACTTTTACTAAATCAAATAAGGATTACATTTCTAGTTGTTGACTTGGGAATTTTCATTTAATGAACAGTTATGCATTTCTTTTTCGTACTCGTCGTCTTCCGCTTATCCGGAACCGGGTCGCGGGGGCAGCAGACTCAGCAGAGACACCCAGAGGTCCCTCTCCCCAGACACCTCCTCCAGCTCCTCCGGGGGGTCCCCAAGGTGTTCCCAAGCCAGCCGAGAGACATAGTCCCTCCAGCGTGTCCTGGGCCGTCCCCTGAGCCTCCTCCCGGTGGGACGTGCCTGGAACACCTCCCGAGGAAGGCGTCCAGGAGGCATCCGGTATAGATGCCCGAGCCACCTCAACTGGCTCCTCTCGATGTGGAGGAGCAGCGGCTCTACTCCGAGCGCCTCCCGAATGACGAGCTCCTCACCCTATCGCTAAGGGAGTGCCCGGCCACCCTACGAAGGAAGCTCATTTCAACCACTTGTATCCAGGATCTCGTTCTTTCGGTCAACCCTCCAACCTGAAGAGGACAAGCCACCCTTTTCCGGTCGAGTACCATGGCCTCTGACTTGGAGGAGCTGATCCTCATCCCAGCCGCTTCACACTTGGCTGCGAACCGCCCCAGCGCATGCTGTAGGTCTTGGCTAGAGGGGGTCAGCAGGACCACGTCATCTGCAAAAAGAAGAGACGAAATCCACTGGTCCCCAAACCAGACCCCCTCCGGCCCTTGGCTGTGTCTAGAAATCCTGTCCATAAAAGTTATGAACAGGACTGGTGACAAAGGGCAGCCCTGCCGGAGTCCAACATGCACCAGGAACAGGTCCGACTTAGTGCCGGCAATGGGGACCAAACTCCTGCTCCGCTCGTACAGGGACCGGATGGCCCCTAATAAAGGGCCCCCAATTCCATACTCCTGGAGCACCCCCCACAAGGCATCACGAGGGACACAGTCGAATGCTTTCTCCAGGTCCACAAAACACATGTGAACCGGTTGGGCAAACTCCCATGAACCCTCGAGTACCCTGTAGAGGGTATAGAGCTGGTCCAGTGTTCCACGGCCGGGACGAAAACCACACTGCTCCTCTTGAAGCCGAGGTTCAACAATCAGCCGGACTCTCCTCTCCAATACCCTGGCGTAGGCCTTACCAGGGAGGCTGATGAGTGTGATCCCCCTGTAGTTGGAACACACCCTCCGGTCCCCTTCATAAGAAGACCACCACCCCAGTCTGCCAGTCCAGAGGCACTGTCCCCGACCGCCATGCAATGTTGAAGAGCCGTGTCAACCATGACAGCCCCACAACATATAGAGATTTGAGGTACTCAGGGCGGATCTCATCAACCCCCGAAGCCTTGCCACCGCGGAGCTTTTTAACCACCTTCAGCCTGGGTGATGAAAGAGTCCAACCCCGAGTCCCCAGCCTCTGTTTCCACCAAGGAATGCGTGATGGCAGGATTGAGGAGATCCTCGAAGTACTCCTTCCACCGCCCGATAATGTCCCCAGTCGAGGTCAGCAGCCTCCCACCCCCACTATAAACAGTGTTGGCGAAGCACTGCTTCTCCCTCCTGAGGCGCCTGACGGTTTGCCAGAATCGCTTCGAGGCCAACCGGTAGTCCTTCTCCATGGCCCCACTGAACTCCTCCCAGGCCCTAGTTTTTGCCTCTGCCACAGCCTGGGCCGTGGCACGCTTGGCCTCACGGTACCTGTCAGCCGCCTCAGGAGTCCCACAAGCCATCCACAGCCGATAGGACTCCTTCTTCAGCTTGACAGCATTCCTTACTGCCGGTGTCCACCACCAAGTTCGGGAATTACCGCCGCAACAGATACCGCAGACCTTACGGCCACAGCTACAGGCAGCAGCATCGACAATAGATGCGGAGAACATGGTTCACTCGGACTCTATGTCTCCAACATCCCCCGGAATCTGGCTGAAGCTCTCCCAGAGGTGGGAGTTGAATACATCCCTGGCTCCACTAGGCGTTCCCAGCAGACCCTCACTATGCGCTTGGGCCTGCCAAGTCTGTCCGGCTTTCTCCTCCTCCAGCGGATCCAACTCACCACCAGGTGGTGATCAGTGAACAGCTCAGCCCCTCTCTTCACCCGAGTGTCCAAAAGATGCGGCCGAAGGTCTGATGATACGACAACAAAGTCGATCATTGACCTCCTGCCTAGGGTGTCCTGGTGCCAAGTGCACTGATGGACACCCTTATGCTTGAACATGGTGTTCATTATCGACAATCCGTGACTAGCACAGAAGTCCAATAACAAAACACCACTCGGATTCAGATCGGGGAGGCCATTCTTCCTGATCACGCCTCTCCAGCTGTCGTTTCCCACGTGGGCGTTGAAGTCCCCCAGCAGAATAATGGAGTCCCCGGGAGGGGCACTAACCAGCACCTCCGACAGGGACACCAAGAAGGCCGGGTACTCTGCACTACCGCTCGGCCCGTAGGCCGAAACGACAGTCAGAGGCCTATCCCCAACCCGAAGGCGCAGGGATGCGACCCTCTCATCCACTGGTGTAAACCCCAACACGAGACGGCTGAGCTGGGGGGCAACAAGCAAACCCACACCAGCCCGCCGCCTCTCCCCGTGGGCCACTCCAGAGTAGAAGAGAGTCCAGCCCCTGTCGAGGAGATGGGTTCCAGAGCCCATGCTGTGCGTGGAGGTGAGCCCGACTATTTGTAGTCGATATCTCTCGACCTCCCGCACAAGCTCAAGCTCCTTCCCCCCCAGCGAGGTGACATTCCACGTCCTTAGAGCAAGCCTAAGCATCCGGGGATCGGCCCGCCGAGGTCTCCACCTTCGTCCGCCACCCAATCCTCTTTGCACTGGTCCCTCACGGTTCCCCCTGCAGGTGGTGGGCCCACTGGGGAATGGCCTCGCGTCTCTCGTTCGGGCTTAGCCCGGCCGGGTCCCGCTAAGAGCAACCCGGCCACCAGGCGCTCTCCGGCGAGTCCCGACCCCAGGCCTGGCTCCAGGGTGGGACCCCGGCTCCGCCGTACCGGGCGACGTCACGTGCCTCGATATTCTAGTCCTCATGAAGGATTCTTGAACTACTCTTTGTCTGACCCATCACCTAGAGCCTGTTTGCCATGGGAGACCCTACCAGGGGCATTTAAGCCCCAGACAACATAGCCTCTAGGATCATTTGAGCTGTCATATTTATTTTTCTTTGAATAGAATTATTTGGATTATAAATGGACTGAATACATTTCACCTTGCAGAAGGTCCTGGGTCCAGGGCCTTTCTGTGTGGTATTTGCATGTTTTCCCCGTGGCTAAAAGGTTCTTCTACAGAAACTCCTGCTTTCTCTCTACATCCAAACACACACATGTTAGAATAACTGGAAACTCTAGGGGTCTCCAGTCCAGTCCTTGAGAACTACAAACTGTCCAGCAGCTTTTAGATGCATCTCTACTCCAACGCACCTGAATCAAATGAATGTCTCATTACCAGGGCTTAGTCAAACTTGGTGACATGCTGAAGAGGTTATTCAATCATTTGATTCAGCTGTGTAAGAGCAGTATCTGAAAGTTGCAGAACAATAGCTCTTGAGGACTTGAGCTGGAGAAACCTGTAACTGATCACTAATCTGTTCTGTTCTTACATCAAATACAATGGAAGGAAGAGTGTCAGTCTTTATTTGGTAGCTGAAATTGAAGACTGATTCAAGGATCATACCTAGGTCTACAACAATGACTTTGGTCTTTTCTGTATTTCAGACCCATCCACGGACAGTAATGGACTATGGTCAAGTTGTAACACAGAAACATTGAGTAACATGTCTTCAGTATAGGTATTGTAGGAGATGTTGTAGTACTCCATAATCTGAGCAAGGAGTATCATGTAGATGTCGAACAAAAGTGGCCGAAAAGGAAGTCTTGAGGAACCCCAAGTCAGATTTTTCTTTGCTTTGCTTTTTAATAACCAAATGACAGAAAGTAGTTCCGGTTGTCCATACAAGATCCAAACTAGCACTATACCACACAATCCCACCCACTTTTGCAGTCTATAATTATTATTTAATGATCACTTTTTTCTGCCAAAAGCAGCACTGGGATTCGGTGAAACCAAGATAGATATGTTTGTGGTATCGCTGTTAAGGCATGTGTAATTCATAACCTTTACCAATGCAGTCTCAGTTCTGGGTTCTGTGGTTCCAGATGACACATCATAACTTCATATACGGTGGTCCAGATTCCAATATATGGTCGCCTGCTATCAAAGTCTCTCCTTGTGTCAGAAAAGTGTGTTTCAAAGGCATCATATCATGCAAAATCCACTTTTTTTAGCCCTTAGATACTTTTGTTGTGTTCTTGGAGTCAGCAGGAGTGCAGAAACGTTGAATTTAGTCTCTCCAAGTGCTGCATAGATATCTTTATATTCTGTTTGAGTCATATTTTGCAATCCATTCTCTATCCTCTATTATGTTTTTTTTTACTGTTACGTCACAGTATTTGCTGTGGAACAGCAAAATAAGGTCATGGACTTTCAGCTGACCAATTTCTTGTTTTCATAATTTTTATTTCTTGCTGCGATTTTGTAGTCAAAGCTCAAGTATGCCTACGCTGCAAGTGGATAAGTCTAAGTATTCAGTTGTTGGGCATATGAACCCACATAATTAATTACACTGTCACCCAGCATCAGAACCTCTTCGATGTGCCTGGTTAAATTTTATTTTTCATGGAAATCTAATCTAATCTAATTTCTATTTCCCCACTTCAAGGACGAGTGGCTTCGGCAACCTCTGCCAATATCAAGAAGGATTTGCTGAAAGACTTCATCTGATTAAGAGATCTTGTCCTTCTCACTATGGAAACGACGGACGCAGCAAAGTGGTGAGCTGCAAATAACGCTAAAATGACAACATGAATTTATTGTGTGCTGTGATGTCCTGGCAATTGTTTTAATAGCAGTAGCATTAGGCCTTCTCCTTATGTTAGTCCTGTGTACTGCTTTTAGCTCCTTAAGGACAGTTTTGCATGTTTCTGCCATTTTGTCTTGTTTCTGCGCCGCAGATAATTGTATCTCTGTTATCAAACTAACAAAATGCCCAAAATGGGTAAAAGTGGAGCTTTGACCTGGAGGGGGGTGGGGTGTGAAGTGCATCAGTAGCATTTAAAGAGACGGCACTAAAGCGAGTTGCTCTCAGACGCACCTCAGAACACGGATAAAAGAGGAGCCTGTGGAGCTATAATAACAAGGAATTCAGACCAAAGCATCAAAGTTCCACTTTATATAGACCACAACTGAATGATTTAAGTGTGAAAAGTAAGGATTTAAAAGCAAGATATGTCCCCTTTTAAATGGGAATATCGGCTTTGAAAAACAACAGTATTGTTGTTAGTATTATCAGGTTTATCCAGCATTTAAATGTGCTAGAATTTGCCCTTTGAGCAGAACATAACTAACTTGCTGTAATCTTCAAGAAGATAAAGATAATGGTATTAAAAGTGAAATTAGCAAAACATGTTCCCAGGTTATTATCTCTCACTGTATTCATCCACTTATATTTGAGGGTTGTACATTTAGTCTTTATTCTACTCTGACAATATTTTATATTTAATTTTTTGGCTTGACTGTTAATTCCTACAGTTTGATAAACTTGATAACAACTTTTGGTCTAAGTTTGTCTAAAAAAACTGAATAAAAATAAAAACTTCAAAAAGGCAAAAAAGATTATGACAAATGAAAATAACAAAAAGTAGAGGGCAGACAAAGTCTTACTTTTGGTTTGCCACTATGATCAATAAAAGCTGTAATTTCTTTTGTAATTTCTGTTTTTTTAATTCTCATTTAGTATTTATTTTTGATCGTTAGAAAAACAGAGACCTTTAACATAAAATGGATTTAAATCTGTGAACTTGTCATCATTTCTTTTTTGCCAACAAAAAATAAAATAAAACAGTAACATCTATGTTAAATACAAAAATAGCAAATATACAAAAATATTAAATTTTAAAGCAAAACCTAAAAGAATCAGATTTTTTAGTTCTAGGATATAAACAAATATAAACAACTATGAGACAAAAACATGGCAACAATTCTTCCCCAGACATAACCTGGATGAGCAGGAGGTCGTAGAGGATCAGAGACGAAACAAAAAACATGAACCTGTGGATTAAAACTGCTTCACTTCAGAGGAGTACAACTGGATCGCTTTGCTTTTTTTCCCAGAAGACAGAATCCCTTCACCGACTGGAGTAAACACAATCAAAGCTTTCCCCCAACTGGTCCCAGATCTGAGAAACAGATCAACCAGTGAACCACAAACCATCAATCACAGCTAATCCAACACTAAACCTGCCTTTTGATGTCAGTCAACATCACTGATGGTGCAGAGTTAGCACAGTGCGATGCTAATAATTTCCCATTTACGACAGAGAAATGAGCCAAAACACAGGCAGTACTGAATGAAACCAGAGAAGACCTCATAAAACTAATAAGGATCTGATGGAAGATTGAATTAGTACACAAATGTGTGCCACAAATTACAGTTAAATTTTCATCACTGCAAAACTATAGTCGTTATCACTAGATATGAAGGATATATTTAACCTGAAACACTCACTCTAACTAAAGATGCTCCTTAGCCTTGAACAGTATTTTTAGGCAGACAATTAACGAGGATTAGAAGATGATTATCTTCTCACATGCGAGCAGGCGTTAAATGAGGAAATTGTTCAGACTCAGGAGCTCAGGGGCGCTGATATTTTACACTGAAAGAGCAGGTGCTGCTGGGACCTGCTTCAGCACTTCTGTGAGGTAATGTAATATTCCTTCATATTCTAACTTTCAGAAATATAGTCCATGATGTAAAAGTTGTGGACTGGTGTTTAGCAACCACACTGCCGGTCTCCTGGCAACAGGTTGACAAGTGTGATTGGTCTCCCCCTCAACCTATTAAAAAGCATGTATGCGTAGAACATAATGATGCTTGCACCCGTCCGCATGTAATCTAAGCGAGGGGTTAACGTGTCCTTTGTCACTGGATATGCTTTTAAAAATAAAACACGCTGTCGACGTACTGGGACGCTTGAATGAAAGTGGATATTTCATAGGCATTTCTTAGAGTCTCAGATGAGTAGATAGACATAGTTCTTCTGTGGTACACCAAAACTGTCAAACAATTATACATCCAACAAGCTGTACATTGCAGCCATCATGATGTTTGGGAGAAATCTGAGTTCTAAAAAATTTGGGACATCGTGTGTATTCTCCTGAAGCACCATATGGTGCCGGCTTGGTTTCATCTGTGCTGAACTCACTGTTAAATTCCTATCATGAGTCACACTCAATAAAACTCGCAGGCCTTTGGCGTTCAACAATGACCTTGGTTTTCATTCTACGTTCACTGTCATGAGGTCAGCTTGAGTGAAGAACCGTGTTATCCTCTTTACCAACTGATAGGCTAACAGAATTTTCACCACTGCAACCATGTATGAAAACTGATCCGTAAAGGGCAGGAGGTAAAGCATGGAATGCTTACATTGTCAGGTAGGCCAGACACATAACGTCAGATTGTTACGGGTGTCGTACCTCTCGTAGTGAGAATGTTTGTGAACGTACCTCTGCTAAGGTGTGATGGTACGGCTGTGTGAGTCTATCAAATCCGACATGGCAATACTCAGAAAGTCAGTTCTGGTTCTCTCTTTTACCCCTGATATATCCGTACACGATTAGTCTGTCTGCTGCCAAACCAGGATGCAGATGCTGAAGAAGGAGAACTGATCTGCACATCTCATCAGTTCATGAGTGCCGTTTGTTATCAGACAGGTATCGGTGTCGACCTCCAGTTTCATATCACATAACTAAAGGTGAGTCTGAGTCAGTGGCAGGCTTTTTGAGTGACGCCTGGTTCTGTGCTGGCACACACACCTCCAGATGGTAGTTAATCCTTTTTGTTTGGTGAGCTTAGCCCGCAACCCTTGCCTAAACCGAAGTCTCCACAACAAAACAGTGCAATGGCACCACATAAGATACGTCACACTTTACTGTAATCTAGACATAAACGTTTCATCTGACCCTTGATAAGGCCTTTGCCCAAAAGGGTTCCATGTCATGATCACAACCACCAGCCCCTCTTTAAGGCCCCTCTGGATGTTCCTACAGTCTGCTTACAAGTTATTAAAGTAAGTAAAATTCTTGTTGAATCAGAATGTGCTTGCTTATTCTTTGAGTCATTTCTTGTTTGTTTTGATAAAAAAAAAAAAAAATCGGCGAATATTAGATTCAGTCATTCTCTATTCAAACTGAAGACATTTTTTGTTATGTTGTTTATGGCAAATGTCTTTGCTCAACATCAACTTGGTAACATTTTTAACATGAATATTTTTTTATGTTAATGTTAGTATTTAGCTTGAAGCAAAGCCCATAATATAAGATTTTATCTACCCAGAGCTCTATAAAACTTTCTGAAAATTAGTGTGGAAGACTTTAAGGTCTCCCAATTAAAATATGAGTCTTGCTACTTGTTTGTGCAACAAGCGCAACATTATGATGACAT
Source organism: Crenichthys baileyi (assembly GCA_036173005.1). NCBI lineage: Eukaryota > Metazoa > Chordata > Actinopteri > Cyprinodontiformes > Goodeidae > Crenichthys > Crenichthys baileyi. Next base: position 470,179 of record JAHHUM010000622.1, on the reverse strand, counting down.
GTTTGCCAGGATAGGGCTCATTCATATGTTGTATCACAAGATGCTTAAGTTACTTAGTGAAACACCTTATTACACAGTTTGAGATCATTTCTAATATTGCAAATAGTTATCATTTATTAACACATGATTTATCAACACACAATATAATTTATCTATAAGAGTACTTGCATTCTGATACAATGCAACAGTTGTGTAACAATAACCTCCCATAACTGACATAATTAGCTTTTAGTAATCATTCCCATGTGGAACCAGTACTCTGAGGAAATAAAAAAACTGTTTTTACATCATTGGTACTTTGAAAAGATAACTGAGTAACAACAAGGAGCAATGTCAGACAATAGTTTAACTATGTTAAACTTACATTTTTATTTTGCTTGTATGTTATGTTACAAACCTATTCTAAACTAGATGCTATAATTTTCTTTTTTTCAGAAACACACAATCCCGGAAAGTCAAGGCAAAAACAAATTTTTAGAAAAATCACCAAATTGTTCTATCATCAAAAGCTAGTTAATCCAGTGTTTTAAAAGAATTCACACCCATGGTTTAATATTTTGTTCAAGCACCTATGGCAGCCATTACAGCCTCAGGTCTTCTTGGATATGTTTCTACAATTTTGGCACACCTGGTTTTGGTGTTTTCTACCATTCTTCTCTGTAGATCCTTTCAAGCTCAGTCAGGCTGGATTGTTTGTGTCAGTAGACAGCGATTTTTAGGTCTTTCTAGAGATTATCAGTCGGATTTGAGTTGGGCTCTGGCTGGGCCACTCAAGGAAACTCGGACCACTCTTTAAGCTGTTATCTTGGCTGGACACTTGCGTCATTTTGGATCCTAGTCTAAGTTGCAGAGCAGCTTGTGTAATTTTTTCCTCTATGTAGACCAGTCACCCATTTCCTGCTGCAGAAATAAAATCCCACCAGCATGATGCTGCTACAACAATGTTTCACATTAGGGATGGTGTAAATGTGATGAGCCATGCCTGTTTTTGTGTAGCCATGATGCTTGAGGTTCTATTTTGGTTTCATGCAAAATTCAAGAGAGCCACCAACATGACTTTTAGTGAGGAGTGGCTTCTGTCTTCCATACCGCTAGCAAAGGCTGACCTTCTGAACGGTTCTCCCTTCTCCACGAGAGAACTCTGCAGCTTTTTAGAAAAATGTGTTCTTGATCACCTCTAAGACCTTGGTCCAATTATTCTGTTTAGTTTGGTCATTAGGAAGGTTCCTGGTGGTTCCAGGAAACTTCCAGGCAACTTCTTCTGTTTTATCATAATGGATAACATGGAATTTGTTTTTATAAATCTCCCCAGATTTGTGCCTTGATATGATTACTTTGTCATTCTTGTCTATTTTGTGTGTGTTTGTATTTGTCACATGGTGAGGCCCATTTTGTGATGTATTTTGTGAGGACCCACTGCTCCTTGTGGGTCCCAAAGTCTGGTCCCCATAAAGGGAACATGCTCTCCTGGGCCATTGGTTAGCATTTGGGTTAGTGTAAACGTTAGCCCATAAATGAACAAAAAAATGAATGGAAGTCAGTGCAAAGTCCCTGTAAAAAATACAAAAAACACAAGCTGTGTGTGTGTTTGTGTGTGTGTGTGTGCTGTCCATTTGTGTGCTATAAACAAAACTGCATTCAAATCATTTTAATATTACCCCAAACATAACAAAAGTTGAAAAATGTGATTGGGTGTAAATACTTTTTAGTGGCACTGTATTTAGATAACTTCATCCAGGTTGTCTAAACTTTACTGCCATAAAGACACACAAATCAGCATTCAGAAGTCAGATGAGTGTTGCTTGCTGTTTTGCTTTGTGATCTAAACACAGTCCTAAACAAGCATGAAAATATGTCTGAAGAACAAATCTGATCCTGAAACACCACACACAGGGAGCTAACGTGAAAAAGTTGCAGAACAGGTTGGTTCTGCCTCGGGTAGTGGGGGTGGGGGCTGGGGGGGTGGGGGGGGTGGGGGGGGGGGGGGGGGGGGGGGGGGGGTCACTCCTACTCCCTCTTCACATCATCTCCTGCAGTAGAAAGGCAGTTACCGCTTCCACATGCTACTAACTGTTGGAAACATACTTCCTTTTGACAGATGCCTAGAATATCTCTATGCCCAATCAGACCCACGTAGTAAGGCTTTGAGAAAAGCCCAGCTTGATGACAGATCTGAACTTTCAATCCTAAAGCAAACACATTTTTCAGAAGGTAAGTGTAAACAAAATCATGTTCAGTGCTGTAAGATACACATTTTTTGCCTCTAATTTTGCCAGTTTTTTGTTTGGGAGAAGAATAAAGAAGAGAGTGGAAAAAGGGGATGAATATGTCATCAGTTGGATTTTTCATGTAATTTACAGAAGCTAGAATGCTCCCTGCCAGCCCCGCCCCATCCGACGCCAGCCAAATGACTGCGTTGAGTTGCAAAACAATGTGCGCACTCACACACCAGAACATCCCAAGGTATCACGAATAGAAACACCGTAAAACAACAGTTCAGGTTTAAGGCCACAGGAAGCAATTGAACATTTCACAAGAAACGACTTAAGTATAAACTGAAATCACAGTATTTCTTACATCAACTCCAAAGCTCCAAAAATTAAAGCCTGGTGACTTTTAATGAATGAATGAAATCTTCATTTCGAATTGGAAAGTGATGCATTAAGTTGCACAGGTAATGTTTAAAACACATTGTGGTTGGTTAATGATTCTTATTTGTATGTGTGCATATAAACTACTTTTTGGCTTGAACTCCTAAAACTCATTTTTTGGAATATATAATATGAAAAAAGTGTGGCTGTGCACCTATTTATGCTTCCTATTTCAAGCCTTAAATTGCCATATGATGATAATATACTACACAATACTTTTTTGTGTATAAGTAATACATGTTAAGAAACAAAAATAAATGCGCATAGACTTAAACCATTGTGTTAACATTACAAAGAACCTTGTCAGTCACGTATCATAAGCAAAATAATATAAGAAAAAAAATCATAATTAAAAACAAAATTTCATTTACGACATGTAGGATCTGGAGTGACTTTTCCTCATCACATAAAACAAACTGAATCTATAGATGTTACTGAAAAATCTGTTTTCTCAGGTCAAAGCTGCTCTGGGTATTTTTTAAAGCAGATACATATTTTTTTAAACTATAAGTAAACGCTGTCTTTAGGTTCCTATTAAAAACCTTGTAATACCTATGTTGTGCCAGCAGATGGCATAACATCAACAGTGACAACATCAAAATTCCAAAGAAGAAGGTAAAGTGGGCGAAATAATTTTTCAGAAACAATTGTATGTCATGTTTCTTTGACCCTTTTTACTCAGTAACTCCTTCACCTTACCTTATAAGTTTAAGACACATATAGAGACACGTGGAAAGAAAACATTAAAAATTCTCCAGTGTTTTTGTGGTTTTTTTTTAGCAAAGAAAGTGTTAGTGGCCATGTGCAGAGTGGGTCTCTATTGCTTCTTTTTCATTCATGGCACGCTTTAGCACTGCAGTGTGTGGTAAGATCCGTGGTTAGTCATTTTCTCTGCTATCCTGGCTAACACTTTCTCATACAGCTGACATACAGCTGACCACGCTTGTAGTCAATCAGTGAACAGCAGTCCGTTCACATCACATTTCGGCCCTGCTCAGCCCCAATGGGACCTGCTGATAAGCAGAAACAAAGAAAGCCAGGACCGGGCCGGAAAAGCCAATAACGCAAACGAAACGAGTGAAGTGGAGCAGGCCAAAGTAGAGCCCATGGAAAAGGGTTATATGTCTGTGTTTCTAATAATGTCCACTTTGAAAACAAAAAAAAACTCAGTTTACGTGTGAATAGGAGGTGCAAACGCAGCAGAAAATCAAATGTTACATGACTTTTTGATAAAAAGACTAATAATATTTGATAAATATCTACTGTGAGAAAATGTGTTAAAGACCCATCATTTTAGTTCTAATTTAATCTTTCAAAGTGAAGAAAAACATAAATCTTTTCAATTAGAGGATAGATACCTTTTCTTCTATGGGATGTTGATATTTATGGTAAATGTAAAACAAAGCACATAGTTTCCAATCTAATGACAAGAAATTTATAATTTTTTTTATATTTATTTTTTAAAAATTGGTTGTTATTAAGAGCCATTGTGGGAGGTCCAAAGAGCTACTTGTGTCTCCAGAGCCACAGGTCGTTGACCCCTGGTCTATGAGCTGTGTGCAGTTTGCAACTTCTGCTTATAAAAGTCACTAAAAGAAAAGAAAAGAAAATAAATGTAATAATTATATTGCTACTACTATAATTTGTTCTACTGCTACTACTAATAGATTTCTGCCTGCTTCTTCCATACAGGGTCGTGGGGGAGCTGGAGCCTATCTCCAGCTGTGTACAGGCGAGAGGTGGGTTACACCCTGGACAGGTCACCTGTCCATTACATGGCACACAGAACAAACAACTATGCACACACTCATTCACACCTAAGGCCAATTTAGAGAGACCAATTAACCTAACAGTCATGGTTTTGGACTGTGGGACGAAGCCGGGGAGAGAACCCAAGCATGCACAGGGAGAAGATGCAAACTCCATGCAGCAAGACCCAAGGTCGGGAATCAGACCCAGGACTTTCTTGCTGCAAGGCAACAGTGCTACCAACTGTGCCACTCTTCTGTTGAAATTCATGGCAGTAAATTCAAAACAAAAGACATACAGAGAAAACCTGTGGTGGTTATTAGTGAACGTATCAAACAGGTCCCCCCTATTAACAACACTCCAGTAAGAGGGTTGCTACTGAATAAACTAGTTACCTATTTTACAATCAGTGAGGTGTTCGAAATCAGTTCAGAAAAATCACAGAGATGTAAGAAACTGTTTAAAAACCAAAATGTATTTAGTATGAAATGTCGACAAACTCTATGATTCATTTAGGCCTGCAAGAGTGACTGAGCAGATAACATAAAGGCTCAACAGAGTACACCACAGTTGATCTGTTTTATCTTTTTTGAGCTTTTACCCACTGTGTTATGGGGCATGCAGGATTTGAAAATGTTGGCAGCCAGAAAACTTGGAATTAAGGTAAGGATCCAAATTCAATATGCATGTATATAGCTGTTTTGGTAACGCTAGCCATGCTAACCATGCTAACTGCTTAAAAGACATTGAAGACAGCTTAAAATGTCAACTCTGTTATCATTGCTTTAAAATATTAATGACATCCTATATTACAGGGACACCTCTCTCACCCGGTCACTGTAACGTCTCCCCTGTTTCTAATATTACTGATTAATCAACGCTCATGTCAAGAAGGATAGAAAAATATAATCTCAACACTGTTCTCATATTAGAGCTTTTAAAGGGAAGTCAGCTTCATCTGGTTTTAGCAGGTCAAACCGGAGATTACAAAAAAAACAGAGATTGGAAATCAGGCACAAAATTCAGATCGGTGCATCTATAGGAATTACTAATACTCAATACAAGCATTTCGATATAACAGCCACAGTAATATGTTGAAACAACAAAACAAATTTCAGTAGTCCTAAAATGAGCTTTAGGAAGAAGCAATTCTGTGTTTAGGGTATCCTCCATTACAAGTACAGTTTGTCCTGAGATTTTCAAGAATGCTACCTATGAAAATAGATAAACAAAGCTTCCTCATATTTACTATACTTGTCAGTATGGAATGGTGTAGGTTATATTTTTACAGAACTTCTATCTTTTCCTTGTTGATGTAGCCTGTCATGAATTTTTAGTCTCAAAACCTAAAAATGAACAACTTTAGGTTCCAGTACAATACGTTGTTGTTTTTCTCAACATTATAGTGATTGAGAAAACCACTTAAACAGATGTAACCCTAATTGGTTGAACAAAATGCTTGCTTGAGCAAATAAATCAAGTTAAGTGACCCAAAATAGCATTTTGCTGACATATCTTTTTCCATTTTATTTTTCAGTGCAGTGTAGGATGGAATATAGATTACCAATAGGGTGAGCTCTGACAGATAGTTCCAAATTTACTGTAAGAGGATTCTAAGAAGGCAGTGCCATATATTGCCACACACCCACATACACACACGGAGGTGTCATCACACCTACTTCTTTCTCAGCATTAGTCACACAGAGTTAGTGCAAGAAGAAAAGGGCCATATCCATCAACATGAGCGGCCTTTCTAAACACTACGCTATCCCTCTTATCAAAACAATTTTAAAAGTGGTTGACTAGATTTCAGCGATGCCAGGAAGCACACAAATGTTGCTGAAGTCATTTTGAGCCCGGTTCAAGTCCTGCTGGAGTGACCAGGAGTGTCTGTGGCTGTCCGTCTGAGCCAGGATCAGAGCTGTATGCGCCGTGACTTGACAGCCGTGTTGATGGCACATTGCTTCTCATCGCACGCTGAAGACTGCAGGAATGTAAACTCTGTCCGTACTCTGACATCACTGCCATCAGCCCGGTCTGCACTGGTTTACTTTTTCAGCTGAAAGTGCTTCAGTGCTGTTTCTTTTGTCATTTTAAAATCCAAAAATTATAGCCCAATGCATGTTCCTCATCCAAAAAAAGACTATTCCTCGTTTTTCTAAAATATCCTCTCATGTTACATCAAGCTATTTTATGTGATAGACCAATATAAAGTAGTGCATATTTGTAAAGTGGAAGAAAAATGACACCCGAAAAGCGTGAACATTTTTATTACCCCCAGTCGTTGCTCTGTAGAACCATCCTTAGCTGCTGTTAAATCTGCAATTTATAACTATTTTTAGCAAAATAGTTAAAGCTCAGTCAGATTAGATAGAAAGCATCAGTGAACATTAATTTCCAAAACACATAATCCCAATTGCATTTAGTTCGGGCTTTACTGGACCATTCTAACACATAAATAAGTTTTCCAAGTAGGACAATCTTCGCAAACATTATAAAAGAGTGCTACATAGGGCTTTTTTGTTGTTTTTTTTTTTCATCATTATCCATTTACACTGCTTGATTGATTTGAGTATGTGTTTAAAAATGCCTTTTATTTTTACTCAGAAGTTGAAATTTCCAAGTTTGTTATCGGAAAACTTAACAGAAAGGTTCACTGATGTTAATTGGTGTGTTAAACCTGATATGCCATGTCAGTCTTTACACATAGTTTTCAATTTTGTGTCATGTGGCCAGAATATTTTCTTCCATATGTTTGCAATGTTAAACGTTAAATGGGACTTCCGAAGGATTTCTTTCAACAGTGGCTTTCTTCTTCCCCCTCTTCCAGAAAAGTCAGATTTGGGGAGTACACAACTAATAGTTATCCTGTCAACCGATTTTCCCACCTAGGCTGTGGATCTATGCAGCTCCTCCTGAGAAACAATGGGCTACTTGGCTCATTCGCTGTTTAATGCTGTTTTTGCCGGGCCTGTGAGTTTTGATGAGAGGCTATGCCTTTGCAGGTTTTCAGTTGTGCCGTTCTTGCACTTTGTGTTGGCCTATCACATAAAAGTCTATGGATGCAACATGACAAAATGTGACAAAGTTCAATGGGGATGAGTACATTTGCAAACTACTGAACTTTTATGTATTCTCAGGTCTGTTGAGCTGTCAGAGCAGACAGGCAGTTTGGAAGGTTAACTGGAGGAAAAAAAAGGTTTCAAATCAATGTTCAGTGCAGGTTTGGCCTATGATCCATCCAGCTATCTATTGTCTGTACCCGCTTGTCCTTAATGTCATGGTGGAGCTGGTGCCTATCTCCAGCTGTCATTGGGGGAGAGGAGGGGTACACCCTGGACAGGTCGCCAGTGCATCACAGGGCGGCACAGAGACACACAGAGCAAACAACCATGCACCCACTCACACCTAAGGGCAATTTAGAGACCTATTAACCTAGCAGTCATTCTTTGGACTGTAGGAGGAAGCCAGAGTACCCGGAGAGAACCCATGCAACCCATAGGGAGAACATGCAAGCACAGTACCGAAAGACCCCAGAGCGGGATTCAAAACCCAGGACCTCTCCTGCAAGGCAACAGTGCTGTTCTTCATTATCATTCAAAAGGAATTAAATTAGAACAAAAAAAAAAAAAACATAAAAAATGTGTAAATGATCCCAAGCAAGAGAAAATGCACTGCTATTTTAAAATATATTTTAACATATGTGAATCAAATTAAAACAACTACAATATCAGATCATAGTGTGTTTGGATCCAATACCAGTTCAATGAGTGGGACTCAGTATAGCATAGATACTCTCCACAGATCTGAACACTTCTTCCATCTCTGCACACCTGACCAGTAGGAAGGTGTCACAGTGCCACCAGGAGGCTCTGGAACATAGGAGAAATTTTCTGCTCTCTGACTTGCTTCTCCAGCCGGAATTTATTCTCTTGGATCATCCAATGAACACTGAGAGCCCAAACCCAGCATAGGCTCAGAGTCTGTCATGACTCCAGCTGTGAGTGAGTAAAACACAGGCTTCCTCCCATCAGTATGTTCCTCTAGGTCTTATAAATTATGGCCCTAAGGGCTCTCACTATGTGAGCCGTGACAAACAAATTCTGCTTTGCGCCTCCTCTGAGTTTCGTCTTAAGAAAATATTTACTGTGTGTAAAAAGTACATCCAGAGGGGGTGGGAGCTGGAGGTTGGGTTGGCCATTTTGTGTCTGCTGAAGGTTAGCAATGGGAGACATCTGGTGAAATTGTAGCCCACAGCTGTTGCCAGCCTGACATCTGATTGCTGTCAAATGTATCTCCCTCCACTGGGACACCTGTGTACAACATGCCAGTGTGTCAGGGGCATAGCTGCAAAGTGCAAGGAGGTTGCTGGGTACATGGTGCCTAACACCAAGAGCCCAGGTTTTGCTGCTGCTGCTGTAAGTCTGGGTCTATGGGGAGGGAGGTGAGCTCCTGCACCAGAGGTCAGGCTGCGGGACGGTTAAAGCAGGGCTGTCTATAAACACAGCTCAGACTGACATCTTAACCTCACTCGTAAATTGCTCCACTTGCTAAGGAAACAGGGCCTTCAGGCGGAGAGGACTACTGGCTCACACCAGTGTGGTTAACATTCTTGGAGGATAATAACACTATTTTGACATATGGCCCATGTGAGGTATGTTTTCTTGCTCACAAACTAAAGAGTCTTGATTTCAATAAAGGTCTAAAGAGTAATACCAAGTAAAAGGGTCTTAAAACACTCACAAATCAGCAGCACCTCTGGACAAGGTAGGCATGGGGATTCTTTTTGGTACTGTAAAGTTTAAGTGGTATTTTTTAAAACAACACCATAGGCAGAGCTTCTATCCTAAAATAATCCCTTGCACAACCCCCTAGACCATGGGTGTGCCTCCTGTGGCTCTTTAGCCTCTCCACAGTGGATCTTAATACCTATAAACAAAAATAATGTACAAATGAACAAGTATTTTATGTAGAAAGATATAGAAAGATAGATGTTTACGTAAATAAATCGTAGGAAATACATAGAAAAAGCTATTTCTAAATGTTCTTCAATCCAAGAGGAACTCATTTGGCCTCATTCTATTAACTTACTTAAAATTCAAAAGACAAGTAAAATGAAATCTTTTTTGCAGGTATACATATTTTTTAAAGAAAGCAAGGGCAAAAATGAATTCTTTAATTGTAAAAGTTGCTGAACCCTATCATATACTAACAGGCCAGCCAAGGAACACATTAATCAGAGAAAGTGCGGCAAAGAGATTCGCAGCTCAGTGGATCTCTGGACTCAGACTAGTTTCTAAAAAAGTTTGAAAACCATGTTTCCTTTTTCTTCCACTTCAGAAATATGCTCTACTTTCTTCTGGTCTATCACATTCAATCATCCAATAAAAAACCTTGAGGTTTGTGGGTGAAACCTGGGAAAATGTTAAAAAGTTCAATGGGTTGTGAATACTCTTGCAATGCATTAAATAAACAGCTTAACGGCTGCTGCATTAATAAAACAAACAATGTTCAAATAAATCTGACAATAATTTCATAAAGTATGCTTTTCCCATGTTAGCTGGATGTGGGAAGCAGGTGTTTGTTTCCCCCTGTTGGCAAGCAGATGAATGTTAAACACTTCACTCCAAGCCCCAACCATGAAATTCAACATTAATTAAAGTTAATGATAATCTCATGTTTATTACAGCCTAGGTAGGGTAGATCAGACAATTTGCTTTAATTGCAGCAATAAAATCTTATCCCGGGCGTCAGATTGCAGGCAGCTATGATGTGCATGTGTATGAGGAGCCGAATGTGGGTTTGTGCATATGTGTCTGCTTTTCAGGCCTGTCCCCATGCAACCTCCTCTGTCTTCCACTGCGACCTTTCCAACAGCTTGTCATCAGCGCTTAGTCCCACCACTGCGGATCACCTGCCCACCGTCTAATGGGGGCATCCTAAAACAAGAGGCTGGATGACTGACAAGCCAACACAGATTGGGTCTCATATTCTGTCTGAAATGCAAAATATGGCAGTCACTGAGCAGCGCTTTATGAAGCTGAATACATGCCAGTGTGGTGGTTTTCAGGAGCTGCATGTACAGACTGGAACAGAAGCTTGGAAACCACACTTTCACTTAACATTTATCATAAAATAACTCCAGTACATTCAAAGATTGATTATTTAAGAGATGATAACAGACACAGACGTCTTTGTAAACTATGATGTAATGCATGTTTATATCATTCTTTAAAAAAATATATATATTACCAGTTTCGTTGTTTAGTTGCAGCAAACAGGCTTAACAGTGCTCCCGTGCTTGCAGCCCATATTTTAATAAATATATATATAGTTGTTAGATAGGGTTCTATTAACCTACATGGAACAAAATACTTTGGCTAGTTAAAAGAAATTAAAGAAAGTTAATAAGAAGGTACTCACATATTCTACCAAGTGCCTGTGTCTGACTAGCTAAGCTTTTAATCAACTGTTACAGGAGACTAAATGTTACATCTTAGCTTTCTCATTGAATCGAATAATGTTCTAATATATTAAAAGAAAAGAAAGTTGGACTCCTAATACATTCTTACTAAAAGTTATTTCAGTAAACTATCTAGCTGTCTTCAAATGTGCCCTATTTATTTGGCTAAGCTTTTAGAACTGCACTCGTACTTGTTGTCTTCCGCTTGTTCGGGACCGGGTCGCGGAGCAACAGTCTCAGCAGAGACACCCTCTGGAGGTGGAGGAGGAGGCATTCCCAGGCCAGCCGGGAGACATGGTCCCTCCAGCATTTCAGGAGAGGTCTGGAACACCTCCTGAGGGAGGTGTCCTGGGGGTATTTAATGAGATGCCTGAGTCACCTGAGTTGACTCTCAGAGTGGAGGAGCAGCGGCTCTACTCTGAGCCCCCACAAAATGAGAAAATATATGTTATTTGTTCATCCAACATTACGTTAGGTCAGAGGATAGCTAAAGATGCTTCATGATAAGTTTAGGATAGTTTAGCATCACAGTGGAACTAGTGGAAGTAGAAGAACTTTCTTTTGTTCTAAAATGTCAAGCTAGCTCAAAGCTGTAAATAAAGTTTTATAATTGTTCCTATAAGTTTATTTCTGTTCTAAAAATGCTGTTATCATGCTTTTTCACTATACATATTAACTTTGTACTGTGCTGTACTTTTGCTAGTTTCAGGATTAAACAAAGTGCCATTTTTGGTAAGCATTCTGGGACAAATACAGTCTTGTATAAGGGAAATCAGTTTTTAGATGTTCTTTTAGATTTCCCTTTGTCTTCAATACTCAAAGAACCTTTTACATTTAGTTACAGTGTACAACCACAAACCTTAGTATTTTTTAAAGATTTTTACGCACTATTGGCCAACAGCAACCCAACAGGAAGGAGGACATAGAGAGAAGGGGAAGACGTGCAGCAAACGACCCAAGTCTGGGAACCGAACCCAGGACAGCCACATTGAGGACCATAGCCTCCGCACATAGTGCTCCCGCTTCCTCAACTGACCCACCCAGCACCCCCAAACCTCAGTATTTTGCTGTGAGATTTTATTTGACAAACCAACACAAAGTAGTGTATATTTCAGAAAGGGAAATACAAAAACACATGGTTTCCATGTGTTTTTTAACAGAAAGAAATAGAAAATCTCCCTGAGCACACTATTGGCATGGTGAAACACAGTGGTGGCAGCATTATGCTCTCGGGATACTTTTTTCCCCACCAGGGACAAGTAAGCTGGTCAAAGTTGATGGGAAGGTGAATGAAGCTAAAAACCTATTAGTGACTGAAAAAAGTGTCAAGAGTGGAGAAGAGGTTTACCTGGAGAATAAGACATTAAGGAAACAGCACAAACACTGGAATAGTTAAGATACAAAAAAAATCTACATCTAATCCCACAATCCAAATGCATGCTGCACACAGAATGTCTTTGGAAAAACTGTTAAACCATGTGTTCTTTAGCTTCCACTTCACAATTAGTTCGTCTGGCACATAAATTCCAATAAATGTCATGGTTTTGTCTGAGACCCTTGTGCATGCAACATTTAAGGACAACAGTGACATGTTTAAACAGTTCATTGATACCAGTTCTTTGACACCATCTCTCTAGCTTACTGCTGGAGAGATTAGTGGAGCTTGTTGGTAATATTTCCTTTGTTCCTCCTACCAGAAAGAGACTGAGAGACGGTGGAGCTTCGGAGGGTGGACAGTCAGACGAGTATGGCAGTTGGATTTGGAGGTGCCCAGACAGCATGAACCAGGGAACCAGCCAGAGTAAGGAGGAAATTCATGGAGGGAATCTTGAGGTGAGTTTTCCATCGAAATCTGAGAGCGAAGAGGCAGAGTACTGAAATCAAGAAACAGAGTGCAAACTGGAAAGCGGAAAAGGAGGACAACATGAGGCAAGCATGGGAAAAAGAATGTTGGAGCGAAATAGTGAAGGCCTGATCACCACTTATGAAGCTAAACAATCTGGCATCTGACTCAGGGAATCCACTCCTCTTTAAGCTTCTCCGGATTTGGGCTTGATGAGCTCCAGCTGTGAGGACACACCTGCCTGCCACACCCTGCAGTCAGAGGAGGTAGAGGCACACACACACATACACCAACCTGCTCACAGCTTTGTGGATATGACAATAAAATGTATTGAAGTGTTTTGGTTGTAATGTGGCAAAATGTTCTAGGTGGACGAATATTTCTGTAAGGCGCTCTGAATTCCTTTCTGTTATTATTGCTAACATGTTTTAGTATTTGGATAATAGCTCAGACTAATACAGTATTATGTGAAAGAAAACAGTTTGTAGAAGATGTGTAAGATATCACTTACAGATCATCAGTTATTTCAAGTTATATTTCTTTTAAAGCATTTTGTTGGTTTTGGCTAAAATATGAAGAAATTTAGTCAAGGTTTCTTTCAGAAAGAAAAAAAACAACCAAAACAACAACATTACATAGACCTGATGGAGTCAGATAAAGGTTGGAATTTTTTTGAATATCCTTCTCAGCTTTTGTTTTCCATGAAGTGAATCCAGGGTGTGTTCTGGGCTGCAACATTCTACATAGTTGGGAGCGTTAGTGGATTTGACAGTTCTCCAAGTGTCCCATGGCTCCGAGTTCAACGAGCACACTTCCAGACACAACAGTGACAGCTGGGAGAGGGATAAATAAAAACAGCGTCTCCAGCACCACTACAAGACAGCAGTTCAGACAACAAGTCAGTAGTCTCTGTGTGCGAACACAAAACCTGTGTAGGCAGACACAAGCGCACTTACTCCTCACACATTCACTCCTTCACACTTACTGCCTGCGCTGCTGCGAGGGCAACAGATGGAAAAATGAGCGAGGTGAGAAGATGGGGAAAGCACCACGGAAAGTAGGAAATGCTGTTGGACTTGGCCCGTTAGCAACCAGCGTTCCTCTGACAGGTGTAACATGTTTACCAAACAAACAAGCGTCGCGGATGTCAGAGAAATCAAAATGGTGACCTGAGGTTGCTGGACCTGTGAAAAAGAAGCCCGGTCTCCAGGCTGGTATATCTGTGAGGTCTATGGAGGTATTTGAGAGAGATGAGAAGACTGCGTGCCACACCAAGATTGCAAGAGTGTCTCGCAGAATCTGTCTTATATTACTCGCCTCAAGCATCCCAAGCAGCTCTGGTTGTTAGTCAAGGCCATCCGGGGTCACAGGCACTGATGGGCAGGTTTTAAGCCTCTCACTTTTAGATTCCACTGCAGGGTACAGGGCAACACATCTCACACCACATTCAGGCAAAATAACCACTTGGACCTGTCGAACCAGACATGAAGACTTCCGCTGAGAGGCAAGGTGGCCTTGACCTCTCAATGAAGCCACTTATACCAGACTGTCTATCCAACAGGCAGCACATTTAGCTGTTAATATGTTTATTAGTGACTTAATGTTGTTTCCTACAAGTAACTTTTTACATTCCATGCAGTTTATTTACATAGCACCAATTCACAACACACTTCAAGGCACTCAGGAAAAAAACATGTTCAAATACAGAATTAATTAATAATCAAAACAATCCAATCATATAGACCAGGGGTGGCTGAAATATGGCTCACAGGCCATTTGTGGCACTCAGAATGATTTTGCGTAGCCTCCCAATCAGATTAGTTACAAAGTTGACCCACCAGCACGGCAGTTGAAATCTTTTAGTGCTAAATTGACGAAATGTAAACAGGAGAGGATGAACTGAAAATAGGAGAGGATGAAATGGCAAAATGTAATTATGGGTTAGCCGTACAAAATAATAAACGTAAAAAATTGAACTGGCCCCTTAGGACAGCAGAAATCCTCTTTGGACTTGGCCCTCTACCATTACCCATTAGCTTCAGCCTCTTGGAACAACTAATCTGGATTTATAATAAAAACGGATGCCCACTAGTGTTTTTACAGAACCTTACTTTGAAAATCCTGAACAGAATTGATCACTTTTTGGAACAGCAAGAAATATATCCTTCATCATTATATTGGCTTGTTTTTTTATTAGCATTTGCTGGTGTCAGTCAATAATCACATACTGTGAGTTGATTTCTTTGATGTTCTGCTGGTGGGGAAAAAAATTGGAGCAAAGCACACAGTATATTATCTAGCCCAAGGCAACAACCTACCTTTGCAGAAAGGAATGCAGTTCCTAGCACTAAACCTCATTTATCTTGGCAGAGTTAGCAATGGACTAATGTTCGCTTGGTTAGTTGCATTTTCAGAGGAGTTTTATACATATATAGTTAAAAGCAACAACAGCCCATCTAAAATAAGCATTTGTTTTTTTCCAGATTTATGTAAAACTTTTTACATTTCAAGAAGTTCTAACATTGAATTTTTGTTAACAATATCAGTTCAGTTTATCTCAGACTCCACACCTCATTCTCATTTTCTATATCGATTCTTCCATGAATCCTTGGTTCAGTTCCACACCTAAGGGCAATTTAGAGAGACCAATTAACCTAACAGCATGTCTTTGGAAGAAAGCTGGAATACCCGGAGAGAACCCACGCATGCACGGGGAGAACATGCAAACTCCATGCAGAAAGACCCCCGGCCGGGAGTCGAACCCAGGACCGTCTTGCTGCAAGGCAACAGTGCTAGCAACTGTGTCACCATGCAGCCCAGAAATAAACAGATTGCTCCTATTTTAAAGCTTTAAACTTTGAAAATATAAGATCATTATAATGCAGGTATGAACATAACATAGGAACAAAAATGATTTTAGATTAATTGGATAATATTAAGGTCATTCCAAAATAAATGTTTGGCTTATATGTTTTGTCTTATTTGTATTCTTATTTGTTTCATTATGTTTGCTTTATTGTACATTTTTGAAACCCTCTATTATAATTTTGTGTTAGTGGTCAATTTTTGGTTGTCGTTCTCTCACTCTGTGGTAATCGCACTGTTATGTTCTGTCTTAGCCGCAAGTTTAGAACTGCCATGTAAATCTTAAGAGGAAAGCAGAGCCCTAACTTGGTTGTTCTACCTTGAGGGCGAAACATAATGATCTCCAAAAGAGAGAGAAAAAAAAAAGGATCATGTGAGGACAAAAGGTAAATCATTCTTAGCAACACGCCCTCTTATATCCTGCACGCACATCTAAATTCATACTTGTTTCTATTCATCCTGAATTGTGGCGTTAAAAGATAATAGAACAGTACAGGTGAGGCCTCTTGCTTCGTCTTCCTCCTCCACTTACAGTAAATATAAAGTCATGGTTACTGCAGAATAAAATTACTAAAAGGTCAAAAAGGTCTCTATGGAAACAAAATAAAGGCTTATGCACATTCTCTTGCGATGCCTAGTAACTCAAACTGTTGTAGGCTAAGAAACCTAATGACCGTTCATTTACCTGCCTGTTAATCCTGTTTTCTGAGCACCTTTTACACCTTAAAGGGCAGAAATATGAATGAGGCGCTTTGCTCCGGGCCTGAGCGGTGCTTGATCAGGGATAAGAGACACGTCCACATTCTGGGAGGAAACATGTTAACCCTTTCCAGCCCTCAGGTCATGATACATGAGACCAAAGGTGCTGAACTCAGCCTTATAATTTACCTTGAAGAATTACAGCTGCACAGATTGCAGGGGTAACTTCCTACTTAACCTTGTCTCCCGATGGGGATGCTTTAAATTAATGTAGTTGGAAAAATTGCTTGTTTTTACTCAGAAAATTTGGTGTATGTGGATTTATTTATTAATAATTTTTCTTCTGTCAGTGTTATTGATGTAGTGCATATTTTCCTTGATAGGATCAAAATAGGAAACTGTACACAACAAATTTGGCTGGTAAAAAGCTCTTTCCAACATCATGCATCACAATCAATTTACCAAAATAAAAGCAGCTGAATCTATTAAAGGTTTACATATAACATGTGCTGTTTTTTACATTACATTAAGTTAAAGGATTAGCCACACTGATTGCAAGGAAGTATGGTAGGTGATATCCTGCAACCTGAAATAAAGCCTTATAAGGTCCAACATTTGTTTCTTCCTCCTTCATTCTTTTTTTGCCATGATGTACTATAAGGGCCAAACTAAGAGATTATTTTTGTGGAAATTATGGTATTAAGCCATTACATTCATGGAAATAAGTCTGAATATTTGGTCTACGAGAATTAAGTCATAATATCACCAGAATAAAATCGTAACATTATGAGAAAAAAAGCTCTGATAGAGTTAGTAAGATCTTATGTGACCATCTCATGTGAACAGCATCCTTAGCTTGAGCCCAGCAGTCGCTGTTTGTCTCAGTCATACTGTACAGTCAACAGGATAGCCAACGTATTATTCTCGCAATATTATAACTTTTTTCTCATAATGTTAAGACTTTAGTCTTGTACACCTAATATTACGACTTTGTCGTCGTTTTATTTTGACTTTAGTAATTTCCAATTTCTCTTTGTCTAGCCGTTTTGTCGTTAATAAAAATATGGTAAAACAATACTGGAGTTTTACTGATTAGTTACAGGTGAAAAACATTTTAAAAAGTCATAGGTAGATTCATGGCATTCATGTACGATATCTGTGTCCTGGTTAGGAGTGGCCCCGGGATATTCATGTTGGAGTTCATAGGGGGTGGGAGGCTCATGGGGTGGAGTTTGGAATTCATTGGGGGGTTGGGACTGTTTCATCCTGGGACGGCTCTGATTGGCAGGCATGTTTAGACCCCTCTTTTGTTCGTTGCCCCATCTCTGGATGGGGACGAGGATCGTTGAGGCCGGGGTCGGGACAGGGGGTGGGGTCTGGGCTGGTTTGGACGGTGCCAGCACTTGCCTAGACTGGTGGCTTGCGTGGTCTGCCTGACACCCCCAAAAAAAGGGGACCACCTCCAGGTTCTGGTTGCCCCTCTGGGGTATCGGTACCTTGACCTGGGAGTGTAGAGTATATAAGGAGTGCGAGTGAGTGTATGGCCTCCATTGTTGTGTGTCTTTACACTGGGTGTGAGTGTTTTTATATGTACGCATGATGGTGGGAATGTGTGATTGTGACTGTGTGCGCCTGTTTTTGTGTCAGGTTGGGTCTTCAACTGCTCCCTCTCATGGATCATTTTAGGAACCGCATCAAATGTGGGGCCTATTTTCTCACAGCCACACTGCCCGCCAGTGTATTGGTAGCTCTCAGTGTCTGGGACTGGGTGCTTTGGTATGTGCCAGCTCACTCCTGGTGGCTGCTTGGCTCTGGGCCCCTGGGCTCTATCGGGCCTCTGTTGTAGAGTTTTCTGTCCGAGAGTCTCGGGTCTCTGGGTCCATGGTTGGATCTGCTCCAGCATAGCCGACGACCAGTGGAGCCTGTGGGCCCATTGCTGCAGATCACTGGGACTTCTGCACTGTGGCTGCTGGGTGTTTCTTCAACCCACCTCTCTCCCTTTCTTGCTTCTTTTTTTCCCCCTTTTGTTTTCGTCTCCATGTCCATTGCAATTGAAATATTCCAAAAGCATTTTTTTTATATATATCAAACGAAGCATCATTGCGTACGCTGTAATGCTCCACTTGTGAAAGAATATCTGTTGGGCTTCTTCTTGGTAATCAGACAACAATTCTGAGTGCAACTCTGCTGGGCAGGACACGTTAATAAAAGGTTTGCTGCAGAAGATTTGGACAAACAAGTTAAGTACTGGGCGAATATAGTCTAGTCATATGAGGCCAAGCTGAAATCTTTGGAACTCTTTCCACATACCATATTTAGGAAAGAATGGTTCTGCACATCACTCCAAAAACACCATGCCTAAAACATATTTTGTAGGTAGGAAGATCATGGTGCAGGATGTGTAACAGCATATAATACTGGCAGATGTCATATTTTTGAGGATGAATGGAAAAAAGTACCAGGAAATTCTTGATAAGAATCTTAAAATGAAATAAGTGACAAGACAATAGTCACAAACACATAGCCAAGGAAATATTTAACTTGTTTTAGAGAAAGTTAAACTGCTAGAATGGCCTAATCACATAACTTATGTCCAACTGAAAACCTATGGAAAAAACTCAAGGTCAGAGCAAATTAAAAGGATCCCTTCTAGATTTTAAGCTAGTTTTCGTGGAAGAATGGCTCAAAATGACATCTGAGCAATACATGTGACTAATTACTCCATACTGGAGACGTTTTGAAGTTGTCATTACCAAAAAAAGGCTTTCCCACAAAATATTTAATATATCTCTGTGTGTGAATGATATTGTGACCTGTGCCTTCAGAATGTTTTACCCATACCTTCAGTTTTGGACTAATCTGCTTTGATTTCTTTGTATGTGTGGATTACTTGGGTTGTGCCCGACATCTGGTGAGAGCTTTCGGTCTATTTGAAATATTTGAACTAAGAAAAATGCTGATGTGTTCAATACTTATTATATCCACTCTATAGTTTCTACTTTATTTTTCATATGCTTCCTTATAAAGCTCAGTGTGTGGAGTATAAATTATTTCAGACTATTTTGTTGGATAAAAAACACTAAACTGTCAATCAGTCAAACTGCTACTGACTTTCATGCTACACTATGCAGACAGTCTGTCTGCACCAATAAAGATTCATTCAGCTTGGCATGCCACGCTGTTGGAGCAGCTTCAACTGACAGCAGCCACATGTATTTTTGATCAATTTAGCATTAATTATTTGACTTCTTGGGGCCACTCAAAGAACAATAAACATTTATCCCCAGATAGTTTAGTGATCACTAAGTATGGAAAAATAACATAAAATCGAGAAGAAGCTAGTTTTAGAATCGTGACAATCCTAAAATCTTGTAAGATTTATTCAACTAAAACAAAAATGACTACAGATGACTAAACTGCAACTAAACCTAAATTGTTTCAGTCAAAAGAATGTGCCTTCAAAATTAAAACTGAAATACTCCCATGTAGTTTGTTTTGAGACTCCAGCTGGCAAATAATACTCTAATTGAATGGAACAGAAAGAGACTGTACTTCCTTTTCACCGTGAAAAGAGCAAAAACAAAATATGACTCTTCTGCAGTAGTAACACAAGGTAATAAAAATAATACGCACGCAGTAAAAAAATAATTTTAACAGATGTATTCCCAGTCACAGCTGTATTACTTCCAATGCACCCATTCTGTTGCTATGCAGAAAATCACTTATAGTATTTTGAAGTTCATAAAAACAGTCAAAAATACAAATAGAAAACAAGAAAACCATTTGGCTTTAACTTATTTCACAGACCACAAAATAGTAATCAGATCAGATTTAATTTTTTATTCACTGAATTCTTCATATACACCACTTCAATCATTTAGTTGTTTTGTAAACAATTGTATCAGCTGTTCCCCCATTGTAGACATCAATAAATGTATGCAATAA
The DNA here is from genome assembly GCA_036173005.1 of Crenichthys baileyi. NCBI lineage: Eukaryota > Metazoa > Chordata > Actinopteri > Cyprinodontiformes > Goodeidae > Crenichthys > Crenichthys baileyi. The sequence goes on along the minus strand of JAHHUM010000622.1, from coordinate 449,964 downwards.
TGTTAAGATAAACTAGCTGTTAACAGGTTGTAACCAAGGACAAATATCCTGGAAAAAACAGCATGATGCTCCGAAAAAAGTAGGAAACCGTTTCATATGAGGCTTATGAGACACACCCACAAGGCACAAAAAAATCTGAAAGCACCAAGCTGCAAACACACAAACCAAGGGGAAATTCCTCAACTGTATGAACTGTAAAAATACAGTGAGAATGATAAAAAACTAAGCTGACAAATGAGCCCCTATGCTCCAGTGAATCTCTAAGGGGTGGAATGGCATGGGGAATGAGTTCCTAACAGAAATACTGGGAGAGGAAGAAAAGAGTCCCGTTGCGAAAGAGTTAGATTACCATATCACTGCTTTTAAGCAGCAGCCGATCTGTCACCCAGTTAAGAAGTGCGCTGAAACCTAGATATTTCTGACAACCACACACCAGTAAAGAGAAGTGGAAACTAAACATTCTGTAAAACAAAAGCAAAGAAAACTCTCGCTGTGTTTTGATTTTAACATTGAGCAAACATCGAAAATGTTTTACTGAAAAGCTCAAATGTTTAAAATCCAAGGTTTCCTCTAGCCATGCAATAGCCCAGTTTATTCTGGTTTCCAAGAAAGGACATGGCGCCCACGTATGTCTCGATGTGGATTGGTTGCTGAAGGACCAGAACTCCGTTGGCTTTCCCAGGAATTGGGTTTTTGTTGTGGGCTCTCTGCGCTGTTTCTTTGAGCTTCTCAGAAAAGGTCTGGATCTGTGGATATAAAAATCAGAAATATACACACCACTGAAACCTTTTAATTATTTCTTCTTTATGTATTAATGTACTGATATAAATTTTATAGTAAAGCTGTGTAATTTGATTCCCAGGTAATCCAGGATGGGTAGTAACAAGTAAACATGGTTAAAGTTGTTAGAGTTTGTGAATTGGGCTGAACAATCCACTCTCCAAAGCTTCTGCATTTTTTTCTGAGTTGAAATAATGTCCCAATATGAAACAGGCATACAAAATGTCTAAGGGAGGGGAAGTGGAACTATATTGTTACCGGCAGTTTCCTGACCATCAAACAGTCAGTCAGGTGGTGCAAGTGGTCCTGGATTCATTAGACGGTTTTCCAAGTAATTGATGGAGTTGCACAAGAGTCATATTTTGGGTTTGCATAACTAGGTAGGCATACCGAGGCCATTTTCAGGAATGTGGAGCATACAGCTGTCACAGTGGCCCAATGTGGGAAACAATGGGAATATGGGAGCACCCAAACACCCCAAAACATTCATGTATTTATCCAAGTAATCACTTATATAGAAACGTACAGATGATAATAAATAGAAATCAGTAATGCACTGATTTACCATGTTCCATTCAGGACCATTAGTAATATTATCTACACTGTGTTTATGAGATAAAACCTGTGGAGTTTGTCGTTTTATATCCATTATCAAGCAACTGTTGGAGGGAGACTCGTATGTCAAAACACATCTATGTCCCAATAAAGTACTGGTAGCCACAGCTGCTTTTTTTGCTTCAGGAAGGTAATTAAATCCTTTCCTCACAGCAATAGTAGCATATTTACCTTAGTCCTACACAAGAGCAGAGTTACACCCACTGACTATTATGACGTCTTAGAGAACACGCCTGTACACTATGAGGAGGTGAAGTTACAGTGTTATATCACATTTTCACTAGTCTTTTCATTTTAACTGGACCTGCAGACGAATAAATTGGATCCATCTTCTCTCTTTCTGTCTGGAGATTGTTGCATTCAGTGGCAGAGATTGAGTTTACTGTTGGTAAACATGTTTAATTAAGGCTGTGCCCATTCCTGTGTCCACTGGTTAGCTTAGTGGAAATATGACCACCTTTGTGTCCCTATCTATTGCAAACACCCATAACTACTGCATTTAATGTAAGATGTTTAAATACCATTCAACTCACACTAAAAAGTCTGATGTTAGTTGGTGGGTTTCTGATATATGGGGGAAAAAGGGTTCCGTTAAATAAAATAAACAAAGATTAAACCAAAAATACACTGTTGTTACATTCATACCAGATATGTTTTTTGGCATACTTTTTAATCTGTTTATAATTCATTCATTAACAGTACACAAAGACTAATGTTCAGGTTTAGACATGTGGAACCTTTAGCATCAAGAAGAAAAAGGACTACTTAACTTAAACTATTTATTGTATTATTTCTAGAAGCAGCCTCACTTCACTTTCAGTGCATGCTATGTTTTCAAAAGCATTTTGATGCAGAAGATTGGTTTCTGTTAAAACAAACTTTTACCAAAAGGCTGGATCCAATTCCTGATGGCAACATCACTGATGACACCTTCCCAAAGGAGGTTGAGTAATGGGGCAATGTACTGCAATTTCCCTTTCAAATTCCACACCTTGAGGTGTAAAGATCCACAGTCTTATCAGATCCAAACTGAACTACATGTTTATGAAACTCTACATTTATTCTTAATAGATTAAAATTGACTGAACTCCTTTAAACGAGTAGATCTTCCTACAATCATGAAACATAAAAGAAACACTAGCAGCTAAAAATCAGAAAACAGCAAAAAACAGACAAAAGAAGACAATATTTAACAAACCAGGTGGTATTGCCACACATCCTGAGTGATTCATTTACTCAGAATGTATGAATGGACAGTTCTGTGGTTCACACCAGACATTAAAATGTTTCCCCACGTGTGATTGCATATCAGCCTTTTGTTTCAGTACAAACGCTGTAGCAAAATTTTAGCCCCACATACGCCGGGCCGCTGTTGATTTTTTGGATAGCAGTCAAAAAAATAGCATGTCAGAAAAATTCATCCCGATGAGCATGGTAGGTCTCACAGATCATGCTGTACATGTGCTCCATGTATGTACACCACTTGTCAAAAGTTTTAGACACGTTCTCATTTAATGTCTTTTTTTTTATGTTTATGACCATTTACATTGTACGTACATTCTCACTGAAGGCATCAAAACAGTAAATGAACACAGAATTATGTAGCAAACGAAAAATTGTAACAGAACTTTAAATATGTTTCTTATTATAGATTGCTTAAAGTAGCCGCCCTTTGCTGTGATGACTGAAATAGTAACCTTTTACCGTCTCTCAATGAACCTCTGGGAAGTTCTTTCAAGACTCTTTGGAAAACCATTTCAGGCGACCTCCTCATGAAGCTCATGGAGAGAATGCTAAGAGATCAAAGCAGTAATCAAAGTTTAGAGTGGCTATTTTGAAGAATCTAAAATATGAAAATGTTTAGAGTTATTTCACACTTTTTGTTTACTATATAACTCCATGTGTTTTCATTCATAGTTCTGTTGCCTTTGTTGAGAATCTACAATGTGAATAGTCATGAAAATAAGGAGACTTATTAAGTGAGAAAGTGTGTCTAAAACTTTTGACCGGTAGTGTCCATCTGTCTCTCTGTCTGTCCGTCCATCCGTACATACTCTATTTTATGGTGTGGCCTGCTGGGGTAGTGTCATCATGGGAGCAGCTGACAAACAGAGACTGGACAAACTGATTAAGAGGGCCAGCTCTGTCGTGGGATGCCCCCTGGATACTGTGCAGGTGATCAGAGGGAGGAGGATGGTGGGGAAGCTGTGTTTGTTGTTAAGGGAGACCTCCAACCCCCTCCACCAGACTGTTGCTGCTCTCAAGAGTTCCTTCAGTGGCAGGTTCCAGAATCCCAAATGTGTGAGGGAGCATTTTCATCGCTCCTTTCTTCCTGCTGCTGTCATGCTATATAACAAACAGCAGAATTCAAGCATACCAGACTCATGTTGGGACTAAATAGACAATAACTGTAAATACTTTCTTTACATATGTAATTAAATAATAAAGGCAATAAAGTCTCTCTGGGATTGTACTATAAAGTTTTATAACGAGGGTGTAAATAGATTCTCCTACCGTTTATAAAAATTCTCCAACTGTATACAGATTTGTTAACTGTATGATAGTATCTAGCTTTTATCTTATACACAAAAATGTATCCTTGTGAAACGAAAAAAGGAATTCTTATCTTATCTTACTCGCTTCACCTGCAGGGTCGCAAGGGTTCTGGTAACTTCTGCTGCTTACTGTTTCCACTGCTCTGAAAGGCAGCTGAAAACATATGTAAAACAGTCTAATGACATACGGGGTAGTTGTAAAAACAAAAAAAAACTTCACTACTCCTCCAGCCCAGCAGGTGGTGGTAATAATATTCTTTTTTTGTGGCAATCTTCGCGTACCCTCTATCATTCAGTGTCGCCGACTCAAAGTCCTGCTGAAAGTCTTCATCAGCAAAAATGCTGAAAACGCCTGGACCTCTTTGTTGGTCCACCTGCCGTATGCCCTATTCCTTTGGTCCATTCTCAATCAAAAAAGGATGCTAAAATATGAATCTCGTTTAAAGTAGAAAACAACCACAACACGCAGGTCTTAAATATGGCAGGTAAGAGGAAGTCAAAACACTGCAAGAAAGGGTCTGCCAATCATTGTTGTTCAGCACATAACCTTAAACTTGAGTACAACAATATACAATAATGCAAGAAAAATTTCTGTAACCAACTAAATCACTAGTGCCACAAATGCTGGTGCCCTTAAACGGTCCTTTGTTAGTGAAGCATTTTGTTAAACGTATGCTTTACTTTTTCTTTAGTTGATCAGTTTTGAGGAACCAATAAGTAAGCCATTTTGGTTTCCTAGAGACATGAATTTGATGTGACACAGATGCTAAACTCCACTGGGACTTTAACTGGAACTGTCGGCTTTGATCAGATGAGCCAAAGGTTGAGCTTGACAGCAACAAATACTCCAGGTGAGTTTGGCGTGATACAAAGGAAGAATATCTAGTAAATCACTTTATTCCCACTGGTAAGTACAGTGGAGGGACAGTGATGATGATTTCATGAACTCTTCATGAAGCCCTCTTTCCTGCTCTGTGCTATAGTGTGAATTCAGCACCGAGCTTTGATGAAATAGGTCGATTGATGGGTTTAAATTCATGCTGAGTCCACCTTCAACTGGTAAAGAGTTGGAAAAAAACCAAGACGTCAAGCGTGTGTAGTCATGAATTCCAAGCATTTGATCAAAATCTAACTGCACTAACTGATGAACTCTAAAGATGGAGGACAGAAGGTAATTGATGACTTAGTTGTCTGTGTCTACAAGACATGTACACATGCTGTGAAGTGAAGCGAAAAGCCACCCACATTAAGATGTCTATTGAGGTCTAAAAGTAGGGGTGTAATGGGATCCAGTTAGATAGAAGCACCATGATAACTCTCATCAAAATCTGACTTGTAAAGAGACATCTAGTTGCTTTATCAGCCAACAAAGATGTAGCAAATCAGTTTTAAACCTCTGAAACTCAGACAAGACAATTTTCTTGTTTTTTGTCATTATTATCAACCTAGTTTCATGTATTTTTGAAATAAAGCTAGTTCATGCATACAGCTGTGTGTCAGTTCTGAGAGTTGAACATGATCAGTTCCAAAGAACTGATGTCTGTGATGCTCATTTTCAAGTTAGACATTTCTCTGTTCTGACTCACTCAGCCACACCAACAAACATGTAGAGAACTCAGAGTACAACACCGACACCTGGGAGAAAGGAAGCTGGAAGCAAAAATGATGTAAAGACTTAATGGGTCAGTGTGTATTTCTTAATAAATCTCTAAATTGAGGGGGAGGGGGGTTGAGGGGGTGGTGAGTGATAGGAGTATTTTGTTTTTTCACACAAAAGATCCTAATGCAGAGAGTGTATCTGAATTATTTTTGGACCTCCAGGAGAACACTGTTCTAAGAAAAGAAATGTCGTAACAGAAACAGAATTCCTTTAAACACCAGTACATGGGGCTTGTGGTTAGAAAAGAAAAAAACATGTCTCTCACAGTGTCTCTGAAAAATACAAAAAACAGTAATGAGTCCACCTACGTCACAGAGTGCAGCAAAGGTGTCATCGATGTTCCTCACAGGATGGTGAGTGAATGTGATGAAGGGGAAATCATTGGCAAAGGGGTTCCATCTGGAGGCAAAGGAGGGTTCCTTCAGCCGGTCCCAGAAGAGACGCACCCCCTCCCCGTCTCTCCTAAAAATACAAACAAAATTATGAAAAGTGTGTGTGGTTTTTTTTTTTCACTGTTGGTGACACTTGGCTCACGTGACAGCCTTTTAGCTTCCTGTCACAGCTGACTTACAGTACTGAATGCACATCTTGTTTTTGTTTTGCTTTGGAAGTCTTGTGCACATGTGCAATCTGTCAATCTTTCCCTGGCTTAAGACAGACACCCTGATCATCTGAAAAAAATGTTTTTTTTTACCTGTTTTGTTTTTTTGTTTTTTAGGAGGAGGGAAATTATGTGAAAAGATCAATGTTGCATAAGCTATCATAACGAGTGTGCATTGAAGGCTTAAAGTTTAGTCATCAAACCTTGAAGAAAAGGTATGGGCTGGTGTAAGATTATGTGATTACGCAATGCAAATATGCATTGCAACTTGATGAGTTTACAGATATCAATGGACATTCTCAGTTCTTGTCCAATATGTGTTTTGTGGAAGAAAATGCCATAACAAAAAACTGGCACTGCCAGAAAAAAACAACAGTCAAGGAAATTTTCCGGGTCACATTCGGAATATCTTGACCAAGGAAGACATACTTGAAAAAACTGGATACGCATTTGCACTGATAGAGCCGCAGCCATGGACGGGCTTGCCAAAGGTTTTGCTAGCAGAGTGAAGGAAAAAGATAACAGATGTTATTGTTACGCGTTGCTTTTTTTGGACTGTGAGGCCCTCATTGCCAAGACGCAGGAACACGTTTCTGTGTTTGGATGATGTTGTGTGCCTAGCAGAGGTTGTGCTAGATTTTTCGTTGTCTAGCGCAACCTCTGCTAGGCTGACCCTGTTAGTCAGTATTGTCATTTTGACTGACAGGATCAGTCGTTATAATAATTAAATATTAAATTGCATTTATTTTCATTTATTTTAATAAAATTCAGTCCAAACAAGCCGAACAGAGAATCCACATCAACCAGATGAATACATGTAACTTTTTCTCCGCAGTGACAAAAAACACTGACTGTGGTCCCAGTAAATACATATAAACAATGAAATTATATGATTGCATTTAAAATATGAACACCCCTGCTGTGGACTGAACGCACAGTCTCACAACTTTCTCCTGTTCCGCGTGGACCTAAATTGCGCAGCCGCTTGTGTGTAATCAAATACTCAAGTGCTGCAGAGGCTATTGTCATGAGCTTTTGGACATTTGCAAAGTTCCCTTTTCTAGCCTTTACATACATTTTGTTGTGTACTTTGAGTCTGTAGGACTCAAAGTACACAATTTGAATTTAGTCTCACCAGGTGTTGCAGAGATATCTTTACATTCTGTTTGTGTCATATTTTTCAGTCCGTTCAGTTTTCTCTATCATCTGTTACTGTTGTCCAGCGGTTACGTCACAGTATATACTCCAAAACAGCTAAATAAGGACATGGACTTTCAGCTGATCACTTTCGCTTATCCGCATTTTTTATTTCTCGCCGTGATTTTGTAGTCAAAGCTTAAGTATGCCGAAGCTGCAAGAGGATAAGTTTGGTTTGGTTGTTGGGTGTATTAACTCACACAAGTCATTACACAGTCCCCCAGAATCTGAACCTCTGAAGTGCCTGGTTATTTTTTTTTTTTTCAAGGAAATGTTCCCACATCAGTGGGGAAATTCCTCTTCGGCTACGTGAAGCACTTTAAGGACGAGTTCTTCAGCAACCTCCACCAGTATCACGAACGATTTGCTGAAAGACTTAATCTGATTAAGGGTCAGTTCCTTCTGTCTATAGAAGCGACAGACACCGCAGACACGGCAAAAATGGCCGAGGAGAGTGAAGCCCTCCTTGACCTGGAGGTTGGCGGGGTGTGAAGTGCCTCATTAGCACTTAAAGAGACCGCACTAAAACGAGTTGCTCTCAGACACGCCTCAGAACAGGGGTAAAAGAGGAGCCTGTGAAGCTACAACAACGAGGAATACAGACCAAAGCATCGTAGTTCTACTTTATATAAAGCACATCCGAATGATTTAAGTGTGAGAAGGCATTTAAAACAATGATATGTCCCCATTAATATGCTAACTCGCCACCAGGGGGCTGAATCGAAATCTTTAAAAATGACTGATGGCCTTCAGATTTTTCCATCACGGTTTAAAAAAGCCGGAAGCTGCAAGAAACGGAACATATTCCGTATGGACCCGAACAAGCTCCCAATTCGGAGCTTAAAGTCTTATTGCTCCAGACAGAGGTCCGATGGTTGTTAGATGTTTGATGTCTGAGCTGCGGGAGGAACTTAAAATGTTTCTTACATATGAGAGGTCTGATTGCTCAAATCTACTCGCAAGTGATGTGTGGTGTGCAACTCCTTTCAGTTGTTGGAAAGGACATTACTACAGGAAAAGGAGGAACTAACTTAACTGAAACAAGATTGTAGTTTAAAGCTAAGGTTTGAGGATCTACCTTTGGAGAGGTTTTGGTTGACTGCTGACAAGGAGTTCCCCATTCCGGCCGACAAAGCTATTTCAATGTTGCTCCCATTTTCCTCAAAATATCCGTATGAGCCGAGCTTTGTATATATATATTTATAATATATATATTTAAAAAGCTGGTTCAGTTATGTAACTAATAAACAGAAGTTTTTAATCAGATGCCAACTTTGTGTTGTGTTTTCCCCCTGAAGCATTTGTTAACAGATTTTTGAACTGTCTCGTATGAGTATAGCAGCTGAAAGGATGTTAGACAGTACTACCTGCTATGAATAGGCCAAGGAGAACAGCTGCCAGGTCCAAAAATAAAGTAATGTTCATCTCCAATATCTATAGTATTTACTCCGGAACAGACTCATTATTATATATGCTGGATGTCAAAACAACCAAAAGGTTATACTCACTGAAGTGTTAATTCACATAAAATTTTCTAAATGTGAACACATTACGAGGCTCTGCTTTGGTTTTCTGTCCACTGATGGAAGTGCATCACTTTGAAATTACAGGAAAAGATCATCCGATCCTTAAGATAAAGCTTTTCACCTTCTGCCTTTCCTGCTGTCGTCTTCCCAAATATATTCCACAAGAAATCTAATAATTCAATTAGCATTTTGTTGCTGTTATTGGGGTAACATTACATGTTTTTTGTTCCCATTTAAATATCCTCATGCATCCTAAGAATACTATACCAGGCAATGCCTAAAATGCCAGGTAGTAGCATACAACATAGATGTATTGTTGTACAAACAGACTGTAACAGTGACTGCCTCAGTTATTTAGTTTGTGCCTACAAAAAAAGACTTTTTTTATTTTTTTTTTACAAAAACTGATTTTATAAGAGGGCAAAAATGGTGGAATATCTATTGCTGATGTATGGTGCTGACAACAGAGCAGAGTCCATGTAACTGATGTCATCGACTCTAATAATCCAGTATAACGATTTTTAACTCAGCCATAATTTTTTTGAATGTATCTTTTTTGAGTCTTAAACTTAAAACTTAAACTTAAAAAAATTTTGTTTTTACAAAGTTTTGTGTGTGGAGTCGCCCCTTGGCTGCAGTGTGTAGGCATCCTGTGTGTGTGTTTTTATCAGTGACAAATACCAGGTTTAAAAAAACTTTGCTGCGAAGGGGATTCCTTCAGTGACAATTAGCGGGAAGTTTGGATGGTAAGGGGGAGTCGGGTTAAGCCTAAACCGGCTCAGTTATGGTTGAAGTGCAAACACACCCTCCATTTCTGCTACCTGTATGACCCCTTCTCTTTTCCAATGGTTATAATCAGTCTGACAGAGAGAGGTATCCCCATTCTTGTGGTTTTTAGTACAACAATGACCCTTTGTGGGGTGCCTTGAGACGACATTGTTGAAAATAACTAAATAATCTGAACTGAAACTTTTTGTGTAGTTATGCTGCTATAGGCTTAGGCTGCTGGAGGACATAATGACCACTTTCACCCTCTTCGCTACATTCTCACACTACTCTCCAATTTTGCATTATTTGCTGTTATTTCAGCTTTTAAAATTTGTTCTCTCTCTCTTTCTCTTCCTAGAAGCTACACCTGGCCTGACTCTGTGTCTACCTGTGACACCTTTCTGGAGAGGGGCATCGTCCGAGCTTCTGCTGGCAACAACCTAATGCTCACCTTCTACCGATGATCCACATGGCCCTATCTTTTGGGTTTTGACCCTTTTCTCCCCTAGACATGGAAATTTGGGGACTGAGCTTTTACTGTGACTAATTATATGTGCTCTCTTTCAGACTCTAACCTTGAAAACTGGCTCAATTTTTTTCTTTTCCTTCTTTTCAGGTGAAACGACTAAAGGAGCTACATCCATTAACATTTACTTTTCCTTCCCATAGAAAGTACTCCTGGATCAGTGCTTCTTTGCTCTCTTTGTGTCCTGCTCCTTTTCTCCCGCAACCCCATCGGTCGTGGCAGATGCCGCTCACACTGAGCCTGTTTCTGCTGGGGGTTTCTTCCTGTTAAAAAGGGAGTTTTTTTCCCTCCACTTTTTTTTTTTTTGCTACATGCATGCTCAGTATGGGGATTGCTGCAAAGTCAACGCCAGTGACTGTCCACTGTCTCTACATGCTCATCCAGGAGGAGTGAATGCTGCAAGTCACTGACTGGATGCAATCTGCTGGGTTTCCTTAGACAGAAAAACTTTTATCCAATTTGAATAAATAACTAACTCAGACTGCACTGTTCAATGGTTAGGACTAATTGGAATGTATGTACATGACTTCTGTGAAGTGCCTTGAGACAACATGTGTTGTGATTTGGCGCTATATAAATAAAACCGAATTGAAATTGAATTGAATGGTGTGTAACGTTTATTGGTTTAACACCCGAGCACAGCGCCATGCAGAGGATCTGATAAAAAAAAACAAGCCCCTGTAGGTTTTTTTATGCTGCTGATTGATAGATAATTTGAGAAAAAAAGCCTTTAGAAGAGCAATAACGCAAATTGATTGTTGAAAAGTGAACCTAAAAAGAAAAATCTTTGACCCTGAAGATGACCCAAAGCAGGTTCACCTTCAGGGTACAATCTAGGCAATCCCCAAACTACATCACCATTTAAAAGGCATTGTAATGCAAATGTGTTGTAATGTATTGCATGTATCTGAACAAACTTCAAGATCCTGAATTTCCCACTGAGGGACAATAACAGTTATTTCTATCTTCTATGTATAGTCAAAGCAGCAATTATACAATCATTTAATTCCTGTGTCACCATGCCATACCTACACACACCCACACACTTTTGTATCACTTCAGTTTAGTGATCTGTTTTCAATGTGAATTCTTGATGCAGGCGATCTTATGTATGCCAGGCTTAGAGGTAAGCTACATTGCACTCGTAGCCTTGTCTTACTTCTGCTCCTCTTTTTTTAAAGTAAATATTTCATGTTTAAATGAAAACGCCCCAGGGTCATATCTTTTCTCAGCTTAATGAAACCTAAGAATATGGAGTACAGACACACCTTCAACCACTCAAAGATCTCATCTTCTAAATGATGTGGGTGATGATCTACATGCCTTAAAGTGTGGTGAGTTTTTGCGCCATGAGATTTCACCTTAATAAAGTGCCACCAAAGCTCTCATTAAAGTGAATTCTGACTTATGACAGCCTGACTTTGATGGGTGAAGTAAATGTAAGGTAATGTGAGGTGCTGCAGATAAAACGGTCTGTATCTGCATATGTTTGTGACTCTTCTTTTAAAGTAAAAAAGGAAAGAGTTCTTGAGTTGCCCTGTTGTGTTGATAGAGTCGGCTGATGAGGACATCTCATCTGGTTGGCTGATAACCCTAGGTAACAAAAGCAATGAAGAAGGATTTGCTATACAAAAATTACAGTAACAGAGTGCTAAACGAGTTTAAAAGGATTTGTAAGCACTGTAAGACTGGCTAATGTTAGTCGCTAACAATCTGATTCATAGCTTCCTGTCAACTCTAAACTAAAAGGCTGTTTTGCAGGAATTTTGACTGCATTTGATCCTCTAGTTTAACACCTCAAACACTCAAACCTGGACTGATTGTTCTGCATTAAGCAATTTGAGACTGATGCATGCTTTCCTTTTTGACAGTAGAGCCACCTTAGATAAAGACAAGCATGAGTACCACAATATATAGAAAAGAAACCTTAACCCGATATCCTTCACTGAGAAAAGATTCTTTAAAACAATCCTCTTAAAAAAATATTTAAACTTCTTGTTCTTATGAACCCATTATTGTGTATAAGTCTGTCTTGTGAACTGAATGTATTGCTGGAAGTCTAGTAAAAATGAAACTTGTTAGAAAAAAAAGCCCTTATCATAAGGGGATAAACACCTGATGACACTAAATCAAAGCTGGCAAAAAATGGTTGAATTCTAGAAAAGCAGAAACATTTACCCAGAAGCTCCAGCAACATTCATGCCCTACAAACTGTTTGGGTTGTTGCTAACCAGATGATTGATTCGAAGTTTAGACTGTGCTGACATCTAGACGTCTCCTGCCAATGCAAAGAGCCCCCTCCTCAACCCCTCAAGGCGACATGTGCCGACACTGATTTATGAAAAGTCACCCCCACTAATGAGAAAACCAATCCAAGGGCGGAGAGCTGAGCTGCAGGAGTGTTTTTTTAATGAGCTCTGAAAGGCTCGCATATTTAAGACTGCGATTAGGACTGTTGTAATTATAGGAACTATGATGTCCATCGGCTGTAAAATCATCTCAGTTTGCATCCTGAGTTAAACTGAACAAGCCAGTGGTAAATGTTTGGCTCAACACAACCACTGGCGAAGAAATGAAAACTGTTGGCTCAGGGTAAGCAGCGGGGTCAGTGAAAAAGCGGCAGGATTTTAGCTTTAACTACATGCATTCTCTGGTCTGAGACTGGAGAACAAGTGCTGAACTCTGTACCATCTGTGTAAAGAGCTGCATCTGCAGTCATTACTAAATTGTCAATTTGCAACTCAATATATTATGATCGCCAGATTACAGTTTGTTGAAAGAGCTCAAGAGTACAGAGTTCTTGGTTTCTAATCTTAGGGTGCTAACCTGTCTTTAAGGGGTTTTTCTACAACAGTGATTCACAATGTGGGGGGGATAGAGAGCTTGTGGGGGGGCTTTAATGCCAAAGAGACTGCTAATATATTTTGCACATACAACCCTGATCAAAATCTTAAGATCAGGAAAATTAAAAGTACTGTCATTTTGTGTTGTTGAATCACATCTACATTCATTCTCGGTGTAATTCTGGTAGGCCGACCACTCCTTGGAAGGTACACCACTGTTCTATGTTTTCTCTATATGTGGAAAATGGTTCTTGCTGTGGTTCACTAGAGTCTCAAACTCTTAAAAATGGCTTTGTAACCCTTTCCAAATGAACAGATAATGACTGTTTCTCGTCTGTTGTTAAATTTCCTTATATCAGGGCTTTTTGAGATCTTTAGTCTACTTCATGTTGTCGGGTCAAGGTTCGAGTCCAGTCATATTTTCATTCTACATGTCTGGAGGTAATCAGGCCTGGGTGTGGCCAATGAAACTGAACAAAAAAAGTTGTGAATCACACAAGTCTTTACTTGGTGGGGAGACCTTTCTTTTCTCATCCATAAATGAAGTCATTTGAAAAATCCTTTTTTAATCGATTCTGTTTATCTTTGTCAAATAATAAAATCTGCTTAAAGTCTGAAACATTTAAGTGTGACAAAAAAGCTAAAGCGTAATAAATCTGTAAGGTGGCAGATAAAATATATAGTGCTGTGAATAATTTAGTTTTTTTGCCATTAAAGAAATTAAAATAGGCAAAAACTTCAAATATGAGAATAGTTATTAGGATTCCACATATATTACCAGCCATTAATCAATAATTATACTAAACCCCGTCACTAATAGAAATTGGTACTGATAAATAAAAATTATAGGATGTTTGGTGTGATGTACCTCTGGATGCTGAACAACTGTAAGTACTGTTGGTGAAGATTGCAGTTGGAGCCTTTGTGGCATACACTGTAGCAGAAAGCAATTGTTGGATTTCATATAAGCTGAAAAAGACAGAACAAAATCAGAACAAGCGATTTCTCAACGCTGTTTCGATTTTCTTTATGACTTGTCTTGCTAATTTGCACATCATACCACATGCCTTGTGCAACAGCTTACTTCCTGCCAACCAGAATTAAATACCTGAGGCTAAACATGGTGCTGTAGCTGTTAATTTGTCCTGTGTCAGGGAGGGGCTGCATCATAATGCAATCACCATGCCCTGTTTACACAATGCTGCTGCTGCTGAACATTTTGTGCCCCCTCGTTTCCCTGCAGAGTAAATATGTTGCGGGGAGAAAAAGGAAGGAGGGCTGAGAAAAACCTAAACAAAATAAAAAGCAAGTACAAAGCAAAGCTCTGCCTGAAAGACTGATTGTATTTCAGCAAAAGCGGCCGAGGATGGTGGAGTTACGTTTGTACACACTGCCCTTTTGTTGCAGAGTACTGCTATTTCTTTCCAATCAATGGGAATATAAAAAACTTTGCTGAATTCCAGAGGTAAGCTATCACTAAGTGAGGGACCGGCCCAAACAGGCAGAGGAGGGCTGGGCTTTTGAGCCAGAGGCTTTGCTAGTTTTCCCTGTGTTTATGTAGCAGAGCTGGGGTTAGGACTTTCACTGCACCTCACCTGGATACAGTCACTGAAATCATAAAAAAGACAGGTTACAGAGACTGCTTTAAAAACAATCTATGGAAAAAAGGTCAAGAGGTCAAACTGGGGTGATATCTACCATTACTGACCTCTCCTATGCAGTTAGATTAATGCATTTTTTTGGGCCAAGGTTGGAAAGAGTGCTTCAAGGTCTTTCAGGCGTTCAGCCTCATAAGTCAACATAAAAGATAAATATCAAGAAAGTTCCAGTTGTTATGGCAAGTGTCCCACATTGTTTCAAAGCACACAAACAAATCCAGTCCGATTGCTCAACAGCACCTGCAGGTTTGTCAGCCATCCACATTCAAGATGTGAAAGGATGAAAAGAAGAAGAAAGGTGGAGCGGAACTGCAAAAACAAGGGAATGGGTAAGGCATATTTACATTATTCATTACATAGCTGCTTATGTATATAATGTAGCCTAAAACATGTGACCATGATACTGTAAAAAGAAAATGTAATGCTACAGCCAAGGCTGTTAGTGAATTATTCCCATCATGTAAAAAGCAGAGTCCCCAAACTCCTAACAGCATGCCTCATGCATGTATGAGAACAGCCTATGTGCAGATTCTACTGTTAAACCACAATCCACTGTTAGCGTTTTTATAACTTGCAACTGAAGACCAAGGTCTTTCAAATGTTTTCTTTGGGTCTTTGCATGTTTTGGTAATTGGATTTTCTCATAGAAAAAGCTGTAAAGCAAAACAAAACAATGTGTTTATTAGCTTTAAAAAATATTTAATTAAAATATATCAACTGTTTGCTGTTTTGTGTTAAAAAATGCATTTACATATGGTAAATTATCTATTCCATATTTTTCGAATATGCCTCATGGTAGCGCAGTTGGTAGCACTCTCACCTTGCAGCAAGAAGGTTTTGGGTTTGAATTTGGAATTCTCCAAGTGTATGTGTCGGTCCTCTCTCTGGGTACCCTGGCTTCCTCCCACAGTCTCATGACTGTTAGGTTAACCAGTCTCTCTAGCTTGCCTTTAGTGTTGTCCTGTGTGTCTATGTGTAGCCCTGTGATGGACTGGTGACATGGAAAGTGTGTACCCCGCCTCTTGCCCAGTGACCGCTGGTAGTCATTACCCTGCACGGACGAGTGACTATCGACAATGGATAGATAGATAATTAGAATAGCAAAAACAGAAAGTTGCTCCTCCTTGAACCGCCACCTTAATGTGGTGAAGGGGTTTGAGTGCTTGAATGATCCAAGAGGCTATGTTGTCTAGGGTTTAAATGCCCCTGGTAGGGTCTCCCATGGCAAACAGGCTATGGGTGATGGGTCAGACAAAGAGCGGATCAGAAGCCTTTATGAGGACCAGTAAAACGAGGCACGTGATTTCGCAGGGAGCTGGGGCCCCACCCTGGAGCCAGGCCTTGGTTCGGGACTTGTATGCGAGGACTTGGTGGCCGGGTTACTCCTTGTGGGACCCGGCCTGACTCAGCACGAATGAGACAGGTGAGGCCATACCCCAGTCAGCCTACCACCTGCAGGGGGAACAATGAGGGACCGGTGCTAAGAGGACCAATCGGCGGTCAAAGGTGGAGACCTTGACGACTCGATCTCCAGATGTTTAAACTGGCACTAGGGTGGGTTTGCTTGTCACCCCTTAGCTCAGTCGTCTCGTGTTGGGGTTTACACCAGTGGGTAAGAGGGTTGCATTCCTGTGCCTTCGGGTCAAAAGGAGGTCTCTGACTGTTGTTTCAGCCTATGGGCCGAGCAGCGCTGTTGAGTACCTGGCTTTTTCGGCATCCCTGTCTAGAGGGGCACTATCCTGCACCCCCGACAGGGATGTCATTCCACTAGGGGACCTTAACGCCCACATGGGAAATGACAGTGACAACTGGAGGGGTGTGATTGGGAGGAATGGCCTCCCCAATCTGAACCTGAGTTGTGTCGCATTACTGCACTCCTGTGCCAGCCACGGATTGTCAATAACGAACACTATGTTCAAGCATAAGGGTGTTCATCAGTGCACTTGTCACCAGGACACCCTAGGCAGAAGGTCCATGATCAACTTTGTAGCCGTGCCTTCGGGCCTTTGTCCGCATGTCTTGGACACTCGGATGAAGAGAGGGACTGAGCTGTCCAGGGATCACCACCTGGTGGTGAGTTGGATCCAGTGGAAGAGGAGGAAGCCGGAAAGACTTGGTAGGCCCAAGTGTATAGTGAGGGTCTGCTGGGAACATCCCTCGGCCAGGGATGTATTTAACTCCCACCTCCGGGAGAGCTTTGACCAGATTCCGGGGGGATGTTGGAGACATAGAGTCAGAGTGGACTTCATTCTCCACTTGTCTTGTCGATGCTGCTGCCCATAGTTGTGGGTGTAAGATCTGCGGTGCCTATCGCAACTGCAATTCCTGAACCTGGTGGTGGACACCGGCAGTAAGGGATGCCTTTAATAGGGAGTCCTGTTGGTTCTGGTTGACTTGTGGGACTCCTGAGGCAGCTGACGGGTACGGTGAGGCTAAACACACCGCAGCCCGGGTGGTAGCAGCTAAAACTCGGGCCTGGGAGGAGTTCTGGGAGGCCATGGAGAAGAACTACCTATCGGCATCAAAGCGATTCTGGCAAACCGTCTGGCGCCTCAGGAGGACAGTCCAGCTGATAGTAAAACCTCGGCTTCAGGAGGAGCAGTGTGGTTTTTGTCCCAGCCGTGGAACATTGGACTAGCTCTACACCCTCTTCAGGGTGCTCAAGGGTTCATGGGAGTTTGCACAACCGTTCCACATGTGTTTTGTAGACCTGAAGAAAGCATGGAGTATGGAGTCAGGGACCCTTTATTAGGGGCCATCCGGTCTCTGTACAAGCGGAGCAGGAGTTTTTGCCGGCATTAGGTCAGACCTGTTCCCGTTGCATGTTGGACTCTGCCAGGGCTGCCCTTTGTAAAAAGTCCTGTCCATATCCTTCCATTGGCAGGATTTCTAGGTGCATCCAAGGGCCAGCGGGGGTCTGGTTTGAGGACCAGTGTAGTTTCACTCTCCTTCTTGCAGATGATGTGGTCCAGCTGGCCCCCTCTAGCCAAGACCTAAATAATGCACTGTGGAGGGGTTTTACAGCCGAGTGTGAGGCGTAAAACAAAAAGTCATCAACAAAGAGAAATTAAAATCTACGTTGTTTTTTTCATTCGTCAACAGGCACATAATTCTGCAGGCTTTGTCTTCTGTAGGAGGCGCAGTTTCTTCTGCAAGCCTCAAAGGTGTTGTCCCACATGTTTTTTTCACCACTAATCAGGAGATAAACAAGAAAATATAAATTAATTGTTTTTTAAATCCCGTCAGCCCAGTGTTTAAACTGCTCATCCTTCATACCTTAGCAGCGATATCATGGGGCAAAGGATATTGCTAGAGCAAATTTGAGGTGTGGAGGGTGTTGGAAAAGAAAAGCAAACAAAATTTAAAGTTCTGCTTATCCACAAAAAAGAAAAATCACCTTTTTTTCCTATATTTTCATTCCCGGTTTCTGACAAGAAAATCCAGTTGTCCACAAGTGCAAATACCTATTTGAATCATTCTGGTATAAGGGGGCTTCAGAACTCAGTGGTGAATCTACACAACAGCAGTAAACCTAGCAAAAAGGTAATTTTAAAATGTTTACAAGCAGCCTGTCACTAAGACATTTTGTTTCCATTTTACTACCAAAAAATGTTGGGTCAAGACTCATGTATTTAGCGAGGCGCTGGTATGCACTGTTGCCTGACACCGAGATGGTCTCTGGTTCAAGTCTTGGGCATGCAGGCTGCAAGATTTGGAGTTTGCATGCCCCGCATAAGCTGGTTTTCTGGCTGCTCCAGCTTCCTCTCACAATCTCAAAACATGAAAAACATAATGTATGTGTCTGCAATCTGGCCACAGGGATTTCTCCCACTCACCTGGTGACATTTGGGACAAGCTTGAGCCCATAATCTCTCTCAACTTAATAAGTTATGGAAAATGAATGAATGTCCTGACCCAATTTCAACAAACAGCCTTGTGGTCTGCATCACAGCATCTTTAATTGAAAGTCCCAGTGAGCTCAGAGGGTTTTTTTTTAACATTTGCAAAAAGGGTTACAGAGAAAGAGAGACTGTATTGGCTACTGAAGCTCCTTGTCTGTGCTCAGACATATCCAGCTGTCCAGCCAATCTGCGTAGAAAGCAGCTAAAGCTTAGAGTTAAATGAACACATGCACAATGCTGAAGTAGACCATGTGTCATTTGCTTAACTTTAAAGCTTCTGAGTTTTCAACCATATTGATTTTATTAAAGTATTGGACCGTGCAAGGTGTCGGCAAATCTTAATCTTAAACAACTCAGATCAGTACTGAAAACAAAATTCCTGACAGGGACATCATACTTTCTTAATTTCTGTTTGATTTACAAAAGTTGGGCTAGTGGTCTACATAGAATTTGATGTTGGGTAATAAAGATTATCTACTTCATTTCTGCGTCATACAAAAGAAAGTTGAAGAATATTTTAAACTAGTTTGTTTTATGCAATAAAAAGTTGTACTGACAATTATATTGCCTATCAACTCAAACATTCCTTCCAATGGAAATTCCCCACTGCCCTAAACATTTCCACAATAATCCACTTTTCCTCTGTTTTTGTGTTTTTCTTTGTCCTTACTAATTTCTGTGTACACAAACTGATTTTAACACCTAAATATTTTGATCAGCATTGGTCATCAGCTTTGTCTTGTCTATGTTAGCAGATAGGACATGAGCCAAATCTTAAAAATAAAAGTCATTCAAAATAAAGATATGGTTTTATATCGGAGATCTTGTTCACAGGTGAGAGCAATAGAGACAAGGTTAGATGAGCTGACTGAAGGGAGTCACGATCTTTGGGAGACACAAACGTTTATAATAGGTACCGCCTCCAAAGTTACTTCAAATGTCCATTTCCTTAAAGGTTGATTTTTATCAGTCACTTGATCCAATAAAAAGTTGAGATCATCTAGATTTCGGCTTCACTGTTATAAAATGGAGGGGGGAAAGAAAATCTGCACTGGATTTTTTTTCCCCCATAGTGGGCCCAGCTTACCCAGCACACCCAGCCCCCAGACGGGTGTCATAATACCATCTCTCTAAACTGCCTCAGTCTGGAAGTTTCATATGTAAGCAACGTGCATGCACATACACTCATATTTTCTCATGTCTTTTCCTGGTATCTACACAAGAAGTCTGCATCCACATTTCACAAACAAACATTCTTGGAAAAATTTAGGCCTGATTTGAATTAAAAGAAAATGAATAAGAAAGAATAAACAAAAAAGAAATTTCAGAAAGCTTGCTCCTGACAGCGATGGGGATTTTTGCTTTTCTGACTTAATTTAACCATTAGTCTTTTTTTTAGGTTTAATTGTACGTTGACTGTTGCGTTGCTGCTCTATGAGTAGAATGTCCCTGCTAACATGACCAGTAAAAGCAACATTTATTTAGAGATGCCTTCTAATTTTAAAGATATAGGCCTTGTTTTTGTGCCCCCGAAGGTTTTAACTGGCTGATCAGTTTAGATAATCAGCTCCAGTCTGTTAACATTTTTAATTTCTTTGCTGTCTGCTTACAGAACTGATCATTAGGATGATTAGTCAGAGCAGAATGTAATGTAACCTTGCTGGATGAGTGCATTCTAAAGGCACCACTTGAGATGAAACAGTATTTTTGCCTGAACAGTCTACAATGTTTAAGGTAACTTAATAGAAGTAATGAACACTTCATTTCCTGTTTATGTGGCTCAAGGTCACAGACCCATTAGAGAGTTTAGCTTCAGCATATTTTATAATGTGCCATGAAATGTAATTCAAATAGAAATAACTGCATTGCAACAGCTGGACTCTTCTCAAACTGCTTTGCATGTCGTTATGCTGGAGTTTTAACTGACTCACTGCCCTCTACTGTTTAAATAAATAAGCTGCTGTAGTGAGCAAAGGTGTGGTCATAGGGAGAGTTAAACTACTGAAAACTGCACATTTAACCAATTTTACCTGTATTTTTATTTACAGCTTCTGCTAAAGCAATCACTGCTGAGGTTATTTAAACCTCCACACCCAGCCGTTTCAGACAGACATAAAAACAAAAAAGATTCCTTCATGATTAGTTTGTCTAGACGGCTTGGAAAGAAGCCTCTTAAAACATCTCTACCCACAGATGCTGAATATTGGGTCATTTTCATACATTTGCGCACCTGGACAATATGCTTTAGCTTTATTCAGCATGTACATCTGGTAAAAACACTCTAGGAAATTTAAGGAAAATAATAAAAAAATAAATAAATTGTAGGCTGGTGATTTCTTTTGAAGGACTGAGCTCTGACGTTCAACAAAAAGCTGAGGAAACAGAATAAAAGCTGCACTTTTATGCAAGAACACATGATGACAGGAGGTAATGGAGTTTCTACCGCAAGGTGATCAGAGAACACTTTAACTTTTCTCTCCGCCAGATCTATGAACATCTGTTACAGCAAACAACAGAAGAGGTGTTCTGCAGCAGCAGAATGCATTTAGTTCATGGTCCGCGAGGACAGTAAACAGCAGAGATGTGAAGATGTGATGTGGCGCGCTCCTGCATCAACCTACTCAACCAAGGGTGCACACTGACATCATGTGGTCAGATGACAATCGTCAGCAGGCTGAGTCAGGCTACAGATGCCTCGATGTTGACCATCAATGACAGAAAACAATCCTGCTGTTGGTATTAGTTTGCTCTGAGAGAGCTAAAGTAGGATGTAAATAAACATATAACACCACAGCCGGAGGTACTCGCTGATATTTTTGGACTCTCATTTATAAAAGTCTAATATCACAACACTGTGAGAGTGGATCATGAGATGAGCAAAACAGATTTACAGCATCAGGGATAATCAGCAAGATATAAAATCATCTCTGAAGAGTTTAGATGTCATCTATCAACACTAATAAAAGATGGCCTACAGCGCCATGCAAAAGTATTTATACCCCTTTTATTATATTACATGTGCCACATAACAACCACAAACCTCTGTTTGAGAGATTTCATGTGATAGACCAACACAATGTAGCACATGATTAAATAAAAATCTGAAAAGTGTGCGCTTCCTTTAAATTCAACCCCCTTTACTCTGACACCAATTAATAAAATTCAATGCCACCAATTTGACTTCATCAAATTAGTAAATAGCATCCACCTGTGTGTAATTTAATCTCAATATAAATCCAGCTGTTCAGTCAAAGCCTAACAAGTTTGTTAGAGAGCAATAATGAGCAAAAAGCATCACGAGGACCAAGGAACACAGCACAGAGGTCAGAGAGAACGTTGTGGAGATGTTTAAAGTAGCGTTACATCATAGAACAATATCTCAAGCTCAAAGAGTATGGAACAACTACAAACCTACCAAGACACGGAAGTCCACCTAAACTGACAGGTCAGGCATGAAAAGTATTTATCACATGTGACTAAGAGGACCATTGTAACTTTGGTGGAGCTCAGGTGGAAGCATGCAGCTGTTGGTCATGCAGTCCAGAAATCTAGCCTTCAAAGAAGAGTTGCAGGAAAAACGCCATTGTTGTATGAAAACCTTAAGAAGTTCAGTTTGAAGTTTACCTAAAGACATGTAGAGGACATGAAAAGCATGTGGTCAGATAGATCACAATGTTACTTTCTGGCATACATGTTGTGATGGGATGGTGGATGGATCTAAACACTGGGCAAGCCTTAAAGAAATCCTGTTAGAGACAACAAAGACTGGAGACTACAGATGGAAGTTTATTATATTGCTATCATGGAAAAACTCTTGTTGTGATAAGAAATTTAATTCATATGGACAAACAAAAATTCCAATTATTGAAAACCTAAAAAAATGATAGTATTGTAGGGATTGTTACATTTACCATGTTCTCCACTGTTGCTTCCATGAGAGTATCAATAAATATCAATAAATTCAAAAATATTAAATGCAGTTACAATGCAGTTAAGTGCTAAACAGACACTCTTCTTTATGTACCAGTGTCCTGAAGAAGATGTTCTTTCAAGAGCGGTATTTGTGTTTGTGCCATACAGTTACCTGAAAAAGACTGCAAAGAAGTTAGCACTTTTTTTACTGTCACTTTTACCGTTATCACAATAAATAACACAAAATATCATTATAAGATCTTTAGTCCATATCACCCATCCCTACATGAGACTAGGGGGCAGTTTCAGCTTCCTCCACCCAAACATACAGCCAGATCTACACAGAATGGTTTATTCATCCCAAAGGTGTTCAAGAAGGTCGAGGTCAGGATTCTGTGCAGACCAGTTAAGGTCATCCACAACAAGGTTTATACACCTGCAGCCATGGAAGTGATTATAACACAAGAATCCATTGTTTTGGTGGTGTGACACAATACTTTTGGCAATGAAGTGAATGTCTGTCTCATTTCTTACAGGAGAACAACTTATTGGTTGAATAAAAATAATTTAAAAACAATCTGCCAGCAGATGAATCATTTTGGGCTTAATTGCATGCACTACCTTTGACAGTTTATTACATAAAAACCCATAAGAATAAAGTGAAGATTGTGTTTTCCAAGATGTGAAGGAGTTCAAGGAGCATCAATGCGTGGCACATTTCAACGATGGTACTGAATGCTGACAACAGCTCCAAAGAACCCCTGGCTGAGTCAAAATCCTGACCATATCAAAATAAAACCGATAGGACCTGGGTAGTTTTCTTCAGTACCAGAAGCTCTATTCAGAAATATGCTGATCTGCTTTCTGCAGATCAGTCCAAGTAACATTGTAGGTCTTTTAAAAATTCTCTATGCCACATTTTCTCTACTATTTTGTGGACGCCTCACAGTACTCTGAAACACATAAAAAAGAAATAAAAAAGTAATGTTGTGTTTTTATTCCTTGCCTGTTTAAATTCCTACTATATTTATTTATTGCATTCATGCATCACTTCCTCAGGTGACCTTTCATTCTTTTCCCCAACACCCTTGTTTTCATGAAGTCCAGACAAAGTTTAATGGTATTGTTCAAGCAGCAGGAAGGTTTTGTTTTCATATATATATGAACATGACTGCAGATCCACAACCTAGACAAAAAAGGACACACTTCCTGAGGGACAGAGAGGAAGCAATCTGAGGAAGAAAAGGAGCTGAAGGAGAAGACAGACAGTGGAAACGTTTGAGGCCCAAGTCTTTGCTATTTGAAACTGTGTCTTTACAGATGGACTCCCAGTTGGCTTTCACAAGCGTTTTATGTATAATTCAGCACAATGTGCAGAGATAAACCCTCCAATAATGGCAGCACTCTCTAAGCTCTTCACTGCACATTAAATTTTATTCACCAAATTAGTTTTAGTTGGTTTGGTATCCCCCGAGCCGTCTTTAAAAGGTTTACATGAAAGGACATTAATTTTGCCACTAATCAGCTAAGTGACAGCGATGCACTCCTTACCCATGAAAAACTCTTCCTTTTCATCCCCCTGCCAAGCGTGTTCCCGTTTCCTGTTATGCCTGTGTGCTCCCTGCACTGATCCATAGACATGTTACACTTTTCATTCCGTCCTCAGATATTTATTTTAAAATGGACTCCGTTTTTGATACAAGATTAAAGTAATATATAAAACCTGTAATAAGTAGGTCAAAATGTTTAACAAGCATGCTTTTGCTGCAAAGAATATTGGTTAATCACGAGGAAATGGACATTTTCTCACAGGGAATTTAGCTTTTGTGAAACTAATTAGTGCACAGAGCTCATAATTAGGGCTAATATTTGTAATCGCCCAAGCTGGGGTTTTTAAGAGTCCTGAATTACCAACTATCTCTGGAAAAGAGGGAAATTTAGGTAGTAACACCAACCAGCAACCTGGTCTTAACTTCTAACAACAGATCAATATTCCGAGGTCAAAGTTGCACATAATTTGTTCTCTTAAAGATTTCTACTGTTTTTGCTTTTTTTCCTCACGTTTAAGGTCAACAGAAACATTTCAATATGAGACAAAGACAACTTGACTAAATGCAAAAATCAGTTTGAAAATAATTACTTCATTTTCTGATTGGGTCCATTTGAATGTACATGACTGAACAATAAGAAAAAGACCAAAAAGTGCATCAATAGAATAAAACCACTGCTGACCAAAATTAACAAAGATTCGTCTCACAATTTGACAAAATAACATCCTGGTGATCCCGGCCAAAGATGACAGGACAAAGCTGGACCCTTTTTAGTAGGTGTGTGTCCTGTTACTTCTGGAGTAAAACCAACGCAGCATTTCAGAAAAAGAAGATCATCATCAAACATGGTGGTGGCTGCCTGATGGTCTTCAGTAATTCAGTTTTTAGTTTATTTATTTAGCACCAATCCACAACAAATGTCATGTTAAAGCACTTTGCAGGACAAACTAATTTATATACAGAAATAAATCAATGCAGTCATATAGACAGATTTCCATTAAATTAAACACATCAATTTTATTCTAGTTATTAAACAATGCAGCCAAGTTGAGATAATTATTCCAATTGGTAAAACGTTTCCCAGCTGATTGCATTAAGTCATTGACTTGGGCTGCTTTGCTTCTTCAGGATGACTTAACATGATTGATGGAACCATGAATTCTGCTCTTTAGCAGAAAATCCTGACCCTGCGATCAGTGTGTGAGATTAAGCTCAAACACACAGGCTTTGGAGTGGCCTAGTCAAAGTCCGCAATAAATCCAATCGAGATACTGGGGTAAAACATATTGGAAACATGCTTGAAAACTCTCCAATGTTGCTGAATTAAAATAATTATATAAAGAAGAGTTATTTAATAGATTAATTTCCAGATATCGCAAACTCTTGACGGGTGTTGCTGCTACCAAGTGGCACCACCCGCTACTAGGATTAGGGGGACATTTCTTTTTCACACAGGGTCAAGTTGGTTTGGATAGCTTTTTTTCCCAAAAGTAAATTAATTCATTTGAAAACTGATTTTTGTATTTACTCAGTTTATCTTTGTCTGACATAAAAATTATATGAAGATTTGAAACGTGTGACATTAAAGCCAAAAC
Source organism: Crenichthys baileyi (assembly GCA_036173005.1). NCBI lineage: Eukaryota > Metazoa > Chordata > Actinopteri > Cyprinodontiformes > Goodeidae > Crenichthys > Crenichthys baileyi. Next base: position 424,276 of record JAHHUM010000622.1, on the reverse strand, counting down.
AGAAGAAACCTGTACAGGACAAAAATACTTTTTCACAGCACTGTATACATGAGGTATGCAGGTGGATGAGAGGAGGGACTTACTTGAGCAGCGAGTGCTTTGGGAAACTGAAGGAACCGTGAGAAATTCGGTCTATGTAGTTCAACTGGACCTTCTGGATCTGCTCGCAGCAGAGCAGGACGAAGTCGTACTTGAAGATCATAAGAGTGTTGTCTGTGATGAGAACAAGGCGCTCCTTTTCATTGTTCCAGTGATCAACCCTGAAACAGCCACACAGTGAGATATTATCACTATCAGGGAACCAGTGAGAACGTTCACATGTGAAACCTGTAGCGCTGGATATCAGAGTCTGGATTGTTTCTGAAGATCAGCTGATAAGATCCCAACACCTTGGAGATTTGGTCAGCAGCACCTGGTGAAAGGTGTGTTTAAGAGTAATGTTAACCTCCTGAATAACGTGTAACAAGGCTGTATATTACCTGAAGAAACTGAACTGACTGCAGCTCCCCCTGGTGGCAATGAACAACATTGTGCTCTGTCAACAGCTGCTACAAACTGAGAGACTTTTAGGACAAATTTGTGCTTTATGTTGAATAGAGTCGCAACATTTCCCCTCAAGGAGCACCTGCTTGGTAGCTACTAGTTGTAGAGCAAGATCTCTTAATATTAAAATGTCACAGTATCTCTGAACAATGTAAAGTTTGCCTCTTGCTGTCCCTTGTTGTCTGATGGTGTGTAAACTATGATTATGGGCTACAGATGTAAAGGTGGGGGTTGGAAGCTTTACATCCTGCTGTGTCCATGTCTCAGTTTCTTATTTTGAGGTAAGATAGAAAACGGCTCTTGAGCTGCTCTGTTGTGTTGATGGACTCGACCAATAGACATTCTATTGGGACGACCAACAACACTCAAAAGGATTTTGTTTTCCTGTACATAAAATAAAGAGGCAGACAAGAGACACTTCAAAGCTTTCTGTCTAGGCAGAACTAAAATAATTTTTCGGTTTTCTCTTTTCTCAGAGCAGGCTTTTCCAGTCCAGGCTGGATCACTCTAAGTATTTTAGATTTTGAATTAGATTCTATTTAAAGGTTTTAAATTGATGAAAAAGTTATTTTTATTACCACAGATTAGATAAACATAAAAAACACAGTATATGGACTAGTCAAACCTGGACAGAATTCTACACTTATTTAAAAACTAGGATTTTTTAAATATGAAATGGGAATTCTTAAGTTTTCCCCAAATTATTGCTAAAATCTCTTCTAATTCTTGTGAACCCAGTATTAAGTATCATCTCCTGAGGGAGATGCATCCTTATACTCCTAGTGACTAAGGTGTGTGTATGTGTTGACAAAGGAGCACATATATATATCTATAATATATTCAGATATATACTAAGTATATATTATATATATATATATAATATATAAATTATACATATAACACACACACATATATACAACACACACATATAAACACACATAACTGTATTATACACACACACATATACCACACATGATTTTCACAAAATGTGCTTCAACTCTTAAAGTTTTGTCCCGTGTAAATAAGTGGTTTTTAGATATGCCAACATACAGGGGTTGCGACAATGAAACTGAAACAACCCTGTCCATTTTAAGGTGTGGGAGGTTTCATGGCTGAAATTGGACCAGCCTGGTAGCCAGTCTTTCACTGATTGCACATTTCCACCACAGTAAGAGCAGAGTGTGAGAGGATCAATTAGCAGGGTTAAGGAACAACAGTTTTTGGCTCAAAATATTGAAATCCCACAACATTATGGGTGACATACCAGAGTTTTCAACAAGAGGACTAAATTGTGGTTGCACGTCTTGCTCGGCCGCATCTGTGACCAAGACAGCAAGTCTTTGTGATTGTATCAAGAGCCACGGTATCCAGTGGTAATGTCAGCATACCAACGTAGAAGTGGACGAACCAGACATCCAACAGATTATCAACTGTTGGACGCAAGAGGAAGCTGTCTGAAAGGGATGTTTCGGGTGCTAACCCGGATTGTATCCAAAAACCATAAACCACGCCCAATAATCACGGCAGAATAATGTGCACCTCCAACTCGTCCTGTTTTTCCCTACCAGAACTGTCCAGTCGGGGAGCGTCCACAGGGTCAATATACACTGATATAACCAAACCTTTGGTCACTCATGCCATGTGCCTAAACGTCGGTTTTAATGGTGCGTAGGAGCGCAAATCTTGGGCTGTGGACAATGTGAGACACATGTATTGTTCTCTGATGAGTCCACCCTTTGCTGTTTTTCCCAACATCCGGAGAGTTACGGGGTGTGGAGAAGCCCCATAGAAGCGTACCACCCAGACTGTTGCATGCCCCTAGAGTGAAGCATGGGGTGTATCTCAGTGATGGTTTGGGCTGCCATATCATGGCATTGCCTTCCTTGGCCCATACTTGTGGCTTGCTAGATAGGCGTAGTCTCCACTGGCCAAGGACTACTCGACCACTTTCTTGGAGGACCATGTGCATCCATTGGGTTCAAACATTGTATCCTGAAGGCGGGTGTGCTGTGTATCAGGATGCCAATGCACCAAGACACACAGCACGGCTGGTGAAAGATTGGATTGTTGAACATGAAAGTGAAGTTGAACATCTCCCATGGCCTCGCACAGTCACCAGATCTACAATATTATTGAGCCACTTTGGGTGTTTTTGGAGGAGCAAGTCAGGAAACGTTTTTTCTCCACCAGTATCACGTAGTGACCTGGCCACTATCCTGCAAGAAGAATGGCTTAAAATCCCTCTGACCACTGTGCAGGACTTGTATATGCCATTCCCAAGACGAACTGACGCTGTATTGGCCGCAAAAGGAGGCCCTACACCATCCTAATAAATTATTGAGGTCTAAAACCAGGTGTTTCAGTTTCATTGTCTAACCCCTGTACATATGTCATATGTTTTGGTTTTGGCCTATTTAGCTTTAGTGTTTTCTGGATGTGGATTCACAAGTGCAGTATTTATTTTATTTCTGTCATGGGATCGAATCCTGACCAGTGGAGGTGTACTGCATACCCATCCCCTGCTCTCTCCACCCCATTTCCTGTCAACTTACTTTGGAAAAATTGGAAAAATAAAGGGCCTCTAGTGCCTAAAAAAATACCTTTTAAAATGTATATCCTTACTAAATCTCACAGCATGATCAGATATCGTTAACTTAAACCACATTACACTTTTTTGGACGATGAAACAAAGTAGTAATTGTTTGCAAAAAGAGCAACCTTGATCAGGCTAACCACTCATCAGAACTAGAAAATGTATTTTTCTGGTGCCAAATGTACTACTGTTACCTTTATGACAACAACTTATTATGATAATGACAAAACCTGAACAAAAATAGAGGATGACGTTAAAATTAGATGGAAAAATGTACAAGTAAATGTCATGAAAATCCTCTCTTGCTTGTTCAGTTAGAAGATGAAAACAACCAGATTTCCGCAACAGTGACCTGGAATATATTTGTATATCTTAACAGCTTTTACCTAAATAATGGCAGAGCTTTCATAAAGCCAGGGCTCATATATTTCTGGGAATATTTTTGGTACAAGTGAAAAAGACACCAACAAGGAATAGCAAAGGAGGAAACGAGGATATATTGCGTATTATTGAATGATGACCAGAGACTAAATAAATTTAGGATCTATCACTCTGAAGCAGAATTTCCATTTCAGACTTCCACTCTTACTGGAATCAAACTTGCAATTTTTCTATTTATTTTTAAATTTATTTTCTGATGATTAGTACTCGTACTCGTACTCGTCGTCTTCCGCTTATCCGGAACCGGGTCGCGGGGGCAGCAGACTCAGCAGACTCAGCAGAGACACCCAGACGTCCCTCTCCCCAGACACCCCCTCCAGGTCCTCCGGAGGGAGCCCAAGGCGTTCCCAGGCCAGCCGAGAGACATAGTCCCTCCAGCGTGTCCTGGGCCGTCCCCTGGGCCTCCTCCCGGTGGGACGTGCCTGGAACACCTCCCGAGGAAGTGGCGTCCAGGAGGCATCGGTATAGATGCCCGAGCCACCTTCAACTGGCTCCTCTCGATGTGGGAGGAGCAGGCGGCTCTACTCCGAGCCCCTGCCCGCTCCCGATGGCTGAGCTCCTCAAACCTATCTCTAAGGGAGTGCCGCAAGAGAAAAAAAAGCAACCTACTGAGGAAGCCTCATTTCAGCCGCTTGTATCCCGGGATCTCCGTCTTGTCGGTCATGACCCAATAAAGTTTGCATGCATAGTTAGGGTTAGGAACGTAGACCCGAACGGTAAAACATCGAGAAGCTTCGCTTTTTCGCTCAGCCTCTCTCATTTTACACCACAATGGAGCGGCACAATCGCCCCCATTACTGCGGCAGCCGCACCGATCCGTCTGTCGATCTCCCGCCACATTCTTCCCTCCACCTTCGTGAACACGACCCCGAGATACTTGAACTCCTCCACTTGAGGCAGGAACTCCCCTCCAACTGTGAGAGGACAAGCCACCCTTTTCCGGTTGAGTACCATGGCCTCTGACTTGGAGGAGCTGATCTTCATCCCCAGCCGCCGCTTCAACACTCGCTTGCGAACCGCCCCAGCGCATGCAGTAGGTCTTGGCTAGAGGGGCCTGCAGGACCACGTCATCTTGCAAAAAGAAGAGACGGAACTCCACTGGTGAGCCCCAAACCATCAGACCCCCTTCCGGCCCCTTCTTCCCCTGCGTCTAGAAATCCTGTCCATAAAAGTTATGAACAGGACCGGTGAAAAAAGGCAGCCCTCCCCGGGAGTCCAAGATGCACCGGGGAACAGGTCCGACTTTTGCCGGCAATGTGGACCAACTCCTGCTCCGCTCGTACGGGGACCGATGGCCCCTAATAAAGGGGCCCCCGTTCCATACTCCTGGAGCACCCCCAAAAGGGCTCACGAGGCAGTGTCGAATGCCTTCTCCAGGTCCAAAAAAACACATGTGAACCGTTGGGCAAACTCCCATGAGCCCCTGAGTACCCCTGTAAGGGGGTATAGAGCTGGTCCAGTGTTCCACGGCCGGAACAAACCACACTGCTCCTTCTGAAGCCGAGGTTCGACTATCGGCCCGGGACTCTCCTCTCCAAATACCCGGGTAGGCCCTTTACCAGGGAGGCTGGGGAGTGTGATCCCCCTGTAGTTGGAGCACACCCTCTGGTCTGCCAGTCCAGAGGCACTGTCCCTGACCGCCATGCAATTTTTGAAGACGGGGTCAACCATGACACCCCAAAACAATCCAGAGATTTGGGACTCAGGGGGGATCTCATCCCTCCCAAAGCCTTGCCACCGTGGAGCTTTTTGACCACCTCGTTGACTTCAGCCTGGGTGATGAAATACCAACCCCGGTCCCCCCCTCTGTTTCCACCAGGGATGCGTGATGGCAGGATTGAGGAGATCCTCGAAGTACTCCCTCCACCCCCCCAATAATGTCCTCAGTTCGAGGTCAGCAGCCTCCCACCCCCCCTATAAAACGTGCTGGCGAAGCCTGCTTTCCCCCCCCTAAAGGGGCCGGACGGTTTGGGCCCGAAAAACGCTTCGAGGCCCACCGGTAGTCCCTTCTCCATGGCCCCCCACCGAACTCCTCCCCCGGGCCCTTTTTTGCCTCTGGGCCAACCCCTAGGCCGCAGCACGCTTGGCCTCACGGTACCTTTCCCGCCTCAGGAGTCCCACAAGCCACCCCAGCCGATAGGATTCCTTCCTTCAGCTTGACAGCATCCCTTACTGCCGTGTCCACCACCGGGTTCTGGGATTGCCGCCGCGACAGGCACCGCAGACCTTACGGCCGCAGCTACGGGCAGCAGCATCGACAATAGATGTGGAGAACATGGTCCACTCGGACTCTATGTCTCCAACATCCCCTGGAATCTGGTCAAAGCTCTCCCGGAGGTGGGAGTTGAATACATCCCTGGCCGAGGGCTCCGCCAGGCATTCCCAGCAGACCCTCACTATGCGCTTTGGCCTGCCAAGTCTGTCCGGCTTTCTCCTCCTCCAGCGGATCTAACTCACCATCATCAGAAAACCCTATCTGTGCTCTCCTGTTTAAATTTTCTGATAAAAAGCTAAATTGTAAAAATGGAAATATTCTACACTGTCAGGGCGTTCAACCTGTGCCTGTGTTGGTTTTGAGTAGGGCTGGACCGATTTCTAGCTGATCACAGATTAGCGATCTTTAAAAAGCCTGACCTGCCGATTCCGATTTTGGCCAATACAGATTTTCCTCATAAATGATGCTGACAGGTGTCATAAGGTCAGAAAACACCTCTAATGTTCCAATCTTAAGCTATCAACAGTTGTGAACCTTGTAAACGCAAACGTGACCTGGTGGGTGGGTCTGGTGGGTGGGTCTATCAGTCAGAGGTAGATAAGATCGGTGGATAATATTGGTTTGACATGTACGTCTCAGGCTGACAATCCATAATGAAGGAAATTAGGGCATATCGATTGGCCGGCCAAATAATCGGTGTACCCCTAGTTCTGAGTCATTATCTTAAATTCAGGACAAAATGTTGAATTTAACACGTATTCGGATGAATAAAAAGATCTCTACATGTCACAAATAATCTTTTTTTGTCAGATGGCCATGAGCAGTACAGATTTTAGCATCTCCACTTTAAGCTACAAAAATGCCTTCAAATGAATGGTTGGATTTTCTCATATTTTCAGTGCAAGATTATGCTGAATTTATTAAGAGACTTTCTACACATCTGTACCAGGGGCGCCAACAACTTTTTCTGTAATGGTCACACCCTTTGTTTTTTGGGGGTGTTATATAAACAGACATTCTTAGTTATTGACTTGAAAACAAAAGTATAACTAAAACAGCTAAATATTCACTGCTGGTCTAGAAATAGTCAACAGTATGTTGAATTATTCACAACATCACATTATAATTGCAATCATTTAACTACAATAAAAGGTTGTATCAACATAAAGTATACATTATTCCACCCATTCATAAATCAGATCATTTAAATGATTTATTGTAGGATTTATTCATAAACCTCTTTGTACCGGAGAAAAAAGCACATTAAATAAATGTGTTCTCTAGTTTTCGGAGATCCAGGATGAACAGATTCTTTTAATCTTTTTAAGTAGTTGTCTACAATCATACCACAAGTTATATCACAAATGCTGACATGAATAGGAGAAATGCACAGTCTCATGAACTTACTCTGCCATCAGCCAGATGCCGTGAATGATGCCGTCTTCCTCTTTATTCACCAGTGATTCGACGTCTCGCATGGCCTGATTGAGAGTGCCAGGCTGAGGAGACAGAAAATGCACGGGTGTCACTTTCTAATGTTCTGCTGTGGCAGCCAGAACATGTACAGAGAGATGCTTTAGGGTTATCTGTGAGGCTGGCGTGCAGCAGGGACTGAGAAAAATGTCAGAACGACTCCGTCAAAGACAACAACCAAACAAAAAGGGAAATCACAGTAAACAAAAACATGACGTTTAGGTGCTTGAGAATGACTGTAAAATGAGGAAGTTGAACATGACCAAATCTGAGTAACAAAGACATCTAAAGACACTCGGGAAGGCTCCGGTACATAATTCTGCACTCTACACTCACAACCTGTCAGCCTGAGCTTTCTCTCCTCATCTTATTTTATTCCTTCACTTTGTTTCATTATTTCAATGCAAAGCAGAAGAAAAGATTATGAGTTCATACTGAGGACTCCTGACAGTCCTACTGTAATCTTTGGCTGGGGCTGACTGCAGAGTCGGCCTGACAGCATGGGATGCAGTCCCACTGCAGCCCAATACAACAGGACTGTGTTGAACTGCTCCTTCTGAGATGGAAATTTCTGTGAGCTGGCAAGAAGAACGTGGATGAAACGGACTCATGAAAAGTAAGAACTGTGTATTCAATAAGTGTCTGAAGAGTTTAATGATAATGACAGATCCAGGGGAATTTAGAGGACCATATCAATCCAAGTCAAAGGGTGCCGACTGTAGCTTTCCATTTCTGACTGATAGTCTTTGGCTGTAAACAAATCATAAAAAGAAGAGGAGGGTCATCTTTACTCAAAACAATGCATTAACTCTCCCTTGCCTAAATAAAGCTAAATGGACATGTTTGATTAATGTAATATGGCAAATGTTTTTCACAGACAATTTTAATCTCTCTCTTTTCTCGTCAAGAGTCCCACTACGAGTTATGGGACTCTTAACGAGTTTTTGTTTTATGAAGACCCCACACTTGGCCTGCGTGACAGAGCTACAGTTGATGCAATAGCTGTTTCAACTGAGCACAGGCGGTAGGGATCAGAAATGCCACACTGTCCACATACACTTCAACACTGGTATTCCACAAGGATGTGTGCTAAGTTTCCTGTTGTATAATCAGCTCAACCATGGATGTAGAGCCAGGCCTAAATCAAACACCATCATTAGATTTACTGGAATTAAGTCTGGAATTTGACTGAGCCGTTCTAAAGCATGAAAATGCTTTGATCTAAACGTTGGGTGAGTGTTTAGAATTGTTATCCTGCTGGAAAGTGAACCTCCAAACCAGTACCAATCATTTGCAGCATTCAACGGGTCGTCTTCCAGAATTGCTCTATATTAGGGGTATTATCTATCTTTAGATCAAATCTGACCAGCATCCCTATTCCTGTGAAAGAAAAGAATCACCACAGCAGAATGCAAGCACCATCATGTTTGGTGAGTATGGTGTGCTCAGGAAGATGTGCAATGTCCATGTTCTGCCACTGACTGGAGCACCCTCTTCCATGGTCCCTACATGACTTCCGGCAAACCACACACAGGGATACTTATGGCTCTCTTATTGCCACTCTACCAGATTTGTGGAGTACACAACTAATAGTTGTCATGTCAACGGTTGTTTTGCCATAGTCTTTCCATATTCAGATGATAGATCCAACAGTGCTTCATGAGATGTTCGAAGCTTTTGATATTGTTTTATGACCTCATCCTGCTTTAAATTCCTCTACAATTTAATCCCAGACCTGTCTGCTGTGTTCTTTGGTCTTCATGACGCTATTTTTTTAGTGATGTTCTGTAACAAACCACAGAGGACCTCACAGAATAGCTGGATTCATATTGATATTAAATTACACACAAGTGGGCTATGCTGACAAATTTGGTGGCTTCTAGAGGCAACTGGTTGCAGTAGAGTTTATTTTTTGGTAATCTGGGTAAAGGGGGCTAAATATAAATGCAAAATATTTTGTAAACCACATTTTCCTTCCACTTCACAATCATGTAACTACTCTGTGTTGGTCTATAAAATAAAATAAAAACCCAACAAAACACACTGAAGTCTGGCTCCAGCAAAGCTCCACAGATGGTGATCAGATCATCACAATCTATTACAGGACAGAACTGTCAGCCATCCAGGGTCTCTACAGACACTGCAGTAGAAATATGGAAGCATATAATCACTGATTAAGCCATCTGAGCCACACACTGTTCACACTCCGTCCGGCCATAAGGCAGAAGGTACAGAAACATACCTATCAACTCATGTCTAATTTAAAACAAATTTCTCCGACAGGAGACAAATAAATGATCTTATCTTATTATTTAGATTCATTGAGGATATAATACACTCTCTTAGAATATTTTTTTCAGATGTAATTATGTTTGTTGGATTTCAATAGGTCTAAGAATTTTATTGTTATAGTTTATTTACTATTTGATGATGTCCCATTGTTGCCCGAAGTTTACTCTACAGTTAATACCAATAATCAGGCACGTGCAGAGGAGGGGGGGTGAAAGGGGCTTGAGCACCTGCCCCTTTTGCTCCTTGTCCACAAGTGCCCTTTTGGTCACATTATATATTTTTTCTTTTTAATAGCCCTAACAATAAGCCCTCCTCTGACATCAAATAAAAACATGTATTAATGCTATTTCTTATGATATTTCAAGGAAAAATAAGGAAAAACTACATGACAACGGCCCCCAGTCACCTTGTTACCTTTGACCTTTAGTCTCTGTGACGCGAGCAATAACTGCCCCTCACGCAGTGAGATGGAAGCAGACTGTGGAGCTTTTGGTCCAGACTGCAGGACAGTTGTTGGTCAATAAACCGGTCAGTAAGTGAAGTTCTAAGATATTCAAACTTGTCAGACAACACGACAACTCTGTATCGTTTCTGCTTCATCACCGAAGGAGGAGCAGACTGAGCAGAGACACACAAAAACACACGGGGGGAGAAAAGAACAGGGCTCTGGCTCTCTGAGTGGGAGGAGACAGGTGAGGAGAAGCTATCTGACCATTCAGGTTTTGTCACTCAGGCAGTAGATAGTTGTTGTTGTGTCATGAGCTAGCTGCTAGCTGCTATCTAAAGAGTTTGCAGGTATCTAAAAGGCCTCTTCCCTTTTGCCTTATCAATAGCTGTCACTCACCAGTATTATCATAATATTGGTAGAAAAGCTACTTTGAGGAGGGTTGATGATGAGATGCATTGGTGCTGCAATTTATTAATATTAATCCTTTTTGGGAGCCATTGAAAACGCAGTTATTCCTCTATCAGTCAGCTGTTTTAGACGTTAGAAAGAAGTAAATATCCTGTCACTGACAACATTTCTCTTTTCAACTAATAATGTAGGATTTTGTATTTCAATTTAATAAGACATGATTTTATTAAATATGTTTTTATCTTTTTTCATTCTTACAAGACATGTATAATGAGTAATTTTTTGAACCTGATTAGAAAGTAGAGGGTGAATTTTAAACTTCTTGTCTTGTCAGTGCATTGATTAAATAATGCATGTTTGTGTCTCTGAATACATTTATATATTAAGGTTGCACTCCCTGATTTTGTGAAACTGTGATAAAAACGTACAAGTTTGAAAGATATGACCCTGTATCACTGCCTCACACACAGAGGCTGATGGAGCACACACTGCCTCACACATAAACACATAACCAGAAAGTATGAGAATAAGAAGCAGTGCCCCCGCCCATTATTTCTGATAGACTATAGTTCTGGACAGATATGTATGTATTGACCAATCAAAGTGCTCCTTTCCTGTGAAAAAAAAAAAACACCAACCAGACTCTAAAACTAAAATTCTTATAATACAGCCGGCGGGTGAAGACTCAATGTCTCATTTTCTCTCAAATGACCTTCATTATGCTGAGCTATTGACTGAAAAATCATTTTTTTTAAATACAAGGAGGAAAAAAAATCTGATAATACATTTTAAAATATTTTTTAGATTATCATTCATAGCAGTTTTAGTTCGTTTTTTAGATGCATTGTAAAGAAGGATGTCTGAAATAAACAAGGAAGGAGCTGCTAGATGCAGCCAAAGGTAGAGGGTTGTTAACCAGCTGGGTAAGAAAGAGAATAACAGGTAAGAAGAAAAATACTAAGATTTTATATAGTCAATATATAGCTGTTTGGTAGTAAGCTTATGTTGAATTTTACAAGCAACCAGTTTAAAAGATCAATTGTAGATCAACTGATAGCCACATTCTTGCCTCTAGAAGGAAAGTGATGGATCAGATGAGATGGAGACAGAAATAACAAGAGACACTGAGCTCTCAGTCAACAAAAGGAGGAAAAGACAATGAGGAAAAACCGAGAATAGACTGAAAAGAAATAAAGAAGAGGGAAAGACGGAAATTTATATAAGTAATAACAAAACACAAACGCATGTAAATAAAAGAGGTTTAACCTAAAGTTCAATAGTCAGTTAGCAGTGTCAGTAGGCTTTATGATTTCTCATGGGGACATATAACACTAAGGCCATATGTGTCAATAACTCATTTTCATGGTATTGTATTTCTTCTATATTAAAGTTTTCCATGGATTTGAGTCAACTCTATATCTCAAAGTTTACTATTTTGTGGTACATCGTAGTACATTGCAGTGTAAAAGCTGTGTGAGATTCCACTGTGTTCTGACTAATGCATATTTAGTTGTTTAGTCCACATCTCCCTGATCATCAAAACCTTTTTCTGCATTTCAGACATTTTAGTATTTAATAAAGTGGTGTGAGATAAGCAAAGGGAGGTTTTTAAACACTGCTCAACCTCAAAAACGTCGAAACGTCAAATACATCAATCAAGCAAATCAAAACCTAAATAAATAATTAAATCTCACAAGTGACTAAAGCTTCTGAAATGAAAAACGGAACACATTGAGATGCTGAAATCTTACCCTCAACACAAAGAACTTCCTCATTTTGAACTGCTGCAGGCAGGAATCTACGGAGGGGCTACTGAACTGGGAGCGAGCCTCGCCGAGATCCGTCTTCTGCTCCCCGGTGTCCTCAGCCTGGCCAGCGGCCTGCTGAGAGTCCTCTGGTCCGCTGAAGGAGGGGCTGAGCGCACTATGCTGCTTCTCCTCAGGAACTCCTTCCTCCTCGTTTGCCATCATGAGCTTTCAAGACACATGGAGACGAATGAACGCAACCACAGAGCGCTGATTGTTAATGACTAATGAAAAGTGTTTGTCGGCTCAGCAGAGAGGTTTTAAACAGCAAGCTGGTCTTTTTCTCTTCCACCACTGACAGACAGATAACTTGAGTTCCCCTAACTCCCAACTTTTATTAGGAGGTGACAACCTTGACTCACCTTTATTCTTGGAGGAAATGAGGAAATGATAAATGTTGGAAGCTGGATAGACACGCAAAAGCTACAGGTGTAGAACTTCCTTGTTCCGTGTCCGTGCAGCAGCTATTACGTGTGGGAGGCGACAGGATGTAGCACCGCAACAGAAACCTAGATGAGCTCATCGCTGGTTTTTCTGATGCTGTGGATTATTCCTCAAAATCTAATCTGAGAGGAAGAGGCGCTGTACTAAAAACAAGATCTGAGGTTTAATTGGATCAGTGAATGCTGTGAGAGTGTGTTTTCTCATTTGCTTAAAACATGATTGCATTATGAGCAAAAAGTTAAGTTTCCATCCATCACCCCAAACCAAATAAACTGCTACATCATCTTTCAGAAATCTAAATTTGTTGCAAAAATTAGGAAAATCATGTCCCACAGAAAGGAGGGAAATACACTCAATGCATTTGTTACTTCTTGGCTGGATTAGTGTAATTGTTTATTATCAGGATCTCCAAAACATTCAGTGAAAGCCTTCAGCAGAGTTATGCACCGGCATGATTATGCAATACAAGTTATTGTTTCATGCATTCTTCACACTAACAGAAGGACACATAAGATATGTTTGCACATCATGCTCATTAATTTGATCTTGTCAAAAGACATATTATACACATATAACTGATTAGCATTGTAGTAGACATACTCTCCTTCAGTGCTGGGGGCTCTAAAGAGGTCAACTAAAAAACAAAAACAAAGATGTGAAAATCATAAGAGCAAGGCAACACACAGGGCTCTGTGGTCTCAAGCATCATTGAGTCTAGTGCTGATCTCTAACCTTTTCATTTTCAGGACCAAAGACAATGACTTTTGTCTTTTCTGCATTAATGTTAAGGGCACGTTTAGTGAGTCATCGTATGGCTTCAAAATATAAAGTGGTTTTATCATAATATGTATGCTCAAAGATGCTATAAAACTCCATGATCTATGCAACGGAAAGCATATTGAACAAAAGTGGCCATGAGAGCAAAACTTTGTGGAACTCAACGTGTGATCGTGGTTCACTCAGAATTGTAATTCCAAAATGACACCAAATATTGCTGGTCTGCTATGTAAAACTGGGCTTAACATCAAAGTTTCATGAAATTTCCATGAAAAGAAGCATATGTTGCTGAACACTTATTTTAGGTCCCAGTTAAAAAGGCCAGTGTTTGTTCCTAAATGATTGTTATAATCAATCGGTCATATTCACATTTCTGTTTTTATTGGTCAAAACTCACAAATTAAATAACTATCTTATTGGATATGGTTAGAACAAATAACTTTCCCATGATCGTTTTCAACAAAACAATTAATTCAAACACAAAACCCCAAAACTCTTACTCTGATTAAAGATAAGTTATATAGATATAAATAAAGATATAAGATATATAGTCATATTTCTATATTCTGAGCATGTCTTAACTATTTGCCAAAAGTAAAAATAAATGTGACCCCAAGGCATACAGCAAAAGAGCTGGTTTTCTTTGAGTCCCAAAGAAAAATCTCTGCCATGCCCACTTTGCATCTTACCATGCAAATTCTGATCCCATGGCACTCGACTTCATGTCTTGAGGCCTGCTACATGACAAAAAGTACATTATTGCATGCATTAAAGCAGTAGTTCTTAACCTCTTTCAACTGAGTCCCCCCGTCTTGTCAAAAACGAACAAGACGCCTTGTTCTCTCACGCTTCTGAATCTGTCCAAGGATCACTTTTCAGGATTTGACAGCAAACAAAACATTTGCTTTTACTCTGACTGTTGGAGTGCTTGATGTGAGTGTTTGACTCAGAATGCTGTATCTGTCTGTAGATCTCATTGTACAAAGTAAGTTTGGTGCAGGAAATACCTCTTTTAATATAAAACGAGTCCAATACAATTACACAGTGTACTTATTTATTTTTTAATAGATTTTAATTCCATAAACACAGTCCTAATAGGCAGATCATATGATACAATAAAAGTTGAATTGTTGCTAATTACTGCTCCTCTTACTGTGTCACTACTTTAAATAAGAATCACAGTCTCTTTGACGTTAACCCCCCATCAATCATATTGTCTATCAAGTAGAGCAGAAACACACAAACAACAACCAACAACTTCCATCATCTTTGTATCAACATTTGAAACTAGGCTGTCATTTTTTCTTCTGTCTTTAATGGGCAAAACGTAAATTTTTTAAAGAGGTTTATTGCAATGTAACAACTTCCATTGTTTCACCTTTACAGTAGTAGGTAATCTACACAAGTAATCTATTCCATATACAGTATCTTATCTATATATAAATACACTGCTCAAAAAAATAAAGGGAACACTCAAATAACACATCCTAGATCTGAATGAATTAAATATTCCCATTGAATACTTTGTTCTGTACAAAGCTGAATGTACTGACAACAAAATCACACAAAAATCATCAATGGAAATCAAATTTATTAACCAATGGAGGCCTGGATTTGGAGTCACACACAAAATTAAAGTGGAAAAAACACACTACAGTCCAACTTTGATGTAATGTCCTTAAAACAAGTCAAAATGAGGCTCAGTATTGTGTGTGGCCTCCACGTGCCTGTATGACCTCCCTACAACGCCTGGGCATGCTCCTGATGAGACGGTGGATGGTCTCCTGAGGGATCTCCTCCCAGACCTGGACTAAAGCATCCACCAACTCCTGGACAGTCTGTGGTGCAACGTGACGATGGTGGATGGAGCGAGACATGATGTCCCAGATGTGCTCAATCGGATTCAGGTCTGGGGAACGGGCGGGCCAGTCCATAGCTTCAATGACTTCATCTTGCAGGAACTGCTGACACACTCCATCCACATGAGGTCTAGCATTGTCCTGCATTAGGAGGAACCCAGGGCCAACCGCACCAGCATATGGTCTCACAAGGGGTCTGAAGATCTCATCTCGGTACCTAATGGCAGTCAGGCTACCTCTGGCGAGCACATGGAGGGCCGTGCAGCCCCTCAAAGAATTGCCACCCCACACCATTACTGACCCACTGCCAAACCAGTCATGCTGAAGGATGTTGCAGGCAGCAGATCGCTCTCCACAGTGTCTCCAGACTCTGTCACATCTGTCATATGTGGTCAGTGTGAACCTGCTTTCATCTGTGAAGAGCACAGGGCACCAGTGGTGAATTTGCCAATCCTGGTGTTCTCTGGCAAATCCCAAGCGTCCTGCACGGTGTTGGGCTGTGAGCACAACCCCCATTTGTGGACGTCGGGCCCTCATACCATCCTCATGGAGTCGGTTTCTAACCGTTTGTGCAGACACATGCAGATTTGTGGCCTGCTGGAGGTCATTTTGCAGGGCTCTGGCAGTGCTCCTCCTGTTCCTCCTTGCACAAAGGCGGAGGTAGTGGTCCTGCTGCTGGGTTGTTGCCCTCCTACGGCCTCCTCCACGTCTCCTGGTGTACCTGCCTGTCTCCTGGTAGCGCCTCCAGGCTCTGGACACTACGCTGACAGACACAGCAAACCTTCTTGCCACAGCTCGCATCGATGTGCCATCCTAGATGAGCTGCTCTACCTGAGCCACTTGTGTTGGTTGCAGAGTCCGTCTCATGCTACCATGAGTGTGAAAGCACCACCAACATTCAAATGTGACCAAAACATCAGCCAGAAAGCATAGGTACTGAGAAGTGGTCTGTGGTCCCCACCTGCAGAACCACTCCTTTATTGAGTGTGTGTTATAATTTGGGGTTGTTTGGTTTTGGTTTCAGGTTTTTTCTTGATATGTTTTTCACATTTAAGGTTTTGAATCGTTCTTCTGTTTATTATTATTATTATTATTATTATTATTATCCTTGTTAGATTTTGAGTCATGCTTCTGGTCATGCTTTAGTTTTGTCGTCTTGTTCATGTTTTGTCAAGTTTGGTTTTCGGATCAGTTTACGCTTTAGTTTCATGTTCTTCTAGTTATGTTTCTATTAGTTCGCATCCTTGGATTTTCGTTCTGCTCAAGCCATGTTTTGTCCTGTCAATTAAGTTTATTCGAATCACCTGCACCTAGTTAATCTGTCTCCTTCCTTCACCTGGTTCACACTCCATATATACACACCTGTCCTGTTGATTTACATGATCTTGCTCATTTCTTGTTTTTCGGGTCATGCCATGTCTGTCTTGCCAGCCCATTTATTGTTTTGTTCCTGCCTCTTCTGAGAGTGAGTTTTTTTGTTTTTTAGTCATTAAATCCTCATCACTTACCATCATGCTGCCTGCTAGTCTGCATTCTGGGTCCGTTGCTCAAGTCCTAACAGTGTGTCTTGCTGATCGCCAAAGATTTCCCCCTGTTGTCTATTCCATTTGCACAACAGCATGTGAAATTGATGGTCAATCAGTGTTGCTTCCAAAGTGTACAGTTTGATTTCACAGAAGATGGATTTACTTGGAGTTATATTGTGTTGTTTAAGTGTTCCCTTTATTTTTTGGAGCAGTGTATAAACCCCTATATTTGTTATACCTTCAGAGTCTCCTAACGGTGTGAATGCTTAGTCCATCACAAGTTCAACACTGAGTTGTTCCTGTGTTTTGAAACTTAGAGGAAAACATGCTGCCTGGATGAGCCAAAAAGATCTTTCACAACTGTTTATAACACTTATAAAAGACAGATTTAGCTGAATGTCCTCGCTCATGTGATCCCACAACTTTGCCTAAAACACCAGCAATAACCTGGACAATAAAACAATCAAGCAATGTGACACGAATCAGAAGAGAAAGTGTGTGAGACTTTTTCCTCCCACAACATCTTTGAATGGCAGGACCAGTTAGACATTAGTTTGTGTGTTTTAATGTTTCCTGACTAGGCGTAGTGTGAAGGCCACTCGTTCCTAATGCCAGCTCAGTCAGGGAGCTTTTCCAGTCTTGTTTAAAGCTAATCCAGTCATATTCTGCTTCTGTTAAAGGAATCCAGGCATTTTTCTGTTTCTTTAGGCATCCTTTCTTCACGGTTACTTAGCTACTCCCACGGGCTGCAGCCTCAACTTGTCATTCTCATAAATGTCGTGGATGGCTTGTAGCGTTTATTTCTGATCTTTAGATATTTTTTTCTCTTTCTTCTCAAGTGACTGATATTTTGGTCTGCTGTCAGAAGTTATTTCTAGGCATTTCAAAGGTCCTATGCGTCACCTATGGGCTCCTGATCAAGTGTCTCAAGTGCTTACAAAAAGAAATGTTTGTAAAACTCTTAATCATCTTTACACGTAGTAGTTAAACAAATTCTAAAATAAAATAAAGAGAGCTGTATCTGTAGTAACAATGGTTGCTCAGAGGGAAATTGTAATATTGTTTGTGTTTTGAAAATGAAAAAGAAAAAATATTTTTTAAATAAATATCTTTAGGTACAAAAACACTTCAGAGGGGAAATTGCCATTAAATTAATGAGAAGGAAAATCAAATGATCATAGATCAGACTGTAGAGGGAACATGTTTGTGACTGAATGCAACAGAAATGTGATTTGGACTAAGACACAGTGCAAAAATGACACAGTGGCAAACACACAGAAGGAAGAGATAGGATGATGATTTGAATTTGTCTCAACAGTCAATACACACAGAGTTGTTATATTTCTTATGCATTTAGTTAAACGTCTGTCCCAACTTGATGTCTCCTCTACAGAAGTCAGATACTGCTGATGCTTAACAGGCAAAGATGTTGCTCTGCCATCCAACACTTCCACACCTGCTCCAGACTTTCTCATCGCCTTCTTTCAACCCTTCCTTCAACTTCAGATCCCCAGGACCAGAGTCTAAGGACAAGAACTCTGAGCAGTCAACCTTCAACTGTCCTTTCCTAATCTTAATGTAACTCCCAGAGTCTTAAAACCCTGAGCTGAGAGCTGTGTCCTGCAGGCTACACAACCACGGTAGGACGACCAACTTAGCCCCATGCTTACTCTGTTAAAGAGTAGGCAATTCACCATCTAGGGTGCATGAAATGCTTCTGTATAGTTTGTACATTAGAAAACCATCTTCAGCAGCTGTTGAAGTTAAATTTAACAACTGGACATTTCAGAAGAACCTGACCGTTGGAAATAATTTAGGAAAAACACTGGGCGTGGAGAATAATCTAGCGATAATATTTCTCCTGCACATACTCCAATTTACAAATGCGCTTTGTTTTATCATTAGAATGAAGACTGAATTAGTTGTTTTTTTACAAAGATATTTGAGAAAAAGAAAAGCTTAATAATGATAAAACTAAAAAAGGATCATTGAAGAGATAATGAATCTTAAAATTTGGCAAATTTTCTTTTTTACAGTATGTTGAAGATAAAGTAATACAAAAGCATTCTAAAGACAATGGCATTAACAAAGGTCTAAACACATTTTGTCAGCATAATCAAATTTTAGATTATCCTTAAATATTTTTATGATCTGGTATATTACACATGAAGTATCAATGTATCATTGGTCTGGCGTTAGGTCTGCATACTTGATGCACTGAAAATGCATGACACATTTCATTTACTTTTGTCTGGCCTCTTAACTGTGGAATGTTCACCTGGTTCAGTGAGAACAGGAGCATAAACGTCACCCACCTGACTATACAATGAGTTAATGAACATAACAACTAATAAGCTACTTGTGGCAAACTTTGTTTAGAACATTTTTCTGAGAGTTATTTACCTGCTGTGGTTGACAAGGTTCTTTGTCTTTTTAAATTGACATCTTAAAATGCAGTTTGATCAGTAATGCTTTCTCTTGACAGAAGTGGAACAGGTTAACTAAATGGTTCATTAGGTACATATGTTTAATTGAGTCTCAACACAAGTAGCAACTAATCCAATCAAATGGCAGCAGCTTAGTCCATTTAGACATTTGGGCATGGTCGAGGATTTTTTTTCATTTTAATGATTTAAGTTACTTTGGACTTGGATGGTTGCTAGTGTAAGATGGGTTGGTCTGAGTATTTCAGAAACTGCCAGTCTGCTGTGATTTTCATATGAAAATATGCAGTGAGCTGCAGTTGTGTGGAAGAAAATGCTTTGTTGATGTCAGAAGTCACAGGAGAAAAGGCAGACTGGTTTGCAATAATAGAAACAGTAGCTCACTTGTTTCAAAACTGCAGAATACCATCTCTTAATGCACAACATGTCAAACCTTGAAGCAGATTGGCTACAGCAGCAGAAACCCACACCAGGTGCCACTCCTGTCAGCTAAGAACAGCAAACAGAGGCTGCAGGACATATAAGCTCATCGAGATGGACAATAGCCAATTGGAAAAACGTTGCCAAACATTATGAAAGCATGGATCCCTGAATCCATGGATCCTGCCATTTAACATTAGTTAAGACTGGTGTGGTAGTGTAATAGTTTAAAGGATATTTTTTCTGACACACTCATTGTTTAAACGTCATAGCCTACCTGAGTATTGTTGCTGTCCATGTCCATCCCTTTATGACCACAGTGTCCCCACCTACTGATGGTTTCTTCCAAATTTTACACCTCAAATCATCTCAAACTGGTTTCTTGAACATGACAATGGGTCGACTCCAATGGCCTCCACAAGGCCATTCTTTCCTCAGTTCATTTGAAGGGGTGACTGAGGTGCTTTGCCTCAGGCTTCACTCTCGTTCAAACTCAGTGGGGAGTGTAATCTGCCCAGTGTTGTCCCTGAGGTCAAATGATCCGGTTTACTCTTCTTATCACTGCAACTAATATGCATACGGACACTCACACTCACGCATGCACACACACACACATACACACACACACACACACACCCCCCCACACACACACATACACACAAACGCATACACTAGGGTCAACCGAATGTATATTTTTGTATATTACAAAAGTATACAACCCCCCCACTCCCCCAGTTTTGGTTGTTGTTAGTTTTAGTGTCTGTCAATTTTCCATGCCAGTCTACTTGGATGCCAAACTTTGTGCAGTCTCTGTCATGTCTAATGTTGATTTGGCAAGAAGGCGTGTATCTAAGAATACCCTTTTTATAGAGCAAAACTGTGCAGAAACAAGTACTCAACCAAATCAAAATATAATTCCCTGAAAAAATTTTCTTCATATCTGGATTGTCTAGTTTAATAATGAGGGCATATTCACACAAGGAAGTAAAATACTCAAGGAGGACTAAACTGTGTTTTCTGTGCTTGACTCTGTGAATGTCGCCACGTCAGTTAGTAAGTAGTTTATTTACATAGCATCTTTCACAGATAAAAATCCAAAAGTGTTTCTCAAGGATAATATAAACATTAAAACACAATAACATTGAAATGTGATTAATAAGACAATGAGGAAATTTATCAATACAAATAATTAAAAACAAATACAATATTATTTAAGTGGATTTTAAGGAAAAGCACATTTATGCAAGAATGTCTTCAGCAGCGTTTTAAATGAGTCTAGACTCTTAAGACAACATGAAAACAAAGGAAGCTTGAGTTTTATGCTCAGTCTTCGGGACTACGAGTAGGTTTTGGTTTGAGAACCTGAGGCTGCGGGTTTGACTATTCACTAATATGAGGAGAAGCTTGACCAAGCAGGAAGGGTTTTTTAAGTTATAGTCGGGATTTTAAAAGAAATTCTTGAAATTAACAGGTAACCAGTGTAAAGACATTAAACAGGAGTGATGTGAGCTCTTATTTTGCTGCAGAGTAAAAAGTGTGTTACAGTAGTCTAGATGAGAGGGCTAAAGGCATGAATAACCATCTCAAGTCATTATTTTGACACCAACTTACTTGGTCAAGTGCATTCTAGTTGAAAGTTGGAAAACAAGTGGGATTTGCTAAATGTTATGATGTCAACTGCAATTAGCAATACAAGCCAACAACCCATTTCTCTTTATTTTACGCAATCATAGACTTAAGAAACACGTTTACAAATAAGGATTTTACAGTACACTTGATTAATGAGATAGAAACATGCAAAAGGCATACAAACAGCTTATTCCTTCAACATGGCTTCTTTAGTGCAGAGGCCATGTTGAAATTAAACTCAGGGTTGCCTTAGATTTTTGACTTCAAGTCCCAACATTAGGGTGCAGAGATATTTAAAATTATTCTTGAAAGGCTTCAAAAATGTTTATAAAATAGGATGTAGCTTGATGAAGCAGGGCCCTGAAAGTTGAAATCAGGATAAATTCAGGCCCCTGAACTTCAGTGAATCACAGGCCTTGTTGTAGGAAACGCATTATTGGATTTCTGCCCAAGTACGTTTCTGTAAGCCATTCAACTTAGAAACACTTTGCCTTATGATCTCCTATGATGCATGATGCATCGTTCAGAAGAGTAAAGATAAGAGAAATCTGCATTGTTGTATCTAAGCCAAGTAATCAGCATATTTTGAAGTGTTCACTGTTGCCAAGCTGTAAGCATTTCAGTTGGCACCACTGTACTATACATCTGTTTCAGTTTCTGACTCAGCCTCTCTATGAAGCTTTTCAGGGTTCTCCAAAGACATACATCTACACAGGCACTGGAACGGAACATGAATTAATCATAGAATCAACAATACATAGCTTAATCCCGATGAATGCTGTAGGTGAAACAGGACCATATGTAGAGCATGATAATGGCAGGGTGAGATGTGCAGCATATGTTTCACTTAGGAGGTAAGTGCAGTCAATGTTAACCTTTAACCTAATGTCATGTTGCAGGCTCTGAATCCCAACTCCTATGGTTTCATGTCTAATTGCTGTTGAATGATCACGTTAAGAACTAAAACAGCAGATATAGACATTTACATAAAGAAGCAGGTGGATACAAAACAAACGGTATGCTCTAGAAAAATAAAAACTAATCATGACAGCTAATTGACCAACCTCTAAGAAATTATGATGTTATTGCAAGTTCTTGGAAAATCTGGGTGATAAGAATGAAGAATTTAAAACTGGTTTTAAATGTAAAGCTTATAGAGCAGCACTTGGAGGATAACTGTCTGATACTACCAGGTCAATTAGTCACTAATTATCTTAAAAAGAGTGACATTGCGTGTTCCTTTTGTTTCCACACCATGGATGTTCATGTTCTTTGTGAAGGGTAATATTTCCAAACAGTCAAATCTGTCTTGTAAAGAAAGTGTGGTAGCCTTCTTTAGGCTGGCTAAATTAGTAGTGGTTTCAAAGTGTTTCGTTATGCGGACTGTCTTTATAGACTAACACAATCATAATCAGCTAATATTTGCTTGTCAAGTGGGTGGCCATGGGGAGGTAACCATGTTTTGAAACCATAATTTTCTAAATCTTGATTCAGGTAACCAGCCCTTGCCTATTTGACAGTTTTCAGTTTCCTTAATGACGAAGTTACTAACACCTTCCTGCTAACGGATGCTTTTAAGATTTATAATTTCAAGTTAATTAATGAGAGTTTATTGCCATAAGTTCATGCACACTGATTCATGTCACTAAAATTATTATTCAAGAACTGTATATTTTAAATTGTTATACAGTTTACATAGTATTCTTTCAGTAGAAGCTAACTGTGGACTTTACCCTTTGCTAAAAACCGGGTGGTCCATTGAGAAAAGGCCTTCCAGTGCTATGCCTCATCCTATCTTTTTTTTGTTTGTTGAGTAGTTACTTTTGTCATAATTTATCAAACTCATGATCCACGCAAGTTGTCTCCAGAACATTAATCAAAAGTAATATAGTTTTTTGGAGCCAAGGGACAAAAGCCCTTAGCTTTGTAGTATCCTGACACCAAGTGATTGTTGTCCATAGTGGTGCTCCAAACAATGAGTCATTCACCATTTTGTGAGCTAACAGAAGCAGGGTGGCTCATTCTGCTCCTAATACTCTGTAAAGCATCATTAGGTTTTGCCTCTCTGATAGTCAGGAAGCATCTTAGCCTCCTTGATCTCACTGCTTTGATTTTATAACACCAAGTGCATAAAGCCACTGGTTTGAAACATGCCTTCTGTTACAAGCAAGCAGAGGCACAGTAGTTCAACCATCACTAAAACTTCATGGAAACCTTCTCATCCTGATGCCCCAACATCTCCATCCAGTGCCCAACCAGATGGCAAGAACTAAACTGATTAAATTTGGTCATTCAAAACACAGTGGTCCTTTGTTACTTTTTACTTTGATAACCTTTGGGAGATTGCTAGGTGAGTAAAGCTTAACAAGTACCAAGGTTCACAACTGTGTACATCTGAGGTTATATGAGCTCTAGTTTGTAATGTGACATTTTCTTCACTAACATTCGATTCCACCTGTCTCCTATAGGTAACAAAACTATTTTTCAAGGTTTTGACATAAAAAACATTGTTGTCAAAGTTAAAACATGAACAACATAGTCAGTCATTTTCTACTGCTTCTTCCATGGTGGGTCAGTGGGAAGCTGGTGTCTATCTCCAGCAGTCTACGGGCAAGAGGCGGGGTACACCCTGGATAGGTTGGCAGTGCATCGCAGAGACATGGAGGACAAACAACCATGCACACAAGGGCAATTTAGTACCCTGAGAGAACCGACGCATGTGCAGGGAGAACATGCAAACTCCAAGCAGAAAGATCCCCGGACAGGAGTCGAACCCAGGACCTTCTTCCTGCAAGGCAACAGCACTACCAGCTGCGCCACAATATAGATACTGAGTACATATCATAGTGAGATAGAGGTTCTTTGAGCTGTGGAAGCCCATTTCCACCACTTCAAAGAAAAAAAAGTGAACCATGGAAGGTCATAAAATCATAGCTTCAATTTCAAGTTGGAATTTTGACGTTCAGTCAAAATTTCGACTTTTACAGTAATTATTAGGAATTGCTTGTGTTAGGTATTAATTAGTCAACTCAGAGGAACGACACAGTCTGTATTTTTCTTGCGCAAGAGGTAGCTCACACTGCAGTGCAAATCTACAAAGTGTTGGCACCCTCTCTCTTTATTTATATATGTGGTTCACACACACAGTTCAACAGACAATTCATGCATTTAGGGGGTTTATGTGTGTCTGTGTGTGTGTGGGGTCAGAAGGGTTAGGGTGCATGTGTTTTGCTTTTAAACAGAGAGGGAGTGGGGACTGGTACAAGCAGCCCCCAGATGTTGCTGATAGTAGCATAACTCACTCCTCTCCCCCATCCCCCTTTCTGTGGCATGTGGGAAGGTAGAGTACTTTGTACAGACATGAGTGATAAACAATACAAAAGTTTTCAAACCCTAACAGTCCCTAATTTTTTATCACGAATAAAGTCATTATTAGATACATGTAAAAGAAATCAATCTGTGTGAGCGAAAAAACCCACGGATGGAAAGCAGATTATATTGTGGGAAAAATACTCACATGGCCCCTCTGCCCAAGGCGACCACCAACTATGGTACAGTACAATAATAATAAAACAATGTAATAAATCAAGGAAAACAAAATGTAATAAAAGTAAAATAATTAAAACAAGCCTTGTTCATGTCATCATTGTACTTTTCCTCATTTCACTTAAATAGCAATTTCTTTCGATTTTCTGCAATAAGGTCATTTTATGAAGTACACTCAGACATTGAAGATATATTCATTTACAACATGTCATCATAGTCATCTGTTTTTGAGTCCAATGTGGTGTCGACTTGAATCAATGCTACATATGCGACTGTGACTGACTGAGTCACTATCCTTTTTACCATACATTTGCAGCATGGAATAATACATATTGATAAGATGCACAGGATGATCAGGAATACTGCTATAGCGAGTAAGAAAACCAATTCATCCATCCCCCTTGGAGCATCTAGTCTAACCAAGAGGAGCTGGGAGTCGGGTGGTCGTGTGTCATGACATTTTGCAGGTTACGCAGGTTATTCAGTGCTCCTGTTATGTCTGAGGAATATATATTATCTGGAATATATGTGCAACAAGTACTGTTTAGCAAAACGCAAACGCCCCCCGTTGATGCTGTTAGAATATCCAAAGCCATGCGGTTCTGAATTATCATGGCTCGCATAGCGTTCATTTCTATATTTTGGCCATCTTCTACTATTATGGAGTTATTCAAAAACAGCCCTAATCGGTAGCTTAAAGTTTCCACACGCAGCATTAGTTTGCCCACACCTAGCCAAGGAAGGAGAGATAGTGTCACTTCATCTTCTTTTGGCCAAAGCTTAAATTCATCCGGGACATTAGTTCCCCAGATAGGGTCGTGTGGTTTAATTTCTATGTCTCCTTTTAGCCTTTTGGGGAAGGTGGGTATCATTGTTACCTTACTGAGTATTATAGTGTCGTCAGATGTGAAAACTGGAGCACACACCCCATACCAATTGTAGTATGAAATAAGCGTTATTCCCACATAACCAAGCTATCCCCTCGACCCAGTATGTTCCGTTTTGGTTGTTATTATCCATGTGCCTCCACACTGCGTGGTGTTACCCACATAGATAGAAGAATCATTTTCCTTTTCTCTACTCAAACAATCGTGGTGGAATGTGTTTCCGTTGGCATGTGCTTCGAATGGTGTGGCTTTTCCCTTATTACTGATGTGCAGAGGCTGCCATTTCTTGGGGTCACATGTGCAGTTACGTGGGTCACATGCATATGCAAGAGAATTGTTGTAGTATGTGTATGTTTCGTTGTTCTTGTTAACTATTTGGATGCCTTCTCCTTCTGTCAGGTTTTGACCGGGAACAATGAAATATGTACGCTTCGCATACCCCCAGAGTCCTATTGAAATGATAGATTGGCATTGAAATGGCATGATAGAACATACATAACTATCTGTTTTATTTTGTGCTTTAGCTGTTTCATACACATAACGATACCAATAGTTCTGCAGAAACAGATGTCTTCCTCCTTTCTTTAGGGGTCTAAGATGAGAGCCGTCTAGTGTCCATCTCTTCTTGTGTGATGTCATATCCTGTGGATCCTGCCTTAAACAGAGGAAGAGTCCTGCTACCAGAATTAGGCTCAGGCTTATCAGTCCTGTCCACATGTTACAAAAAGCCATGCTAAGTTGGCCACAGGTCAGTTTTTTTCTTCACCGGTTTGAGATGTTGAGCCCTATGGGTCACCAGCTCCTTTGTAGCCGGTCTTCCCCTGTTACCCCGTCGGTTGGTTTGGCTCCTGTAACGGTAATATTGGCTTACAGTGGCTCTTGTGGATCCAGGATGGTCTCTCTGCGATTTTTAGAGCTGTCGGTGTGGTCAGGAGAACTCGATATGGCCCTTTCCAGCAGGGGGCGCTCCAGTCCTTTCTATGGACTGTCTTAATCAGGACCAGGTCTCCAGGTCTCAGGTTGTTCTGTGGAATAGGAGCAGAGATTATCGGCAGACCACTGGACATCTGTACTTCCTTTGTTTGTAACATTTTATTCATCCATTCAGCTAATGATGTTTCCTGCTGTGCTTTTCCTATGTCATCCATTTCTGATGGCAATGGAAAAGGTCTTCCGTACACTATTTCAAATGGAGTGAGACCAGTCTGATTTGGAGTTATTCTCATCCATAATTTAACCAGGGATAGGCATTCGGGCCACGGCCGCCCTGTTTCTGCCATCGCTTTCCTTAATCTATTTTTTATTGTTCCATTTGTTCATTCAACCAGCCCAGCAGATTGTGGGTGGTAAGAACAATGGTTTTTTAACTGAAACCCTAATGCTTTAGAGCACAGTTCTATTACATTATTTACAAAATGAGTCCCATTATCTGATGTTATGATTTGTGGGATACCATATGTGGGGAAGAAATGTGTCATTAAACTCTTTGCCACTGTGAGTCCATCACAGTGCTTTGCAGGGTGTATTTCAACCCACTTTGAAAATGCATCTATGACCACTAAACAATATTTCTTCCCCCCTGACCATGATAACTCAATGAAATCCATGTGTATCGTGTGAAAGGGATGAGTTGCTGCTGGGAACTGGCCTCTTTTGGGTCTCATGTTTCCCTGTGGATTATGTTTGCAGCAGATAATACATGATCTACAAAAGTTTTTTGCATAGTTAGAAAAATTTATGGTGTGGAAATGTAGATTTACTAAGTGTATCATTCCCCCTTTTGACACATGGGAAATTCCATGTGTCACATGGGCCGCCGTCCTGTATAAATTCTTTGGTAATATTGGTTTATTTTCCAAATGATAAATGTCATCTTTTTTTATGGCCACTCTATTCAGCCAGGATTTAACTTCTGCAGCTGGTGCAGATTGTTGTGAATCTTTTAGCACATCTGTGAGGGAAAGCTTTGATGCTATTTTAGCAGAAATGTCAGCAAAAGTGTTCCCCTTTGTTTCCATGGTTTTAGCAGATTGATGCGCTTTACATTTACAAAGCGCTATCTTTGCTGGTAGCCAGATAGCTAACAGCAATCGTTTTAACAGATTAAAATGTGTCAATTCTGTTCCAGATGATGTTTTGAACCCTCTATTTTCCCATATGTTGGCAAAATGGTGAACAGAAATGAATACATATTGGCTGTCTGTGTAGATGGTTAGAATTTTTCCTTCATGTAATTCACAGGCTCTGATGACAGTATACAGCTCTGCAGTCTGTGCTGAACATGTATGGGACAGGGCCTGTGATTCTATAATTTACTGCATAACCAACTCTATTTTTTCCATATTCATCTTTTGATGCTGATCCGTCCACAAAGATTATTTGTGAGTTTTGCAGAGGGGTCTGAGAAATGTCTTGCCTGGGTTTTGTGTCTTCCTATGTCCATGGCCTATATACTAGAATAGTTGGCGGCTGTCGGTGATTAGCGTCACCTACGTTTGGATTTGCTACTTCCACTAGAGGAAATGTGTCTTCCTCTAATTTTTTTCCAGATGGATGAAATTTCTGTTTGTGAGCCATTAAGGCTTCGCCTGGGTATATGCTGGGGTCAGTAGTAGATTTCTTATCTTTACTCCTAGTTCACACGCCTGTGCCCCCCCAGAAATTAGGAGACCAGGACTCACTAGAAGAGCTCTGTTCTTCTGTTTTAAAAGGATTGCTTAATTTTTCTTGCTTTCTTATAGGAGTTTTAGGAACTGCTACAGCTCCTTCCATCTCTCTTCCAATTTGCTGTGCTGCAGCCGCCTGTCCTGCAGCTGCCTGCACGGCAGGGGGCTGCGCTCCTCACTGTCTGGGTGCGACCACTGTTTCTTCATGTGGGCGCACCAAGACCGCAGCTGTCAGCTTCTCCTTTTGCTTCTCCTTCTTCTCTTTCCTCTGCATGTCTCTTAACCTACTTTGTTCCAGCCATTTGTCTGAGAATTTATACTCAACCTGTCTCTGTTCCTTTTTAGTTGGTTTCTTGGTTTTCATTATTTCTAATTTTAAATCTCCTTGTAATTTTAAGATATCCTTAGTATCTGGTTTACCCAAGAAACAATGTTTTTTATTCCATCTTTGACAGACTAATCCGCAGCGGTGTTAATTTTCTGGGATTAAACCCAACCTTTATCTCCAAGAATCACCAATACGTCTTTCCGATCTGGGCAAAAGAAAACACAGGACCAGCAGAATCTTGCTATGATTCTTCAAAAATGCTTAGTCCTCCAAACACACACAACAGCACTCACACAGTTAGTGTTTTGACATATTCATGTCCCTTCAGCAATGTCCCTAGCTTATTTTATGAGCTCTTACACTTAATTTTATTTATTCCCTTATGGCAGAACTACCCAACCAAATTATCCAGTTCCCTTACGGCGGAACTACCTAGTCGTTTCTGATCCCCTTACGGCGGGATCCTACCTAATTTATTGCTATTCCCTTCCGGCGGAATAATACCAATCCAATTGCTGTCTCCTTATGGCGAGACACTACCAATGACTTATTATAACCTTTCTTTAATGTTAAACACGAAACGTCTCACCTCTGAGCCAACTTCTAGGTGACTCTGAATCCCCAGAGTCACCCGGCGTCGAGCAAAGCGATAAGCCACCGGCCAGATGAGAAGTTACACACCGGGGCTTTCAGCCACCAGGCCTATGTGTGACTGCGCGGCGGCACTTTGTCGGCATCGTCGGTCCCCAGGGATCCTTAGGTCACTGTAAAGAAAAACAAAATCAGTTTAGTTCTTAAAATATATCCGATTCGAAGGGCCGAGTTAATGTTAGGTATTAATTAGTCAACTCAGAGGAACGACACAGAGTCTCTATTTTTCTTGCGAAAGAGGTAGCTCACACTGCAGTGCAAATCTACAAAGTGTTGGCAACCTCTCTCTTTATTTATATATGTGGTTCACACACACAGTTCAACAGACAATTCAGGCATTTAGGGGGTGTATGTGTGTCTGTGTGTGTGTGGGGTCAGAAGGGTTAGGGTGCATGTGTTTTGCTTTTAAACAGAGAGGGAGTGGGGACTGGTACAAGCAGCCCCCAGATGTTGCTGATAGTAGCATAACTCACTCCTCTCCCTCATCCCCCTTTCTGTGGCATGTGGGAAGGTAGAGTACTTTGTACAGACATGAGTGATAAACAATACAAAAGTTTTCAAACCCTAACAACTTGCAGATTACATTGTCTGTCAGACTTCTGAGTTTGAAACTCAGAAATATAACATACTGTGCATAATTTATTCCTTCCAAGGGGCAAAAATATGCTTCCATATTAACCCGCTCACACAAAGCCATAAAGGATTTGGTTGGGGTAAGCCTTTTTTATCGATAAACTTGCATTGACATCATCCATGCCCCAGTCTTACTCTAAGCTCCAATCCTTGTCTTCATGCATGAATCACATTAGCCTGCTCATAGTGGTGTCTGGATCTTTCCAGGTGTTGCATTTGCTGCTTCTGGACATCAGAGCACCACTACAGCACAGCTTAACGGAGCATTGTTTCTCAACAAAATCATTCCAAAGGTGGAGGGCAATTATACCATAGCTGTTAACATCAGTGAGGTCCAGCAAATTACCTCCATGATATTTGACTAGTAGATTTAGTTTTGACAGAAGTCACAAAATAAGTATTTTCATCAGATTAATTGACTTATGTTTGCTCTTTGTGTGATTTTCAGGCAGTCTCCTTTAAGACATTACACTCTTCGAGGTATAAATAGATGCAGACAAACATATCTAAGAGGCATCCATTTTTCATTTTCTTGTTGAATGGAAGTTATTAATTATGTTCAACCCATTAGTATATTTTCTTTCATGAAAACAGGGATGCTTGTTTTAACTTGCATAAAATATTGCGGAAAATTAACAGATGTTGCATAAACCTCTCTGACCCTGCAAGTTTTTTCTGGCCATGATGTCTGTAAATGCTGAGGTACAGCAACAGTGTCAGCTTCGTTTTCCCTTTGAGGATTGGTCAAACCTTATTGAAGCTGATGGGCCATCAGGGTTCATTAACTCGGCAGAAGGTCGATGAGCTGAAAAATCCCCAAACCTTTAGCATTTTGGTTCAGTAAAAGCTCAACAGAAAACTACTATTTTACACGGCCATTTGTGTATCATTTTAATAAGTCATAACTAATCCTGTGAGTCTACAGCAGAGATGATTTATTTGAATTCCAACTCTGACTTGTCAGAGCATGTCAGGACTACCGAATGCCGACCTGTGCCTATAGCCATGTGGCATGGGAGAGTTGCACACACTGACCTTGAGATGACCACTCCGCACTACACCGTGGCAATCCACTTCCAACTGACTGTGGAGAACTGTTTCACTTGAACTTGTATGGTGAGACTGACAGCTGACCTGTTAGATATGGTTCATTAGGACATCTCAGGTCAATGACTGTGAGATTCATAAGATTCTGTTCAGCTTGGTGCCTGGGAAGCCAGAAGGTGATTTACAAACAGAAATCAGAGTGATAGCTGGTTGTAACTTTTTCCAGAGATTAAAAGTTCAAGTCTCTCACCTCCTCTGTCAAGATCAAAGACAAAGTGGCTCTTATCTGTAGTTATAAGGCAGCCTGTAAAACTAAAGCGCTGTGCAATTTGAAATACTGCAAGTAAGACATGTTGCTGAAATAGAATGTTTTGTGAAAATGTAAGGGATTATGATTATTGATTATAAATATTTATCAAAAATTATAATTAAAAATTGGAATTTAGAAGAAATACAGTCAGTCATTTTCTACCGCTTATTCCATAGTGGGTCGCGGGGGAGCTGGTGCCTACCTCCAACAGTCTATGGGCAAGAGGCGGTGTACACCCTGGACAGGTCGCCAGTCCATCGCAGGGCAACACACAAACAACCAAGCACACACTCATTCATTCATACACCTAAGGGCAATTTAGAGTGACCAATTAACCTAACAGGCATGTCTTTGGACTGTGGGAGGAAGCCGGAGTACCCGGTGAGAACCCACGCATGCACGGGGAGAACATGCAAACTCCATGCAGAAAGACCCCCGGCCAGGATTCGAACCCAGGACCTTCTTGCTGCAAGGCAACAGTGCTACCAACTGTGCCACCGTGCAGCCAGAAGAAATACATTCCAACCAACATTTTTTTCTTTTGAATAAAGATCAGATATATACTCTGGTGGTGTGATTATTGGGCTCACAGCATTTAATAATTATAATTAGTTAATTCTCACTAATAATTGATAATCATTAACCAAAACCATGCCAAATGTCACTGTGTTATTATTCGTTTTACCAAAAGTTGTGGGGCACCAACCTTATTTTGACAGATAATCATTTTTACACAAAATAAACACAAACTCTGTCTCTATCAATGTGAAATTTATTAAACCAATTGTCCCTCTTACAACCAACTATTCTGGTCAACAACTTACAGCTTATTGAGCATGCACTATTTTACAAAAAGGGTACATTAATAATTAAAAATAAGGATGTGTGCTGAGGGTAGATGGAGATCAAACCAGCAGTTTATGGACAAATTAAAATAACACAACACTTTGGATTAACTTGGAAAGTGGAACAGATCCACTACACGGTGAAGCCTTCCTTCGTGGGTTTGTTTCAACAGCGGCTATCAGCTGGAAGAATAGTAGGGCTGCAGAGTATCTAGCAGCCGGCCCCGTAGCCGCTAACAGCTGATTGGCTGAAATCTTGAACAAAGGGTCGCAAAACTCTGAGATGGGTGAAAAAACCCTCAAGGGTACTAAAATTATGGAACAATGAGATGGCCCGGCCATTAGATCCAGACCTCAGACAGCAGCCTGCTTTGAATAAAAAAACTTCTAAAAGTTCAACTTTAACTCCTGGCTGATTGGCAATCAGCAGGACGAATGCACCAAACTTGAGTGCAACCGCGCTTCACAGTTCAACAGTATTCAGACAGCAAATCAAAACAGTGCAGCATAAATACTTGAATCAATATTTCATGCAACAAGTTAAAATCTTGGATTAACTAGTGGTGATACTAATTCACCTTAACTATGCCTCACCCTGCCCAGACCTCTAAATACACCTATCCAATTTAATATAAAAAGAACGAAATGACCTTGACATCGATTTCTTCTCTTCACTGGCTTGAGGATGAGTCGTGGGTCTACAGAAAACAGGGGGGAATCCTGTAGTTGTCGCACGTCCATGATCAACTTAAAACATTTAACTTCTCCTCCGTCCAAAACGGGGAAGAAAAATTAGGAACTGTTGGAGTTGACTGGAAAAACAAGAAGGAAACTTGTCTCCTTGGAAACAAAACCTCTGTGTGTTTTCACCTGCGCCTGGGCTGAGTCTGACGGTCTTCGATCAGGATATGGATCTTCTTGTATCAGACAGATTTCCAGCTTTCAAGCTCTTCTGAGAATGGCCAGTGTGGAGGAAAAGTAAACCTTCGATTTCTCCTGAGATGTGCATCCAAACATAGTCTTGTGACACTACACCTGGAAATGGCGGTTAAACGTTTGTTTTGCTCTGGTTTTTATAAATTTTGGTGACGTCAGAGCTGTGAAGCCTGTTGAGCTATGACGTCCGTTGCTGCGATGTATGCTGAGCTGGGTAGTAACAGTTGTTACTGACCAAAATGGCAGGTGGCCCAACAAAAAGTTGGTGGAGGGACAACATGCCTCTTGTCTGCTCTGGTTTAAAACTAGGCCTATAGTTGGTCTTTGCAGATCCACTGCAACACTGTCAGAGCTGAAACTAATCTAGATGCTTAAGAAACAATAATATAATCAAACACTTCCAGCTCCAGCAGACTCCCATTCACAAATACTGAATTAGGTCACTAGATGCAAAGACAACAAGCCACTATTTCACAATGATTTACTAACTCTAGTAATGAAAATGATTCCTAATTCCTAATTTTGTTATAGAAACGACTGATATTAAGCATAAGTTAATCTTGGGTTAAAATGCCACAGTTTCACTGTATTTATACAAATATTATTGCTAATTCGAACTGGTTTTATCTAAAACAGAAAAGTAAAAGTTATTCCTACTGCTGCTGAACACATATACGAAAATTAGACTGACTTGAACAAAACTGTAGAATACACATTAGCTAAATTTAGTAGTAATTTTCTGGTGCTTATTGTTTAAAACATTATACCTTTTGACTATTGAACTTTAATAAGCTGAAGAAAGAGGTTAATTAGTTACGATAATTAACAATGAAAGGGGCAACTCTTTTAGTTACGCCACCATGACTGTCTTTGTTTTCACAAGCGGAAATATTTCCACTGAAATCATTTTTCTTCCGTCCAATTAAAGGGAAAAATGGAGTTGCCTTCTTTCGGCCAGCTGACCAGCAGTGTGCAGCAAAAGGTGGGTGAGGGCCAGAGCTGCATTACTTTATGCATCACACAGCCAGAGGAAACCCTGGACACTCAATCACTTTCTCTGGTATCTCTTTCGTTGTCTTGAAACAGGCAAAAATTGTATGATGGAAAATTTTAGCAGTTTTAAAACCTTCATAGGCTTTCCCTTATTACTGGTAACTGATTCATGTCTTGCTGATTGTATACTGTATTTCCAGATTTACCCTTTAATTTTTAAAAATTGCAGTATAGGAAGACAAAAGCAGAATGGTCAAGTGGTCAGGTTAGTTAACTGGATCAAGTTGCTAGTGGTAGCATGTCATAAATGGACACAATCACTTCATATTTCAAATGTTTTTAAAGGTTCTCCAACAGCTCCTGTTACTGAGAATGATTGCATGAAATAACATAAAGTGGATTTACTTTATTAGCTTCATATTGACTGGATATGCAGTAAAACACAGCAACACTGCTAAAACTGCTTTAAATCAACACAACAGAGGACCTCAGAGGGAAAACAAAGTGTCACAGTTAATTTCTTTAGACAATCAAATGCAGAGAAATATGTATGTTTTATTAAGAATGTGTGGATAGTTTCTAATGTTGATGTCCAGCTACACTGGGAAGTAAACTGTAGACATGGTAGAGAAGATAAGGGGAGCAGTGTGTATTCTCTATCCTGTCTACCAGAGGGTTGAGATTTCTGGCCACTATGTGGCAGTGTTGATCCAGTGATGATCAGGCAGCAGCAGAACAAACAGAGCAACACCACAGGGAGCAGATTCATGTCCTAGATGGGTGATTACAACATGTTTAACATGCATTAAAACAGTCTGGAAGTTCATGCATTACACCTGATAAAAAATGCATCATAATTATATTCTGCGTCTGTTTATTTGCATTTTGTTTGCTCTGCTTTCTGTTGCCAGCCTGATTCTGTCTCATCTTCCTCACATCACCTCTGAATGTAAGGCAGACAAGGCCTTCTGGCATGTGTCATTACCAATCCAAACGGCTCCTCTGGATGACACGCAGTGTCACCCTGGACTGCTCCCACATGGCCTCAGAAACTCTGCAGGAAGTAATGACCCGATGTCGTATAATTCCTCTGAAATTTTGATGTTTCTGACCCATCTGAGGAGGACTTTCGCCTCGAGCCTCAAGTGTGACTTGTGTTGAATAGCAGCCAGAAAAATGATCGCCTTGATATGTGGGACCAATGTCAAGAGCATGAAAGCTTGACGGAAGTTGATGAATCAACAGTGGCAAGTAACACATTTACTCTTAACAGCTGCCTTTGAGCAAGGTAGGATATTTTCAGCTTTCTTTTACATAACCCTATCAGACTTTTTGAGAAACTTCCTCCTTACTTTCATTTTTCTAGCTAGAAAAAAAAAAACATGAGTACAACAGGAATGAGAAACTCATACTTTACCAGATATTGCATCACAGAAGTTTCATTTTTGCGTGTGAAAGTACAAATGGGGTTTCCTGGAAACATGACCTCTGTCACGGTATCTGGAAGGATGAAAGTTTTGGCCCTGGGCTGTGCAGCTGCAGTAGAGATTTTCCATGTGGTGACGTAAAGCTTTGCATGGCTCCCCTGGTGCTTCAGGTGTCACCGGCATGAATCCCTGCAGGGAGAAGCATACCTGGAGAAACCTGCACAGAGCCGTCATTCTCTATCACCATCAGCATCATTTTGTATTTTTGTGCAAAACCGTAATTAACAAAGCTTACGCTTCATTTGTCCAAGGTTAGATCGGGGTGAAAACAGCCATTTCTGAATTCTTGCAAACAATGCTCTACCTCTCTTTAATAAGAGTTCAGAGATTTGTCATGCAATGCCTGCAGGAATACAGTGCATTTTCTGCTCAGTCGCAAAATCCCTTTCTGCTCCACTGCCATCCTCTTGCCCATTTGTTGGGGCAATTCCCACTCTCATGTGATACACTGAGTCTGATTTCAAGGCACGCAGTGATTCATTGCTTCCCTGCCTTCATTAACAGCATATGATCTTGGCAGAGGCCTGTCTAATACTTGTTCACTTTCTTGGTTTCATCTCTCAAACTATATTGGGCTTGCTAGCGTTATCCCAACTCCAGTTCCTGCATACGCCACTTGCTCCATTAGTTGACAAACTTTTGTGCGCAATTGCAGAACATTAAACCAGGCTGGCACATGTGAGGATGCCGTCTCCGGTACGCTTCCATCACATCATCGCCCACTGTGTCACTTCTAACGGAGGGGAAGGCAGAAAACACTTCCTTTTCAAATGATGTGTTTGGGAATAAAAAGGCGATATGAGAGAGAAACCGAGAAAACGAGGTGGAATTACAACAAGGTAGCCATGCAAGGCTCCGGGACCGGGAGATGATGAAACAGAAGCCCACTTTAGAACAGAGAAACCCAAAAGTCTTACATGTCCCCCCCCCAGTTTGTCAAAGGCAATTCGGGAGGCAAAGCCGCATCTTCTCAGTCATTTCATACCCTCATGTATCTTCTCATCTCAGCAAGGAGGTGAAGTTTGAAACCAGATAAATAGCTTACCCCATTTACCGGCAAGCTGAACACCTTGATTTCACTCTGAATATTTGTTCAATGTGGCTGGGTATTGTTTCATCTGGAATTTTTGCATTTGCTTGTTTGCAAAAAGGGTTGTGCAATGGCTACTAAAAATAGTTCCACTGACCCACTTTTTCAACAAGGACTCACTGGCATCGTTGAAAAGGATACATCACATCACAGAAAGAACATGACAAACTTAAAAGACATCACCTTTTCTTATCTCTTTAAGCGATGAAGACATCATCTGCAACATGCTCTTCTTTCATATTACTGGTGTCAGTCTCTGGTTTCTCTGTGGTTGCATTAAAGGCTGTGAATCACTGGGATTTCTGTGGGGTCAACGATCTTTTTAAACTGCTGTGGAAAGTCCTAAAAGCAGGCTATAACTGGGACCTAATGTACTAAGAAACATCAAATCAAATAGCAATAAAGCTGTAAACATTAGAGGCCATCACTTTTAAGATTTTACCTCCGGACAGTAGTGGTTCTTAGCGGTTTAGTAGGACCCCAGGCAAGTCCATCAAAGTGCATGAAATTTTCTAAGATTCTGGGCGGGATGAATAGCACATAAACTAGTTTCCCTATATTCAGCAGCAAACAGGGGCACCTACTCTACATATGAGGGCTGCAACTTCCTATTGATTGCACAAACATAAAAGCAATGGAAAATATTTTTAGGGTGCATCTGACAGATACGTTTTTTTTTATCTGGCGCTTGTGTTTCCCCTTTCTAATGCAGCCCTGCCTATCTGGCCCATATCAAGTGCCACTGCCGTATAGGATAAATTATGTTGCCAGAATTGTTGAAAAAAAATGTCTTTATATACATGTCTGTCCATTAACTGAATTTCCAACCTTATTCATGTTGGTCACAGATGTATTTCCTTTACTGTCAACAAGAACATACAGCATCTTGCCAAAAGATACGTAGCTCTTATACTTTTTCACATATTGTCTTGTTACAAACACAAACTTCAATTTCTTTACTTTAGTTAATTTTTTTGTGATAGCCCAACACAAAGCAGTGCGAAGTGGAACGAAGTGAAGTGGATGTGGAAGAAAACTGATGCCTTTTTTTAAAGTCCCAAAATGTGCTCCATTGGCATTAGGCGGTGGAGGCCTTTGCAGTACAGTGATTCCAATGTCATGATAAAGAAACCAGTTCGAGATGTTTTGAATGGGGCCACTGTCAAAGCTGTAATTTGCGGAGGGTAGGCAGGTTTTGAGACCACAAAAATTCTGATCCAGTCAATATAACCCCTCAAAAAAATCACATCATTTCGATTTACAAAAATATCTTGCATGAATAACTTGTTGATTTTCTTTATTTATTTTCATTTGCCTCGGACTTCGCAAGTCTGAAAGCAGACATTTAGAAGTACACGTCTGTTAAAAAGATGCATTAAGTCCCAAAATGGCATTAGACGTCACATTTTCATCCAAAAACAAACCAGATTTGTTTCTATTGTGTTCCATATAATCACCTCTCGCTACACCTGACAATGAGTCAGGTCAGTAGGCCAGCAGTAGGAAACCCTCTCTGTGAGCTTCTAGCTGGATTTGCATCATGATGTAAAAAATATCTGGTCTTTTACTTCAGTCAAAATCAAAGTATTTAATTCTAAAGTTACTAAAAACACTAAAAGGCCCTTCAGATCACCACATTGCATCTCATTGCTGCAAACAGTCCAGTTCTATAAGTAGACAGAAACAAGTGATGCTCAATAAACTGGAAAAAAAACATCTCCGGGTGCCAGTAAGACATAGTAGAAAATGCAAAAGTAAGCCTCCCTCTTGTCTTTCATATCAATGGCTGATCCTAAACATACAGCTGTGGTTAGTTAAAAGGTTCGGTATTAATAAGAAATAAATCATAGCAGTTAATCACAGGTGGACCATTAATTAGTTAACTGTTTTATTTTTCTGAATAATACATGTAATATGTAATGTAATATAAAATAAACTCATTAAACAAGGATGCAGTTTTCCTTAAGTTAAAACATACATACCACCCTATGTATGCATCCATGTTCTATTTTAAACATCCTTTTCTCTACAGTGTTTAATAGTAAGAACTGCACTAATGACTCACATGCTCAGTGGAGAAAAACAGACTGGGTTGTAAAATGTTTTATTTATTATTTCTGGCAGGCCAAATTTTTTTTTTATAAGTGAAATGAATGGCTGGAAAGATGACAGTGAAACAGAAAAGGTTCATGAAAGAAGGAACATATTTTAATGAAATGTTTGGAAAGCTCACAGCATAATTAAAATAAATAAATAAATGTGTTCTTAGGATCGTATCATTTGACTAAGAAAATCAATTGTAGACCAGTCTCCTTTTTTGAAATGTAAGAAATCAAGACCATGGAGCCTCAGGAGTGGAACACGTTGATAAGAGGAACATTTAAAAGCTTATTTATGTAAATGAGAAACATTTATTTGACCCACAGTAAACATAGTTTCTCTGAGTTTAGGAACAACTTTTCGTCAGGACTGAGCAGAAATTCAGATAAAGTTTTTTTCTAGATTTCACAAAATCTATGATCAGCTTCAGTAAAATGTTTTTTCATCAATCCTGGTCTCTGTTTCCCTTCATCCTTCACTTCAACTACTAACAAAAAAAATCTAAACCAAGTAAAATTATTGTAAACTTATTTCTTTGAGTTATAATATTTGCATTCAGAGGAACCTTAGGCAATGCAGAGGACTTTTACATTCCCTATATTAGTTTAACTTTAAATTACTTAGAAACTGGGCTGCTGTCTTATGAAAATTAAACTATTTAGGGTCTGGTAAAGGTCCCCAATGTTTCAAGACCCTAAAAACGCCCCTGTTGGTACCTCTACTTTATAATTTAGTCCGTTCCATGATGGAGCTCTTAACTGGAATTATTCATATGTGCAATCTACAGTATTTTCCTCATTGAAATGAACTGAAATACAATGAATCTGCACTCATGAATATGAAAGGACTCTAAAAGTGCAAAATATTTGATTTGGTACTGTGTTAGAAAAAATATGAAAAAGTAATCCTAGGGTTCAAGTAATTAATTGTTGAACTGACGTGGAACAGAGTAAATACAAAGAAAACAGAAACAGTAAAAGCATTACAACGCTAAATGAGTCTGACTCCTTTTGCAAAATGATACAATAAATGAATAAAAAGGCACAGCGCTTAAGCCCCCCAGTGGTAGACCCAAAGTTACGCCCTTGTACAATGTGTTCATAAAAGGGTTGATATGGTCAGTAACAATACTCAGGTAGGCTGTGGTGTTTAAATGATGCTAAGTTATGAAGGAACCTGAAGTGTGGCAAGAAATTATTCCCCACATCATTACATCAACACCACCAGTCTGAAGTATTGATACAAGGCAGGATGTATCTATGTTTCCATGTTGGCCATTCCAGTTCTGATCCCATATGAATGTTCCACATGAAATACAGGCTCATGAAACCTGTTCTTAGCTGATAGGAGTGGCACCCGGTGTGGTCTTCTGCTGCTGTAGCCCATCTGCTTCAAGGTTTCATATGTTCATATATATTCTGCATATCATCTCAGACCAGTCTGCCAGTTCTGCTCTGACACCAACAAGGTGTTTTTCTTCTACAGTACACAACTGCAGCTCACTCGATATTTTATTTTTGTCAAACCAATCTCTTTAAACCTGACAGATCAGTAGTTTCTGAAATACTTAGACTAGCCCGTCTGACACCAGCGTTCATGCCATGTTACTTAAAGATACTTAAACCATCTTTCCTCTCCATTATGAAGTTCAGTTTGAGATTAAATGAGTCATCATCATTATGTCTAAATCCCTAAATGTATGAAGTTGCTGGCATGTATTTGGCTGGTGTTAATAAGCAATTCAACAGGTGCACCATTAACAAAGTGGCCAATGAGTGAATGCTTACTTATGAATTAAAGATGCAGGTCGTTTCTTGTACTTCACAAAGCCAATGTTTTCATTACAATTCAATACATTTAGAGAGTTATTAAATACAGTTTGTAAATTGTATGAATTATTGCAACTAAATAAGCAAATTAGAAACTATGTTCTAATAAAGACATTGTTATGAATATTTTCCGTTTGTGCTGAGAGTTCACTCTTATTTTTGCTATATTGCTTTCCTTCTTTTTTTATATTGTACAAATAAACAACCAACACCATCATTATATACAATCTAATTTAGTCCACATTCATTTGAATCTGGTTCAGTCTGGTTCAATCCAATCAGATTCAGTTGATCATGCAATGCAGGTTAGGAAGAGATTTCTCTCAAGGAAAACCAGCAGACTCCATCGAGGAACGGCCAAATCAGCTACATTTTCTAATCAAAAGAAAACAAAGCTGCTTGGATGTACCAGAAATGTAGAATATTTCAGACAGTAAAGGTTAGGGGCCACTGATCTGCAGAGGAAAATAGGCTCCGGATTTTTGACTGAACAAAAAAGGGGCTTAAATGGTCTGTAGAGCAGTCTGCTGTTTCTTTTTCCACTTGATTTACAGAGAAGTCTCTTAAGTCTTTTATGAAGGAGTCATAAATCAAATGCTACATTATAGAGATTTGAAAACCTCCCATAAGAAATCAAGGTAGAAGGATGACAAAGAAACTTCAAACATATTCATTTTTACAATAGAAGATTGATGTTCTGTGCAAACAGGCAGCACATCCACGCTGGTTTCAAAGATCTGCCAAAAACCACATTACAACATCACCATGAACGGCTCTGGAAAAAAACCCGATGTTTTATACTAAACATTCTTTCCACAGTGAGCTGCGAGTCATGTAATGGGAGCGTTGATGAGTGTAAAATCCTGGACTACTCCCCTGACACCTTCTTGTTGATCTGAATCCAGACAGTGCGCTCTGAAGTGCTGCACTTTCAAGGGAGAAAAAAAAAGACGCCTGCTCCTATGGCAACAGAAAATCAGTTAAATGAAGATAAACAGAAGGCCTCTGAACCTCTACCTACGCATGCAGTAAAAACACAACCTCCTTTTACAAATTCATCAATGCAGTAACTTTGTAGTCTCTCTGAATGCTAATGGCTCGTAGCATGAACCGCTTAAATAGGTCACGACTGGGAATAATTGTATTAACTGCTGTAAATAGAAATAAACAGGAGAAAGTGGAGAACAGTAATGGCTTGTCGGGATCTATTCAGAGGCTTTCTCAGAAATTCAGGGAGAAGTCTTAAGGGAGGCATTCTGTATCAGAACTTTGCTTTTTTCTAAAAACTGCCATCTGCCTAAGAACGCCAATTATCAACAAGAAGATGGGAGAGCAGGAAGACTTTAAGACCCAAGCATGAAACCCTAAAATATTCTTTGGAACAACACATTTCAGGGAGGTTGTTGTACACTGATCTTCCTACTTTAGAGCTCTTATTAAACTGTTTTTGTAGGAAATGCATTTAATTGTAAATAAAAGTCATTCAAGGTAAGCCGATTTTTTTGAATGAGCAGTCAGATCTACTCACCCTTTTCTTCCAATCCTCTGTTCACTTTATGACTGTCAGAACTGAGACATGATGCCAAGAACAGACTGTTCTCTAAACAGCCCACAAGTATGTGCAGCAGAGGCTGTTTGCAGGCAAAACATCAGGAAATTGCTAAATTCTTCAATCAGCCGAATGGGAACACAGCGGGTCAGATGTGCATGCACAAACTCTGCACATCACATCACGTCCATGAACATTATCTGGTCTTTAAACTAATTTCTTTTGCCAGTTGTGTCTTGGTTTCTAACTCACCCTTTCCACCCTAGATTAAGATATACATTTACTCAACAGTGCTTTTGTTATAGCTGTTGGTCAAGTTACTTGACTCTCTCAGCCTGACAAGAGCAAGATATTCTTTAAATCTTTAAACAGATGGCTCCCAAGAAGTCTGAGGGTAAAAATAAAAACATGTGCATGAGACCTGAGAGCTCAAAATGTCATCTATTCTTCATCTCCTCTCATTTGGGGGCCTGGCTGGGAGGATGATGGTTTTGCAAGCACAAGCAGCAAATCATTTGCCTACAATCAAGATGCAAATCTTTACTAAAAACATCTAAAATGTAATAGCTTGTACAAAAGCACAAAATCCATATTCCCATTAAATTTTTTTATTACTCTGGTTGTCAAAGTAGCATGAGTGAGATGTCTCACATTGGGATACACTGCTTGTGAGCATGCCTTGGAAGCATTAATTTCATTACATCAATCTGATTGGTTGGTGATTGAACTGTTTGTGTCACCTACCCTTTACGTAGCCTATTTGTCTGGTAAAAAAAACTCAATCAATCTACTGTAAGAACCAGGGTTATTCTTATGGGATATGAAGACTTCCTTGTTGCTTATCCCCACCAGTCCTTAAGGGGAGATATAAGGCCAAATATCCAACAATACATGGGCCACACTTAACTTAAGATACTTAAATACCCAGCCCCGTTAATTAAAACATCAAACTATTGTCAGTTTGGATTTTAGGTCTTTTTTTTTTTTTTTTAAATGGTGCTCCTGATTAGCTCACATTAACAGAACACTGACAGAAGAAAATGGCTCTTTTCTTCCCAGGGTGATTCTCCGTAAATTATACCGGGGAGGGCCAAGGTGGGGGGGCCGTTACAGGAGGCGAACTGCAGGCTGTTGGTCAAGGATCAAGGATATTGCCCTCAAAACCTAAGCTGAGGCCAAAGACAGACAACCATCTCTCTCCACTCGGAGAAGGAGGCTAAGGTCCCAGTAATCTCTCCTGTTGTGGATTTTCTAATCAAAGTGGGAGAGAAGACAACTCATTAACAAGAGAAAGACCGGACTTTGTCTTTATCAGTTTATTCAAAGGCATACAGCGTTTGAAGACCCTGTCACTGAGCGAGTCAGTGAAGCAGAGCCCCAAACAGAATTTACAGACAGTATTTATACCAGTATGTGGCTGTTACCTCAACTTAAAAGAGTTTGGAAATATAGCCCCTAGACCCCTCCCCGAGTCAGAGGTAACAAAGTTATTTAAGAGAGCACCCATCTACCATCCCTATAGATACAACACTTAACCATAAACTCTCCTGACAATGAATTTAGAACCCATCTCCTCTAAGTAACCAAACACAGAGGTCATAGGTGAGATGGGTAAAAAGAAGGTCAGAGCATTAAAAGAATTTTCCACAACACTCCTAACCCCAAATGTATTACTCTGCCACTTAGCGCTGTTGCATACTGTCAAAATGGAGGAACTTAGTGCATTAGCAGTATCCATGACACACTTCCCCCTGTGAGCAACAGTGGTCGTCAACAGGAGTCACAAAGTCACCAACCAGTTCTTCATTTTGAGTCTGGATCCAGCAGTGGAACATTTATTCTGAACATGAATGTCTGTGTGACTGAGAGATAAGATGGGGGTTATCACATCTAGCATTCCTCTGGACCAGAACATTGGACACTGGAAGCCGAGGATGACGAGTAGCCGCATTATCGGTAACGTGCAGTTTTGGCCGGCAGACAGAACAGGCCCCCACCCACAGCTTCGTTAGGTTAGCCAAAGGCTAACCGCTTGTTGACTGTGGACGTTTCATCAAACTTCGCCGCCCTGGACATGTTTTCCTCAACATGGTCAGAGGTTAGGTTTGGGCAGAGTGAATAATAGAATAACAGTTAGGATGAAATGATTTAAACGTTTTTCATTTCATGAAGTTTGGTTTTGTTTGTGTGAAACTGCTATCTTAGTGCTAGCAGGCTATCTGCAGCAAACGTGATCAGCTTTGTGTTCTGTGTTTATGTGTTTTTAAAGTTAAGATAAACTTTATTTAAAGTGTGATTTTAAACACAGAAGGTTGCTCATAACGCGCCGTCCGCGCTTATGCATTTTAACCCTTTTATTGACCCTGGTATTTTAAAGGTATGTGTTTGGTTCTGGTGCTAAGCTAAGCTATCGGCCTTCTTTGTTAGCTTAACTGCTAACAGCTTTAGAACACGTGCTTAATACAGACTATTTAACAAAAAGGTTGTTAGTTTTCAAGTTGGTGAATAATAATCTCTAAACATTATTTTACTAAATCTGATAACTAAGTAAACACCATTAAGCCCCATTTCT
Organism: Crenichthys baileyi; assembly: GCA_036173005.1. NCBI lineage: Eukaryota > Metazoa > Chordata > Actinopteri > Cyprinodontiformes > Goodeidae > Crenichthys > Crenichthys baileyi. The sequence goes on along the minus strand of JAHHUM010000622.1, from coordinate 379,490 downwards.
CCAGAAAGATTTGGCTCTTTTCCAAATATTCCCTTAATAATATTTCTTCAAATATTTTTTTAATAACTAAAGGCAACTAATTAGACACCATTGAGAATTAGTCATCCAGAAGGTTGGTTTTATTCAGCAGATCATTCTTTAAACCATTATTTTATTAAAATAATATTTTATCTGATCTTGCATTGTGAATGGTCGTCTAACATTTGCTGATTATTGCCTAAGTTAGTTCCAAGACTAACTTAACTTCATTTCCAGATTCTTCAAGATAATCCTTGGTTCTCAAACATAAACATTGCATGGTAATGTTGCATCACTCTTTTGCTCATGGTTTCAACCATCTTTAATCAACTTGTTTATATTGTACATAGCCCATTAGTCTTCGTTATTCTTTAATTTTGCTTGGTAGTTTAGTTGGATTGTTTTAGCATACTAAAGAGTTTGTTGATTGAAATATGTTTGACTTTGAGTTGACTTATTTTTGTCAATAAATTCTTGTATTGTAAGAAATTGTGTGAATTCATTCCATGTGTGTGCAGAGTTTATGCTGTTCAATAATGTCAGAGCTTGGCTCCCACCTTTCAACTTTGTCCTAATACCATCGCCTTACTGGGCTGGTATTCACAGGACAACCCTTAACAGACCGAAATATTATTTGATAAAATCTTAAAATATTAATATTAAATATTAAATAATATTGTCAGATTAATAATCACAACATCACTCATAGCTGTTTTTCCATTTATACTTTAGTGAAATAAAGTACGGTTGGGGAAGGATGCCCCTGGGAGGGGGACCGAAGATGGACGAAGACAATCAACACTTAGGGTCTACATTAACTGATTCACATGACGTTAGACAGAACTTTCTGCTGTGCTTCAGGCTGTTGTTCTCTTTCTATTTTCTCTAAATCATACACATACAGGTTTGATGGGGTTAGACTTGTCTCCACTAGGTTTATCAATTGTTGCTTAGACACAACCAGGGGTCTACCGGAGAGATGGCATTCCTCCATGGGGGGGGGGAAACCACGTGACAGCTGGAAGGAGATTCCCTGGTCACATATAGGTTTGACACACACATACAGGGTTGAATGATTGTTTAGGGGGGTGGGTATCCAGTTGCAGGTCGTCCACTACCCAGTGCCTAGGGGGTTCACTGATCTAAATTAGTGAGGTGCCTTTAAATGACACCGCATCAGGGGGGTATTTTTAGAAATAACCTTTATTAATATGCTTATAGCTGTTTTTCCCATTTATACTTTAGTGAAATAAAGTATAAGTTCTAATGTTTCCCTTTTGTTACAATAGGATAAGAATGCTCATAGACATACAGTACAAGGATAAATGGCCCAAGGATTGTCATAAATGACCTGAGGCTGGGGCACTGGTTTTGATAGTGGAGCAGCCGGTATAACTGGTTTGATTAGAAAGCCACAGCACACTTAGATTAAGGATGGACACCCGCTACTACACAATCTAACAGATAGACACCACAATGGTGACACATAGTCTACTGATAATCCATTGCATTGGAGTGCCAGATATAAAAACTATATGTGACCTTCTGTCGAGGCTCTTTGTCATCCTTACACAGACGGCGACGGTCCGAGACGGGAGCCTCAGCGCTGATCTCTGTAAACATTCCTCTGCCTTAATTTAGATTAAAGAAGCTAAAAGTTAGAAACTGTTTGAGATTCGTTCATTTTAGATAGAGTGTGTGATCGCTTCATGGGGACCAAGTACCGGAGGAGCTCCGAGGCGTCTGACCGCCAACAGGGTGCGGTAGCTCGGACAAATTGGTGTTCCCGCCTGCGCCCCGGAAGCGAAAACCACTTTTGGTAGGGTTGCCACGGAAGGACAACACATCACAGCAGCGGCCGCAAACTAAAAGGTAAGGAGATTCCTATTAAAAATCTCCAGTGTTTTTCCTGTAAAAACACTCTGGCTGTGTTGTTAGTTCTGAGTGAGCTGTTTTTGTAATTATTGGAGGCAGAGAAATGATTCAGAATAATTGTTGCAAACGCGTTAAAGTATAAGGCGTGTCGATAAGCGGTGCGACCCTAACGGTGGTAGTGCGGGAAGAACGGTACAATCTTCTAAAAGAAACTAGAGACTAAAGGAGAAGGTTTGAATTTCCTTTATTGTATTCAAGGGAAGATCGGCCTCCCTGATCTTCTTAAAAGATCTCAAAGCAGCCCACTCCTTTGATCGTAAAGCACGCAGGTGATGCGCAAACTTGGGTAACGTTTGTAGGGTCCTGGACCTCGTTAAAGAAGTCTGAAAGATACTGCCGAGGGGAAGTCTTCCTTGTGAGTAGCCAGCTGTGAAGAAAAGAAAAAAAGAAAAAGAAAACAAAACAAAAAAAACTATATATATATATATATATATATAATATATATATATATACACAAAAGATGTAACATCAACTGGCCAGTGTGGATGTGCGAGTCGATGACAGTGAGATGACTGAAGTGACGGGGGACATATTGCACTGACGGGCTTTGACTGCTACATGCTACATGCTAAGCTAACATGCTAAGCTAACAGACCCTAGCTCACTGAATAAACTCTGCTGTGAATAAGCTTTGGTGTCGGAGAGAAAACGGAATAAGCTCTCATGTGGACTAGGAAACGGTGCTGTACTGCCTGGTTGGCCAGAGTGTGTGAACATGTGTGTGAAGTGAGAGAATGACTGAGACATCACTAGAAAATGAGCTCCCTGCTTGTTCTGTAGGAGCAGACTTGGAGACAGGGAGGAGAAATATATTAGCAAGTTTCAACCAAAAAGAAGCTTTAACAAGTTAAAACAACAGTTTGATGGAGCTTGTTTGGGTCCCGGAAATAATTGTCGACTCACCAGAAAAGGGTAAGGAATAATTTTTAACCATTAAGTGACACAAAGTTGGTTCGACTCTCAAAAAATGGCTTGTATTTACAGGGTAATCGAACTTTTTATGTGGGCCAATGTTCGTTCCATTTTGGTTCTGTTTTTTTTTGGATATGAATGTCTGTTTCATGTTATGTTAAAAAAAAACAATTAGGGAATATGTGGGCAGGATACATTTAAATTTGCAATTGTTTTCTGATATGAAAAAACTGATTTGGAATTTTGAGTTTTTTAGGTCTGGGGAAGTAGTCCTGACCCATGGGACCACCTGCTTATGAAAGGTGTGTTTTTAAAAAACATTTAAACTATCTGACGCTCAGTGTTATTTATTAAAATAAAAAGGTATCACAATAATAATTAGACGGACTACAAGAGCAGTTCTGATCCAACAGTACCATAATAATATTAGGTCAGTTCTTTATGACAACACGAAAAGGAAGTGCCAGAAAGGGACAATCTCATCCCTCAAAAAACATGATTTTTATATAGGATGGTTTGACTTTTTCAAGTCAGGGTTTCAGAATGATCAAATTAGACTCAAAAATTTTAAACACAAATGGAATGCACCTTAACAGAATTACTGGTACTGGGGGGACTAAAATGGAGAAAAACTTTAGCTAAATGAAGGAAACTTTAATTACTTGAAATAAATTACAAAGTGTAATTAAAAAAAGGAAAAAAACTGGTACAGTGTGTTTATTAAAACTGGTCCAAGACAAAAAACTAAGATTATAAGACATAACATGCCCTTCATTTTTTTGTGTTCATCAAATTTATTAAGCCTCTAAATGGATGAGGGAGAGAGCTTTTTCCACAAAGACTCAGTTACCAGTTAAAATGTAATTGAACCAGATTTTTAAAAATGTGTATCTAGGTTCAAGATTTAAATTACTTAAATTCACAAAAATAAAAAATGAACACAATACTCTGAACCTTTTTTGATGCCTTTCCACTTACACTTAAGAAAGAGACCAAATCGAGGTATGGAAAGAGATTAAATATAAGCACTAGAACTAATGGAAAATTAGCAACTTCGCATCATTCAAAAAATAAATGAGCAACTTAATAAAAAAACTAGTGACCCCATTCTTAAATATAATAAGGACTTACTGCATTAGAAAATGTAGATAGATATAAATAAAGCTAGATTAGAATAGAACATTTAGAGCCGTTATAATCTTGCTGATGAATACCACAAAAATTGTTATGGAACCAGATGATTACAAGAGAGCAGCTTTATCATGGCCAAACAGAAACATTTGCAGGGAAGTTCCAATGTCCTTCAACCTGATTTTGACTTTATTTAAGCCTAACCATCATGACATATTATGTATGGAAAGAAATAAAAGGTATAATTGGCAGCACTGACACCTGATTATTTCAAGGGTAACCCCTTGAGATGTACCATCTCATTTTTGAGAGGGTCGTTGCAGAACAGAAGATAAACAACAGTAAAAAGAATAAAACAAATATGAAAAAATCACACAGAAATACCCAAAACATTCTCAAGGACCCACAAACACACACTCTCAGACTCTCACAACCACCAGCATAGCCACTGCATGGCACATAGACTTAACATCAAGACACAAAATAAGACAACACATACAGATGCAGATCATGTTCATATCTCTGTGAGGATTAAGTCCAGAATAAATTAACCTTTGTTCTTACTGAAAGCAAGAGAAAGATGTTTTACAATAAAGTAAATAAAGACAACTTAGATCTATGGATAGCTTAATACAGCTAAGTAGGTTAGGCAAAGTATTCAAGCTTATGAAACTTTAAACGGAAATGCAAAACATCAAATTTTTCCTAATTCTTGGTTAAAACACAAAAAGATAATTTATCAGTATTTCTCAGGCCATATAGTGAATTAAATTGGAGTAAGTATTTCTAAATACGGAGTATTTAAAAGTTTAAGGGGATGAAGATTAGTTTCTGTGCATGGCCCATCAAAGAAACATCAGCGTGTTCTAGATTGGCCAGCACAGTTGTGGAAAAACTCTTTACGAAGCATGGACGGGAGAAAAAACAATTTTCAGAGATATAATGTGACAATATTAAGGCAACAGGCTTTCAAAACATATTAAATTTAGGATTTTTACCTCGAGGGGACCTAGTTAGACTTCAGATTTTATCTGACTCCAAAGAATCATTTTCGAAAAAAACTTTACACAAAATAATTGCAGTGATTAAAACCTTGGAAAAACTTTCACTCATTTTAAGACTTACAGCAGGAGGAAAAAAGGCTGTTAACTTTATTATAATTTGAAAAAAAGTATAAATCTACCATGCCTTCTGACAAGATAAAATCAATGGTCCTATATAAAACTTGGTTTCACCAAAGGTGGTTAGTTGCATTATTAAATGATTGAGAGTTGATTTAATTACAAACAATAAAAATCCAAGCGGAGATACATACCGATTTCTGTCAAGTCAAAGTCAAGTTTATGTATATAGAGCTTCAGCAAACAAGGCACTCGGGGGCAATGTACATAAGGAGGAGCATTGCAGTGGTACAGAAAATCAAACAACAGAGGTAAGAATAGAATAGATGGCACGGTCATTATTTATACATAAATAGGTTTATTGTGGTAGGCAGAAGTACAACATTAATTTTTCAAACTTTCCACTACTGATGCTGCAAAAAGGGTAACAAGAGGCCAAGTATCCAATAGTTTTGTGTCAGACACCAGGTGCTACAAAGGTTAGGATATCCTTTCCTTTTCTGAATAAAATGATTCTGTTTATAACTAATCTATTTGCTTTCTTTATCTTCTTTACTCCTTCATAAGCTGGTACACAGCAAAGACTGCAATGTCGGTTTATTTTTTTGTTCATATTTGGATATTAATAATAATGGAAATTAACACAGGGACAAATATGTTATCAGTTGGAAAATGAAGGATGGCAAAAGAAAGAAAAAATGCTTGATTTCACTACCCCCAAGTTGTGATTTCTTGTTGTGTTTATTTTGTTTGTACTGGGATGACTGTCTGATAAAACAGTTTATTTTCAGGCATTGCCGGTTCACAATACTCATAATTTCTCTGGAAAGGTTGAGTGAAGGAGGTGTCCTCTAACTATATTGCTGATGGATGTGAGGTGATAAAAAAAAACCCTAAAAAACATATATTTTTCTCCTAAAGTGGAAGGAGCCCTAATAATTGTGTAAATGGACAGCCTGACAAAATGGGGGTCTATACAACCATTATTACTTAGAAAAAACATGAGATCTCTGGGGTTTCAGGAAAACAACAAATAGGAATCCAAAGATCGTTTTTTTTTCCTTGAGAGGTTGAAAACCATGTGGTGAGAAGAGTGTGACCAGAAATGAAATGTTGGCGCCCAACAAGGTATGAATGATGAATGATGTGGGCCACATTGAGTGGAAAGGTTCATGGAAATGAATTGGTATGTTTTTAGTTTCTGTGGGAGCTAATTTTTGTTGTTGGGTTTTTGAATTCATAGTTGTGTTTCAGACAACTAATGAACGGTTTGGAGTGCACCAAGTTTTTGGTTTTTTCAATTTGTGTTCCAACTATATCGTGTTCAGCTCCTCGCAAGTTGGAACAAAAACAAAATTTTCTGGGTTTTAGTTTCAGAGGGTGAAAAAACTTAAATTCTTATAAAATTTTCTTGAGGTGAAAAATTGGATCTAAATTCTCGTTGGGATGGGAACCAGAACCAAATAGAAAAAACTGTCATTCTGCCATAGGGTTTCTGGTTGAATAATTGATGGTTAATGATTTGGCAGCAAATCTCCCTTAAGAGGGGAGGCTGAAGCCGGCATGTGTTGTGTGTCTTAAGTGTTTGTCTAAATTTCTGTTTCAATGTTTGTCTCAAATGTTTGTCTGACTGACCTTTAGACTTCAGAGAAAACAAAAAGAAATAATAATAATCATAGGATGGAAAAAATGGAAATGAATATGTTGGGAAAAAATTACTGGTTATAGCGATCAAATATTTAACAGGAATGAATAACTAAATAATGGTATGATTAAGGGTGTAAAGAATACGCAAATTACTTTTATCTACTATTGGGGGTAGAGGTTACGGGGAAGGACCCTAAAGGTCTAATTTAGGTAGATATAATCAAATTATCAACGTGCTTGAAGAGTAGGTGTCCAAAACACTGGACACCTTCATGGTAAATGATGCGAATACTTTGTTCTGGGGATGATTTCAAAAAATTATGATGGAAAATAACGCTTTGAACAAATCTAACTTTGGCTACTAGTTAACAGAAAATAAATTAGCAACTAACTGGGTTACAATATAAATATGATTTTTGGTTTAAGTTGAGAAGATGACTCTGTTATATTATCTACATATAAGATTCTTATGAAAAAAGGTATTGGAGCATTTTCCTGTTCCCAACAAGCCCTAAAGGAAATTGTTATCAGAAATATTAGCTTCATCTAAACCTTCAACTTGTATGTTAGACCCAATCCCAACCAAATTATTTAAGAAGGTGTTCCCTCTAATTACCAGCCCCATTTTAGATATGATTAATCTATCTTTAGTAAATGGATATGTACCACAGGCTTTTAAGGTAGCTGTAATTAAACCTTTACTTAAGAAACCTTCGCTTGATCGAGATGACTTGAAAAATTACAGACCTATATCCAATCTTCCATTCTTATCTAAAATCCTTGAGAAAATAGTTGCTAATCAAATATGTGAGCATTTACACAGCAATGACCTATTTGAAGAGTTTCAGTCAGGCTTCAGAGCTCATCATAGCACTGAAACAGCTCTGCTGAAAGTCACTAATGATATTCTTATGGCCTCAGATAATGGACTTGTGTCTGTACTGGTTCTGTTAGATCTCAGTGCTGCATTTGATACAGTCGACCATAATATTCTCTTAGAAAGGCTGGAATATGCTGTAGGGATCAGGGGAACAGCACTAGGCTGGTTTAAATCTTATCTGTCTCACAGATTCCAGTTTGTTCATGTAAATGATAAATCATCTTTAAACTCCAGGGTTAATTGTGGAGTACCACAGGGTTCAGTACTTGGGCCAATTCTCTTTACGATATATATGCTTCCAATAGGTCAAATTATCAGGCAGCATAGGATACATTTTCACTGTTACGCTGATGATACTCAACCAGTTAGATAGACTACAAGCATGTCTTGAACATATAAAAACTTGGATGACTTTAAATTTTTTGCCTATAAATTCAGACAAGACAGAAGTTGTCGTCTTTGGACCGGAGTCTTTAAAAAAAAAACTGCTTAGTCAATCACTTAACCTGGATGGCATTAAATTGACCTCCGGTAATAAAGTAAAAGACCTTGGTGTTATTTTTGATCAGGACATGACATTTAAATCCCATATTAAACAGGTTTCTAGGATTTCCTTCTTTCACCTCCGGAACATTGCCAAAATTGGAAATATCCTGTCCAGGAGTGACGCTGAAAAACTAGTCCATGCATTTGTTACTTCAAGGCTGGACTATTGTAATTCTTTACTATCAGGATGTCCACAAAATGCAGTTAAACGCCTTCAACTGATTCAAAATGCTGCAGCAAGAGTTCTGATGAAAATTAAAAAGAGAGATCATATTTCTCCTATTTTAGCTTCCCTTCATTGGCTCCCTGTTAAATCCAGAATAGAATTTAAAATTCTCCTCCTCACATATAAAGCCCTTAATGATTTAGCTCCATCATACATCAGAGATCTGATTGTTCCATACGTTCCTAACAGAGCACTTCGTTCTCAGACTGCAGGTTTACTGGTGGTTCCTAGAGTCTCTAGAAGTAAAATGGGAGGCAGATCCTTTAGTTATCAGGCTTCTCTCCTGTGGAACCAGCTCGCAGTTTTGGTCCGTGAGGCAGACACCCCATCTACTTTTAAGGCTAGGCTTAAAACTTTCCTTTTTGATAAAGCTTATAGTTAGAGTGGCTTAGTTTATCAGGGAGGGAGCCTTCCTCCCTCCCTCTTGGATGGAGTAAGGGGGAGTCAGGTTTAGCCTAAACCGGCTCAGTTATGGTTGAGGTGCAAACACACCCTCTATTTCTGCTACCTATATGACCCCTTCTCTATTCCAATGGTTATAATCAGTCTGACAGAGAGAGGTATCCCAAATCGTTGTGGTTTTTAGTATAACAATGGCCATCAGTGGGCTCTAGATGGACAAACTGTCTACTTTTAAGGCTAGGTTTAAAACTTTCCTTTTTGATAAAGCTTATAGTTAGAGTGGCTTAGGTTATCCTGAGCTATCTCTGTAGCTATGCTGCTATAGGCTTAGGCTGCTGGAGGACATAATGACCACTTTCACCTTCTTCGCTATATTCTCACACTACTCTCCAATTTTGCATTATTTGCTGTTATTTCAGCTTTTAACTTTGTTCTCTCTCTTTTCTCTTCCTAGAAGCTACACCTGGCCTGACTCTGTGTCTACCTGTGACACCTTTCTGGAGAGGGGCATCGTCCGAGCTTCTGCTGGCAACAACTTAATGCTCACCCTCTACCGATGATCCACATGGCCCTGTCTTTTGGTGTTTGACCCTTTCTCTCTCCTAGACATGGCAATTGACTGAGCTTTTACTGTGACTAATTATATGTGCTCTCTTTCAGACTCTAAACTTGAAAACTGGCTCAGAGTTTATCTGTTCTTTCTTTCTAGTTGAAATGACTAAAGGAGCTACATCCATTAACATTTACCTTTTCCTTCCCATAGAAAGTACTCCTGGATCAGTTCTTCTTTGTTCTCTTTGTGTCTCTGCTCTGTTCTCTCTAAGCCCTAGTCGGTCGTGGCAGATGGCCGCTCACACTGAGCCTGGTTCTGCTGGAGGTTTCTTCCTGTTAAAAGGGAGTTTTTCCTCTCCACTGTCGCTACATGCATGCTCAGTATGAGGGATTGCTGCAAAGTCAACGCCAGTGACTGTCCACTGTCTCTACATGCTCATCCAGGAGGAGGGAATGCTGCAAGTCATTGACTGGATGCAATCTGCTGGGTTTCCTTAGACAGAAAAACTTTTTATCCAATTTGAATAAATAACTGAATCTGACTGCACTGTTCAATGGTTAGGACTAATTGGAATGTATGTACCTGACTTTGTGAAGTGCCTTGAGACAACATGTGTTGTGAATTGGCGCTATATAAATAAAACTGAATTGAATTGAATTTTATGGGTACTGACAACAGAGTGAAAGGATGTAGAGATGTGCTTGACACTTTCACCAGGTCGGCTGATAGAGCTAATCACACAATCAAAAAACGATTGGCTAAAGTAATACAAAAAGGAAGTGGCTGGATGCGCTGCCCTTGGTGATGTTTTACATCAGATCATCACCCACTGAGCTCATGGGTTTAACTCGCATTGAGCTGCTGACAGGAAGAACCATGTCCTGACCTTTCACCTCCTCTCTTCAGTCAGGGTGTGCACTCAGTTTGGGTTCACAGAGAGAGCAACTGACATGCTCAACGATTCTAATCTTCTGTGAAGTTTTTGTCTCATAACACACAGGAGGCTTTTACTAAAGAACCAACAGGAGAAACAAATGGAACTTTGGATGAGGGCAAGACTAAGGTAAGCAGATTATATTGCAGGAAGGGAGAGACGTTCTCCGAAGGAAACCTCAGAGAAATCAGAAAGCACCTGAGGAAGAACATACGAATAGGTTCAATTGGATATCTTTTGACTTAACATTTCACTTCCAGCTAACACATCAAAAATGTGCTTGTGAAACTAAATTAATTTATTCCAGAAACCGTAACTTCAAACGATAAGATTAACTCATCTTTTTGCTTTCAACTAACAAAATGCAATTATGTGGAACCTGTTTCATAAAGTTTTGAGTGGGCTGGGTTACTTCAACAGAGGGAACGTGATAAAGAAATAAACTATAAAAATTCTATTTGTTGGGTTAAAGCTTGAAGGAGTATGTCCTGGTAACTTTGAAATAAGGTCACAAAATCAAATATCACAGAGGGGAGAAGGTAAAACTGTGTGAATAATCAACAAACAAATGTTTACTTCTGTGAATGTGGGAAATTGTGGAATAAATTGCATGAATCAATTTGAATAACTTCATGAATAGAAATTATAACTTTCCATGTGCTTCTGAGTTATTTATTTATAGATGGTGTTGTTTGCAACTTAGATTGTAACTTGATTCAAAACCTTGAACTTTTACTTGCTGGTGAACAGAACTGATTTATGGGGAATAATTGCTTTAATAATTAAGAATAATTGCTATTAACTGGACAGGAAAGCTGTGCCCTGGTTTCCCTCTCCATCCAGGATGCCCTGACACCGATTGGCCTACTTCATCAGGGGGAACCTATCAGAAAATGTGTTTTTGAATTTGATATGTTTGCTAGAATATGTTAGAACCGATTCTAATCTTTTAAATGACACCACGGCAAAACAGGAGAGACAGCTGAAGGCTGTGTAAACAGGATGTTGAAATTATTTCTTGTCAAAATAGAATAGCTTTGGATATGATCCTTACAAAAAAAAAGAAAAAAAGAAAAGAAAAACGGTCGTGTGGTGTTTTTGGAGAGGGTTGTTGTTCTTTTATCCCCAACAATTACAGCACCTGATAGATTTCTGACGAAGGCCCTAAAAGATAAACTGATACAAGAGGATGACACCCTTCAGGCTCTCATCCCTAGGGGCATAACTACAACCATGGACTCGGGGTCCGGGAGTGCCAACCCCCTGTCAGATGCCAATAGTTAAGGGGTCGGGCCCCTCAAATCAAGGGTGTAAGAAAGACGGGGCTGTGATCAGGCTCACTGGATTGACAGAGGACAACCCATAAGTGAAAAGGGTGGCAACAGTCTGACCCAATATCCTTTACGGTGATTTCTGTGACTTAATGAATAATGTTGATATTACAGGAACCAGAATATTTGATTTAATGGTATGAATGCTGTACAGATAACCAGATAAGTTAATGACAGATTGATTAAATGAAATTAGTTAAGCACATGTCATGAATGAAAGTATTAATAGGACCTCACAGGTTATTTTTGGTTATGTGTTCACCTCTCCATAGGTTGAATTTAAGGACATGTGTTAAGTATTAAATGGAGGCTGCTTTAAAGTGAAAAGGTTTCGAAATTGTGCTAAACAGGTACACTGTTTCTGATTATGATGAAATATTTCTGAATAAGATCCATTTGATTAAGCCACTATGTGGCCTGACTTAATAATGATAATAGTAGTTACCTACAATTGGGCGTAATCTGCCCGGTATGAACATATGATTTTATATTCCATTTTAAGACTAACCTTTTCAGGTAGCTGAACCTGCCAAAGGACGGTAGGGGAAGGATGTCCCTCAGAAGGGGACCGAAGATGGACGGAGATAATCAACACTTAGGGTCTACATTAACTGATTCACATGACGTTAGACAGAACTTTCTGCTGTGCTTCAGGCTGTTGTTCTCTCTCTATTTTCTCTAAATCATACACATACAGGTTTGATGGGGTTAGACTTGTCTCCACTAGGTTTATCAATTGTTGCTTAGACACAACCAGGGGTCTACCGGAGAGATGGGATTCCTCCATGGGGGGGGGGAAACCACGTGACAGCTGGAAGGAGATTCCCTGGTCACATATAGGTTTGACACACACATACAGGGTTGAATGATTGTTTAGGGGGGTGGGTACCCAGTTGCAGGTGGTCCACTACCCAGTGCCTAGGGGGTTCACTGATCTAAATTAGTGAGGTGCCTTTAAATGACACCTCATCAGGGGGGTTGTTAGGAATAACCTTTATTAATATGCTTATAGCTGTTTTTCCCATTTATACTTTAGTGAAATAAAGTATAAGTTCTAATGTTTCCCTTTTGTTACAATAGGATAAGAATGCTCATAGACACACAGTACAAGGATAAATGGCCCAAGGTTCGTCATAAATGACCTGAGGCTGGGGCACTGGGTTTGATAGTGGAGCAGCCGGTATAACTAGTTTGATTAGAAAGCCACAGCACACTTAGATTAAGGATGGACACCTGCTACTACACAATCTAACAGATAGACACCACAATGGTGACACATTCATCCATTGCAATGGAGTGCCAGATATAAAACTATATGTGACCTTCTATCGAGGCTCTTCATCATCCTTACACAGACGGCGACGGTCCGAGACAGGAGCCTCAGCGCTGATCGCTGTAAACATTCCTCTGCCTTAATTTAGATTAAAGAAGCTAAAAGTTAGAAACTGTTTGAGATTCGTTCATTTTAGATAGAGTGTGTGATCGCTTCATGGGGACCAAGTACCGGAGGAGTTCCGAGGCGTCTGACCGCCAACAGGGTGCCGTAGCTCGGACAACACTCTGCTTGGAAAAATGGTGGGGTTGTCTAATGGAGGAAGTATCATCTTCTTCTTCCTGACCTCCTTACTGCCAACATGGGTGGGTTTTCCAGACAATGTCAGACTTTTCCAGAGCCAGCCCAGCCTTGGCTCTCAAATGGAGTGAACAGCCAGAAAAGACTGGGTCGTCGTCCTTCTTTTTCTACGCCTCTCACCACAGTTGCATAGAGGTGAGCCTGCCCCAACAATTCAGTCAATAATGATTGGCTTATCAAGGACTTCTTCATTCTCCTTGTCTTACAGGTTGGTCGGGCCTCTGGAAGACATCGCAGCCTTGGGTGTAGGTGAGCTCAAATCAATAGTCAAATAGGTAGCATACAGTTAATGACAGATCTTATCTTTTCCCCTAAAGTCCAGGGAGGAAGCTCTTTGCATCAACGTCTTACTGCTGAAGATATCGCTCTTCCACATAACGGTGACCTTCTTTAGCTGCTCTAGGAAGATGAGTAGACCTGGTCTATTCAAGGTTTTGAGCAAAGACCTGGTCAAGTCTTTGCTCAAAATCTTGTCCCTGCAGGTGCAAAGCCAGGTTGCTGGGATTATTTCTACTCTGGTGTGAGGAAGGATAACTTTCATCTTTGGTAGCTACTGTTCCATCTAAAATCTGGGTGTTAATTGGTGAGCTCTGCACTAAAACCGGTTTGCTAAACCACCTGAAGGCAACAGCAAATAATTAGCAGATAGGCACACTAGCTGGCTGATAAAGTCACAAAGAAATGCTCACAGGGGTCACCTACCAGTCAATGACAATTGCCATAATAAGACAAAATGCTGCAGAGACTTTCTCTTACCATAGTTGCTTTTGTATTTTTCTGCAACCATAATGCTTGATCCTCTGAAAGACAGGGTGTCAACCTGCTGCAACATTTAGGCAAACAGCAAATGCTTCTGTGACATGAGTACTTAAAAAAGCCAGAAATAAGCATGTTTGCTCATTATTAAATGGATCTTCAACATAAACACCAAAGTTAAAGATCCAAATTGCTGAATGACATCCTTCGCCTATTATTAAATTCTGCAGAGACATGGTAATAAACCACTCATTCAAATCAGTGGCCTCAAGTGCAAGAAATTGGACATCCCTGTCTTTGATTTTTTAACAGGATCAATGGAAACCTGTTGATGGGAGGACAAAAGAAAAGAAAGTGACCATGTTTAATAGAATTAATCCTCCATTTTTATGGTCATTTGCAAGCAATTCTATGCAACCAGATAAGCAAAATAAATACCCCAAAGGCAAAAAAATAATTGAGAATGAATGTGTGTGACTAAGTAAAAGAGTGGATTAAATCACGTGGCCCAGAGAGTCAAAACTTAGGATAATTACATTTAGAAAACAGATACGGTTTGCTTCTGAAAGCCAGTATACACCCTTTCAAGGCTCAGACTCTGTTGCAAAGCTTTACTGCAAAATACATTAATATAAGATTAATCAAAAACTACATTAGTTAATAAGAGAATCCTAATACAATCAGAGGATGAATTAACTACATTTCCCAAGTTGTGGCTCTACTGTATGTGAAAACAACAATACCAAAGCAATTACTACCTGCAAACAAGTTAAAGAAATCTCTAAAATTACAGCTTAATCATCTCATGTCTGAAACTGAGATGATCAGAGGTATAACAGAGAAAATGTATGCAAAGATAACTTAGTCACTGGACCAGAATGAGGATCACAAAACTTCCATCTAAGTCATGTAATATGGTTCTGTTTGATAACAAATTAGTGTGTGGACTACCCCCAGCTTGTATGCAAGCAGGACTCTGACATGTTGATAAGTGCAGAGGGTTCTTGATGCCCATGAGTGTGTTGACTCTGAGTGAGCAGTCCCCACTTAGGACACGTGACACAAAAGGCCCACAAATGGGATCTGAACTCCGACTCCTGTCCAAAGCATGGTTTTAGGTAGGTTCTGAGTGCTGGAGCCAAACGAAACAGCTTAAGTGTCTCAAAGTTTACCTTTTGAGGTGGGATTTTGTTCTTTCTTGGAAGATGAGCTATGGGTGTGTACATGATACAATTTGCAACGACCTGGCACATTTACAGCTGGGACCAAAGGGCATAAGTGATGTCACCAATGTGGTGACATCACAAGTGGAGGGAGAGATTGTTATAGGCAGCTGCTGGAGCATCTGGCAGTGAGTCAACATGTCATCAGGCACAGAGCAGTTCTCATAAATGTGGTGGACGGCATTACTAACACTTGAATAATTTTAATAGGCCTTGCAATATGAGTTTGCATGAGGCTGGGTGGTTTGATTTTGGTTTTATTAGAGCAGTGGGTCCTGGTTAGTGAATAGAAAACTTTATTGACATGTATTGTTGGGGAAGGTGCTCTTCAAGTTTGACAGATTGCTTTGTATTTAGCAGGGGTTCATCTTTAAAGTTTAGGTAGTGCCTTCCTGGAATCTGCTCTGACACAATACTCAAAACACAGAAATGGTTCTCCCTGAATACTAAATAGTCAAGATTTGTAAACTGTACCTGAAAGAGAAACATTTCACAGAAACAAAACATGGATCTCTCTAGTTTTTCATTGTCTGTCTGGGGAATATGAGAGAGGAAGATTCAGTGTGAAAGGTGATATGTATAAAACATGAGGCGGCTGGGAGAGTGAGGGAAGCGTCGGGCAATGCCTCTGAGAACAGACTAAATATATCGTGTATGTCAGATTTATGACCCTCTAACTTTCTAACCTGAGCTCCGGAGCACGCTACAGTATAGTGCATGTCAAATAATTTAAATATGTCAGTTTATTTGCACTCATTATTTTTTTCTAATCTTTGCTTCATTTTGAAAGAGTAAACAGTAGTTTAGCTCTTATAGCTTGAAGAGTAGAGGTAGGAGTTTAGAATGTCCAACTTCAGGTTTCACTGCAAGACCACTGAGTGTACAGTATCAGCTTACAGCTAAATGCTTTCACTGTCTTTGGCTTTTAGAAGCAATAAGGATTCAGAAAAACTTGAATCAACTTTAGAGAGACACAGAAACAACACATGGCACCATTTTTTTTTCTTCCTAGTACCTGTTAACCCGAACACAACCTCAGGCTCATTGTTGGAATCCCACATAAAGTGTTTAAAACTGAAAGGATGTGAGATTAGACTGACATCTTCACAGGAAAACACATTACTATTTCAGCTGGAATTGCTGCTTTTGTGCCGCTCTGCGACCATTACGCTTGTTCTTAATAGTTAATGATTTCTTCAAATGTGAGCTGGTGGCTCACATATTTCCCTCTGTAGGCTTCACACTATAAGAAGATATCCAAGTTTAATCAAGAAATTAGTTTTTTTCTTGGCAGTGTGCATTGGTTTTGTGAATGTGTACTGTTCTTACAGCAAACCTGAAGACTAAATGTTAGAAATAATTCTGGTCCTGTAAATCTGAAGAAAATACAGAATGCCCACTGAGCAAAGAGTACGCGAATGTTTTTAAATAAATGGATGAGTAAAAGCCCAGGACCTCAAAAAGAACTATCAGGTTCAGCCATCTGGACCAACTAATCTGGATTTTTATAAAATGAAGACACCAAGAAAATTATCAACTGCAAGTAAAATATGAACTACTAACATTTTAGCAGCACACAAACAGTTCTAATCTGTCTGTATTCAACAACTGGTTGATGAAGATATTTCTGGAGAAAGCAAAATACTAATAGACAACTAACAACAAAATTGTTTCTTTTAGGTATTTTTAAACATTTATCTACCACATTGCAATTAATATTTCCGCTGTGTTAATATTTACCTTTGCATATTCTTGTAAATATGTACGGGCTTTAAGAATCTACCCTGTTTGGCAAGTCAAGTCATCAAGCAGCTGAGACAAAGAATCCATAATCTCAATTTAAATCAAAATTACACCATGCTCAGGTCCCATGCAATGGTGGTTCATCTACTACAGGAAGGCTAAAACTGATTTTTATATAATATGAAAATGTGGATTGCCCCCTCTGGGATGATGGGCAGTCTCTGCTGCAAGCGGAGGAGATTAAGTATGATGGTATCTTGTTTACAAGTGATGGTAGGATAGAACGATTATCTATCTATCTATCTATCTATCTATCTATCTATCTATATAGATCTATATAGATCTATATATATTGATTGACTGATTGATTGATTGATTGATAACCAGATGCATAAATTAGATTAAACTCCTTGTTAAAGAGAAATGTAAGCTAGCTTTCAGGGTTCAGACAGTAAATGCAATGTGTAAACAGGTAGCTTAATGTGTGTATAAGTTCTTAATACTTCCTCTATTACAAATAGGTCCATCAACATGTGTGTTTGTCTTTATTTTCAAGGTGCCATTAACACCATCTTGACTGTCTGTCCTAGTACGTGAAATAATGCCAGCCCAGAATGACAGGTTGCCAGGAGACTGTGACACAAAGAGTCTAAAGGAACATATCCATTTTTCTATGGCATGTATTAAAGATGTCAAAAAGCCACATCTATAGAAATCATTCATTGACCTTTTCCAGGTAAGATTACAACTGGGTCCATATAAATATTTGTCAGTGGAACTGAAAAATACATATTAGATGCTAACCACATGCACTTGTAATCCATTTTAATTATACAGAGTGCATGTACAGAGCCCTGCAAAAGTATTCACACCCACACACTTTTTTTCAGCACAGATTTTCAGAGTATTTTATTTGTATTTTGTTGGTTATGTAGGTTATGTAGAGAAGCAACATAGAGGACCATGGTAACTCTGGGGGAGCTGTAGAGATCTACAGGTCGGGTGGAGAATCTGTAGACAGGACAACTATATGTCCCGAACCTCACAAGTCTGGCCTTTATGAAAGAGTCGCAGAAAGACAGCAACTGTTGATAGAAAGCCAATTTTTAAGTTTACCACAAGACATATAGGGGACGTAGCCAGCATGTTCGCTCTGATCAGATGAGAGCAAAATGGGACATTCTGGCCCACATGCAAAACACAATGTATCACTGCTCGTCATCCTGTAAACACCATACTACCGGTGAAACATGGAGATGGAAGCATCATGCTGTGTGGTGGATTTTCTTCAGCAGGCACACAGAAGCTGGTTAGAGTTGATAAGAAGATGGATAAAGCTAAATACATAACATTCCTCAGAGAAAACCTGTTTGAGGCTGCAAAAAGCTTCCAAACTATGCTAAACATACAAGCCAGAGCTACAAAGGAATGGTTTACATCAAAGTTCATGTATCAGAATGGCCCAGTCAAAGTCCAGTCCTAAATCCAATTGAGAAACTGTGGCATAACTTGAACATTTCTGAACAATTTAACATATTCTGCAAAGAATATGTAAAAATGTCAGGGTCTAGATGTGGAGGATAGAACCCAAAAAGGTGGTACTGCAAAATATTGGTTTATCACATAAAATCATCCTAATGAATTTCAGTGAAACTTGTGGTTTTGTGGCAACAATGTGAATACTTTCAGGAGCACTGTGTGCTTAATGTATAGAAAAACACAAATCTTTGCTCATTGTCTACCTTTGGGGGTATTTATGTGATACACATTCATAGAAACAGCACAAATTCTAAGGAAATAAAATTATAGATTTTTTACGGCCCTGATTTATTCTTGTAATAATATTCATACATTCAGCTGACCTTTCCCATACTCAATGATCTACCTTTTAGGGAAGAATTTCAAGAAAACATGTTTATATATTTGGTGTTTTCTCTAAAGCTAAATTATACCCATGTACAAGGTGAGCAGCTGAGTTTAACAAATGGTAGATAAATGCTGTCTTTTCATGTAACTCAGGAACTCAGGAGTTACTCTGACAAGGACAGATGAGTGTTTTCATGACTATTATGAAGACACCGCTCTATGAAACATTTCCACCATTGTAAAAGACTTCTTGGTTCGAACACGTTCACCTTTGACATAAACACATAAAAAACTCAAACTAGGTCTAGGAGAAATGTGTGTGTCTACATTGGCAATAACATGACAACATTGCTTTTGTAATCTAATTGAGTTTCAGCAAAGACAGTAGAAGAAAAATGACCACAGCTTCCTGGTTTATGTAATAATTAGATGCTTCAGCAAATAAAATACTGAAGTCCCTTTTCAAACATGTACTCCAGAGATCTTCTGAAGAGTTGCTAACACATATTTGTTCACAGTGTCCACATTTGGGAATACTGAGGGGGTGAAAAATGCACTCTCTTTCCAAAAAATAGAGAGCAGTGGCTTCCCTGAATCACTGTTTTTAAAGGTTTCAGCAGCAAAAGAACATAAAACAGTAAGCCATGACACCTTAACTGGATGTCTTCCCCCCCTCCTCTCTCTTTCCCCGTGTTCTGTCTGTGTACTAGTTACACAAAATTAAATGACTAAAGTTTCACACAATTAAATGTTCCAGCAGGATGAAGATGCTAAACACAAATGGACACTGCCTTCAAAATAGATGCAGTCTAATATTAAGCTTCTGGAATGGTCCATATTTTAACTTAGTTGACTATGCCTAAAAGCTGGGTCTGTGTCAGACACAAACAGAGAAGAGGGGTCAAATATTGGCCGAGAATTACTGAAATTATGATGACCTGCATATCAGTGATGTGTGGATGTAAAGTTCTGACTGGAACTCTACCTTAGATCAGAGAAGCACATACATTGCCAGTCAAAGGTTTTAAACACACTTTCTCATTGAATGGTTTTCTTTATGTTTATGACTATTTAGATTGTTCATAGATTCTCACTGAAGGCATCAAAACTGTGAATGAACACATATGGAATTATGTAGCAAACAAAAAATTGTAAAATGTTATATATGTTTTAATTTTAGATTCCTTAAAGTAGCCGTCTTTTGCTGTGATGACTAATATATTAATCTTTGACCGTCTCTCAATGAACCTCTGGGAAGTTCTTTCAAGACTCTTTGGAAAACCATTCCAGGTGACCACCCTGATGAAGTTCATGGAGAGAATAAGAGAGCAAAGCAGTAATCAAAGCAAAGGGTGGCTATTTTGAAGAATCTAAAATATAAATATATGTTTTAAGTTATTATAAAATATATGTTTAAAGTTATTTCACAGATTTTGTTTACTAAATAATTCCATGTGTGTTCATTCATAGTTTTGTTGCCTTTGGTGAGAATCTACAATGTAAATAGTCATGAAAATAAGGAGACCCATTAAGTGAGAAAGTATATCTAAAACTTTTGACCGGTAGAGTATATTGTGTAAGATCAGAATAAATTTGTCAGTAAATGTCTTGAAGACGTTCATGATTAAGGCTCTTTATTAGTAAATGGCCTGTCCTGTGTAGAGCTTTACTGCAATCAGTCATCCACCCAGTCATACACACATTCACACACTGAAGTGAAAGACTACATTGTAGCCACAGCTGCCCTGGGCCACACTGACAGAAGTGGGGCTGCCATACAATCAGCGTCACCAACCCCTCTGACCACCATCAGCAGGGACACAACGACTGAGACAGGCCGTGTGGGGGGTTCGAACCGATTACATGATGAACCCCTACCACAGGAGCCACTGTTGCCTCACTGAATGAAGTGCTACATCGAATAACCTCAACATGACATTCAACAGGTAAGGGAAGCTATGAATTAATTAAGTATGAAGTATAACTACTCACCTGAAGTTCAGTCATATCCAGCTCCGACACTCAACATTGAAGATGAGATTAGTATTACTGCACACCTTGGAGAAAGAACAGCTAATGACAAGCAGTGATGTTTTAAAAGGGAAAAAGGCAACTTGATTCCTTTTCTTTATGCTCTAGATAAAATAATATTTCATTATCATATTAGAATTGTTTTGTTGCTGCATTCATCCTTAGCTGACTCCAGTCCACATTTTTCTGCACTGCCAGCAAAACAAACCATTCAGCAGTGAAAGTGTAAAACTGTTATATTGAATTTTAGAGAAAAGATGTTTGGTGGGGCGGGAAGCATTGTGTTGATGCCTCTGCACTTAATCCATTCTGTCAAGTGAATTGACTCAGTCATGATAGCACACAACCTGTGACATTCAGCTGTTTACACACAAACGTCGCAGTTGTAATCCACCAAATCCCTCCCAAATCCCCTTAACCACAGATGGTTGCGTCCGAACAAAGCGCCGTTAGTTTCAATCACTCAGTCAGGAGCTTCTTAAAAAACCAGAGACCTCAGCCTGAAAGAGGATATAGGAGAAGCGTGAAGATCAGGTTAATGGAGCAGCTTAATTTCATTTTGAATGTGCTGAATGTTAAACATACATTACCAATACATAGATGGCATATAGAAATTGATAATTGAATTAACTTGTATTACTCTGAAATGTGTTTTCCCCAATGTGAGTCACACAGTTAAATACAATGTTTTGTCCAGCTGCCTAATATGCAAGGGTGTCATAAAGTAATACAGTGGGGTATAAAAAAGTCTTTGCACCCTTCCAGATTTCTTCTGGTTTTGCTCGTTTGTCTCAGTTAAATTTTACAGATCATCAAACAAATTTTAAGATCCGACAAATATAACCTGAGTAAATGCATAATGCACCTCCTAAAAAGATTATTTCATTTATTAAGGGGAAAAAAAACATGCCACTATTAGAAAATGTAATTGCCTCCTAAACCTAATACCTGGTTGAGCCCTCCTTGGCGACAGAACTACCATAAAGTGTTCACAATGACTGGCAATGAGGGATTTCAATCTCTGTGGAGGAATTTTGACCCACTCGTCTTTGCCGAATTGTTTTTAATTTAGGAGCATTGGAGGGTTTTCAAGCATGAATGTCTTGTGTAAGGTCATGTCGCAGGATCTCAATAAGATGAATGTCCAGATTTGACTAGGCCACTCCAAAGCCATCATTTCTTTTTCTTGGGAGCCATTCCAAGGTGGACTTGCAGTGGCACCTAGATCACTGTCCTACTTCATGACCCAAGAGTACTTGAGCTTAAGGTTACAAACTGCCGATTATTTCAAGGGAATTTAGTTAGTCACAGCTGGACTCTGCTTGAGATGTTGAATCCAATGGCCAAATTTCCCCAGTATGCAGTCAAGTTCTCCAGAGTCCTGCTAATTACTTAATATTTGATTCAGGTGTGTTGAAGCAGAGACGCATCTAAAAGTTGCAGGACACCAGCCCCTGACTACTGGAGTTAAATACCTGTGCTCTAAATAGAACGTATGTCATGTTGCAGAATTATGAAGTTGCAAACATATCACAAGACGTCTGCTACATGACAAACAAGACCTTAGTGGACATGTCCATCCACATGCACAGCGGAAATCATCCAGAGGAAATCAAACACAGCATGTCAGCACAAACACCTCTTATCATCTGTCAAGCATGGCAATAGAGGGCTTATGATTGGGGCTTGTTTTGCAGCCACAGGACTGGGGCAGCTCGCTGTGCATACACAAACATAAACAAAACAAGCAAAACTTTATTAAAGTCGGTGCATAAATCCCTTTACAATTATAAGACAGACTTACAAGGCCATATATGATAATAGGTTAGAGTTATAGATGCTAAAACTGTGAGCTGTTGAATCATTGGCTTCGTTTACATTTAATTTAACTTAACTTTTGATTAATTACTATGGTTTCTTAGGTGGAAGTTTTTTCACTAAAGACTTGATATGAACTAGATCAATTTGGATTATTTGTTAATATCTGTAAACTTTGGCAAGGCAAGTTTATTTGTACAGCATCATCTGTGCACAAGGTAATACTAAGTGGTTTATAGGTAAATAAAGAAACGGAAGTAATGGAAATTACATTATAATATCAAATGAGGCGATGCCTGTGAGCTAGTTCATGCAGTCAACTTAAGTCGTGTTGCTGTTTCAGACTTGATCTTTTAATATGCAGAATTTATCATGAATACCCTACTGATTTGGGCTGCCTGTTTAACCTGCAAAGCATCCTGCTGCACTCTGCATATCATGTTTTGCTGCTGCCAGCATCTGCTTGCTTCTCCTCAGACCTTCTCCCAACCTCTTACGCTCCGAGGTCAGAGACCTCCTCACTTCCTGATGTTGAAGACATGTACGGGAGGTAGAGATGCACATACATTAACCAGATGTCCTTAGTATCAAAAAAAAAAAAAAAAGGAGAAAGCCGAGAACTAGACACCAAATAAAAAAAACAAACACCTTATAACTATATCAGCTAATAAAGGTGAATTTATATGTATCTGTATGCTTCCATTTTCCTTTCACTTTGTTGCTGATACACCTAAATTTTCTATCTGTGGGACAATAAAGGATATTTCTACTCTATTCTATTCTATTCTATTCACTTCTAAATATATACAGTACTGTACAAAGGTTTTAGGCAGGTGTGAAAAAAATGCTGCAAATAAATAATGCTTCAAAAATGGAAGTGTTAATCATTTATTTTCATCAACTGACAAAATGCAGTGAACGAACAAAAGAGAAATCAAAATCAAATCAATATTTGGTGTGACCACCCTTTGGCTTCAAAACAGGATCAATTCTTCTAGGTAGACTTGCACAGAGTTTTTGAAGGAACTCGGCTGGTAAGGATTGGTTCCAAACTCTTGAGTGAAACTTAACCAACAGACATCTTTTCCGTGGAATGTAAAGGCTGTTCTCACATCCTTGACTGTCTCTTCATAGTAACCCGACAACAACTCCATTTAAGTTTTATGATAAAGGGCTTGGGTGCTATAACACCATCAATTCCAGTAATATCTTGTTCTTCTTTCCAGCTTATTTTTCAACACCTGTACTAAAACTTTATTGACAAGAACTGTACATGTAAAGTTTTCTGACTAACATATGTATAAAGTATTCATGTAACAATTTTACACATTAAATCTCACCTGAAAAGAAATGATACTATTTCAAATTTCAAAACACAAATTCATAGCTCCAGATATTATAAAAAGACCATGGCACAAAGTATCATATTGAACCTTTATATAGTAAGGTGGAAGTAACAGTAGATGGCGACAGGTCCGATATAAAGACCTAACAGTTTCTTCACATCCTACAGTTTCAAGAGGCTGAGAAAAACATGACGTGAAATGGGCAGTTCTACAGATACCTGACTGGGTCCTCCACACGATGTTTTTACCTGACCAGCAACTCTAAAATGTATTTAGATCCAAGACCATCTAGTGCCTTATGGAGCATCAGTAGGATGCTAAACTATATCCTCTTACAAACAAGGAGATGGTGTAGTGACTGAAGAAATTAGAAAAATATGACATTTTTTTCCGAATCTTGGCAAAGACTCTCCAAAACCAATGACTTCTGTCTTTTATAGGCATTAATCTACGTAAGAAATATCCAGACATCACTCCACTCATGGATATTTTTAGACAGGACGTGTACTCGAACATGAATCATGTTTTTGACACAGAACCAATAAAAAATCATGTATTTCTGCCTGTAAGACAGATACATATTAGAAGGTTGTAAGTAATCAAATAATACTGACAGCTAAGAAAACTACTACAGATGCTGAATATAAGAGGGGTGACAGATGGATCTTGAGTGAACCCCACCGTAGTGTCCTTATTTGATTTTAAGATTTGGAAATTAATCAAAACGACATAGAAGTACGTGTCCTATGTCTTACAGATATTGGAATCTGAATCTTTTAACACATTACCTGACAATTCAACCCCACGTTTTCTAGTACATGTCAAATTAGAATAAAATAGAATACAAACGGTGTCGAACACGGCCACTAAAAGATACCAGTAAGCCGCAGAATTAAGGACCATCAACTTTGATTTTTACAACAATGAATGGAAAGTAAAGCAAAATCTAAAAATGTTCTTTTTTCGCGTTCAAAGAATGAGTATAGTCCAAAAATAAATTATTACTCAGCCAATGCAACCTCAGTCAGTTATTTAAGTATAATTAGTACCTGCACAAATAAAGCATTGCCAACCATGACTCTCGGAGTATTCTATGGTATTAAACCTACACAATGCTGTAACATGCATTGACAATAATAGTCACAAAAACATGTAAAGTGCTGTACAGTATGGAACGTGGACAGCCCACTATATAGGACCTCCTCAGAGTTATATTACTACACCTACAAAGAATCTTCTAATTTAATTTAATGAGAAATATGGCAAATTGGATGAGATCTTAGATTGACCTTGTTATAATAAATAGTTTCTCTAAGTCCTCAGCACAGCAACACTGTTGATGTAAACTCACACAGGTGGCAAGCAAGAGAGATGTACTGCTTTTAAAGGAAATGCCAAGATCACACAAAACAAAGCATAGAGATACAGATTGTATAACAATGTACTATGCAGTCACAACAATGTGTCGTGTGCAACTATATTTAATAGATTTTACCATATCAACGTGCCAAACCATTTTATTGATGGAAGACACAAAATGGAAACATGTTTAACTATTTGCTATGGTACTGTGTTCACCGAGCATACCGTTTTGAAGTTAAGGTAACAACCAAGACCCTAAATACAGTAACCATCTAACGTTTTGCCGGTAAGTACCAGAAGGAGAAAAAGTTTAGGCCTGAAGCCAGAGAAGTGGAGCTGGATGAGTTTGGAGTGTCGTGGAATCTAAAACATAATGGGGTGGAGTGGAAGCATGAAGAAAGATTGTGTGATGGAAAATAATATGATCCCACGCTGATTTTAGTGCTCTTTGTTCTTACGTCCACCAAGAGAATTAGACAAACGAAGTTTAAAGTTTATGAGTTGCAGTTGTGGCTGGAGTTAGTATGTGTGATCAAATAATTCTTATTCTTGGGATTTAAATCACAAGGCGGTGTAGTTATAAATGCCACAAGGGTACAGCCCATTCGTCTCCAGTTTTCCAATCTGACTTTGGTAAATATACAGATGTTTCTCAGGTATTTCTGTTACTATCCACTCATTAAAGTCTTTTATTTCAATGTTTACTTAGGTAAAAGTCCACATTATTAAGCCATAACAGCAAGATGGATGGATATGGTGAGATGGCAAGTTGCACTTACTACCAATTGGTTCCAAACCCATTTATAAAGCATCCCTTGTTAAATGTAATGTGGTGAAGTGAATGTTACCAACCAATGGTTCTATCCAATCACCATCAAAAGCTTTTAATTTATTTATTTTTCTTCATTTAGGTAAAACAGGCAACAGTCACACAAAATGGCACAACTTTGAAACTTAAAAACTTCAGGATTGTAGGAGATAAGTTGGGAAAGCTCTTGCAATTTTTTTCATGAAGTGGAGAATTTGTGAAATTACATAATGAGACTAAATATTTCAAAGATAAATCTAAGATTTTTAAAATGAGATTCTGTTGTTTTGGTAATAGCTCACTTTCGCATTGTGGTATTGCAGTGAGTTTGTAGAAAAGAATCCTCATAGCAGTGGAAGGCTAACAGCTAGTCATATAGGGGCGAACACAAAGATGGATGAACACACGACAGACTAAATAATGGCAGTGTGGAAGATGACCAGCACCCTCTGTGAAAAGCTATAGTTGACTTGCCGCAGGAAGTACAGTCTCTGCTGAACCTTCTTGTAAACATTGTTTATGTGTGAGGACTAGCTCAGAACCAGAGAAAGGGTGGTTACTAGAAACTGGAAGTGAACCACAGCAGACAGTGTTGTTGAGGATGTTGCAATTGCTGTCTGTCTTACTACCTTACCCGAGTTACAGTGGTCCGCCCTGATGATTACTGTTTAGCCACATGTGTTCTCTGGGTGCGTGAAGCTAATAATCAATGTTAAACCACCCATAACACTAATAGTTGTTATTAGCATGTAAGAATGTAAAACTACAACCAATGTTTAACCATAATGGCTATGAATTGTTAACAAGACAATTGAAAACTACTAAACATGGACTGTCAATTATCTGCCAATCTATTCATATGTCACACTGTCATGGGATTTGTTTAACTGATACTTTTCTACCTTCCTGTAGTAGCCGACTGTGATGCGGTGCTAATGCTAGCTTGTATATACATTACTGGTCAAATGTTTTAGACACACTTAATCATTTAATGGTTTTCTTTATGTTTATGACTATTTACATTTTACGTAGATTCTCACTGAAGGCATCGACACATTGAATGAACACATATGGAATTATGTAGGAAACAGAAAATTGTAAAATAACTATATGCTATGATAAAATATGCTTTTTATTATTGAATCCTTAAAGTAGTTCGTTGCTGTGATGACTGAAATATTAATCTTTGGCCATCTCTCAATGAACCTCTGGGAAGTTCTTTCAAGGCTCTCTGGAAGACCATTTCAGGTGACCAGGTGTGTTCATTCACTGTTTTGTTGCCTTTAGTGAGAATCTACGATTTAAATAGTCATATCATATCTAATAAAAATAAAGAGACCCATTAAGTGAGAAAGTGTGTCTAAAAATTTTCACCAGCAGTTTACATATAAGAAGAAATAGAGGAGAGAATTTTGACATTTATCTGTTTTTTGTTATCATTTCTTCCCACTATTATAATACTTTCTAGTTAACATTTTGAGCATTAACAGCCTTTTTAAGGACATGCCACAAGATCTCCAAAACTAAGGCTCTCCAAAACCTTTTTGAGGCAATCAGAGGTGGACTTATTGCCCTGCAATTTTAAGGCCAAAAACTGATGGCTGGACATTTCCTATAAGAGTACAATTAATGGTTTAATCAATAATGCCAGGTCACCCAGGTTCTGAATCCCCACGGCTGTCCCAGACCATCACTCTATGACAACCATGAGTAACGGTCAGCATGATGTTCTTCATCTGAAATGCTGTTAGTTTCAAACCAGATGTAACAGAACACACACCTTCCAGGAATTTAACTTTTATCTCCTCAGTCCACAGAACATTTTCTCAAAGGTCTTGGAGATCATCAGGATATATTTTATGTGATACCTCTGCATTATTTTTGCTCATTGGTGGTTTTAACCTTGTAACTCTCTGATGAATACCATTGTTTCCCAGTCTCTCTTTAGAATCATGAACGCTGACCTTAAATGAGGCCTGCATAGCTTTAATTGTTGTTCTGTGGTCTTTTGTGACTTACTGCATGAGTCATTGATGGCCTTTTGGAGTAGTTGTGGTAGGCTCGGCCACCCCTGAGATGCTTCACCACTGTTACATGCTTTCTCCATTTGTAGATGAAGACTCGCTGTGGTTTACTGCAGCCCTATAGCCTTAGAAATGGCTTTCTAACCCTGTCCAGACTGATAGATCTCAATGACTTTATTTCTCTTCTGTTCTTGACATGCTGTCAGGGAGTGAACAAGGTTTGTTGGGTAAAAGTAAATGTACTTTCCAGAACTGTGCTTGAGTGGCCTTGGTTTGCTTGAGGTATAGGACCTGTTATAGGTTGGTGCAGGATAGATGTTTTCAGTTTTCAATGCGGGGAAAACCAGTGACATTGGTTTTCAATGAAACCAATGTCACTTACTACAGTGATTCTCCTCTGAGAACAGCTGATCATGCTTCCACATTCTGATTCCACTGTTCCATATTTGTACTTCTCAAAAAGAGGAAATTTATAGAAAGAAAGTCCTGTTTGCCAAAGGTGATTTAGGTAGCAAACCTATATCAAGGTGCTCTTGTTGGATGAGTCCAAAATGAAATCTTTGGTCTATGTGATAGAACAAGTTTTAAAATCAAGGGCTTCAGAGGACCTATTAGAAGACCAGGTTTATTATTCTAATCCAGAAATCATATTTACAAAAATAAATGCTGATCTCATAAAAGAGGTTAAAGAAACAAAACAGAACACAGGCACAAACGTGAACAAATTACCTGACTGCATAAATAAAACATAACCGACCTGAACAAAGACACGACACAGGGTATATTAAACCAGACCGTTTCAACACAATAGGGGTACCTAAACACCAGACAACTACTAACTACAAGGGAAACAAACAGTGTAGTTAAGTTTGTTAATAAGCAAAATTTTTATGAACAAAATCAGAAATATTTGCATTCAAATACAAATCTTTAGCAAAATACAAACACTACTAAAGAACACCCAACTTCCCCACTCTAGCAGGAGCCTGGTGGTACAGTCCAATTAACCCTCCATATATTTAGCTGCTCTGAACCCTGGCCACCATGTTTTATCTGGCCCAACTCCCAGGGATCATGGCTGTTAAGGAACCGGTAAAAGAAGCAACAACTTGTTGTGAAACGCTAAACCAAAGGTGGGAAATGAGCTGTTAAAAATACATAAGTAACCTAAATGTGCACTCTTACAAATAAAACTAATCAATTTAAACCACTCAGTAAATGCTAATTAAAGTGTACAAACAATAAATGAAGGTGCATGGTGGTTACCGACCTTAATGTATCGTGGACATTCAATTCAATTCAATTCAGTTTATTTATATAGCGCCAATTCACAACACATGTCGTCTCAAGGCACTTCACAAAACTCAGGTACAAACATTCTAATTAGTCCTAACCATTGAACAGTGCAGTCAGATTCAGTTATTTATTCAAATTAGATAAAAAGTTTTTCTATCTAAGGAAACCCAGCAGATTGCATCGAGTCAGAGATTTGTAGCATTCCCTCCTCCTGGATGAGCATGTAGAGACAGTGGACATCCATGCAAAGTGCTATGTGGAGAGCACAGCAAACACTGCACATCACATTGAGCACATCATTCCCATGGTGACACATCTGCTCTGGTATGTCATGGTGAAGAAAGAGCTAAATAGAAATGCAAAGCACTCGATTTACTGGTCTAGTTAAGTTCCAGCCCCTATCTGTGGTCATAGCATATGGATAATGACCAGAAGAAAAAGATTCCAGAGACAAGTGAGTGAAATTAGCTTCCTTCATGTGGTGGCTGGACTCCACATCAGAAATAAGCCAGTTTCAGAAAACACTTCAAGGCTAAATTAATAGAACTTTTGGCCATCTCTGACTAGGGGGGTTGATATCAAGCTGCCGATGTTATGCCCTGACTTACCAAGCCATGCAGACACAGTCCTGTGTCAGCCTACTTGTGAAAGAGTCAAGGGGTGTTGCAATTTGAGTGTAGCAATGTGGACGGTCTGCGAAAACAGACTGTGTGTTGTTTAATTGATGCACATCATTTCTTGCCATCAACACACATTAGATGAATTCTGCTTAAGTACGTTGATACAGAACAGATCACTGGGCTTCAACTAATAGTTTCTTCAGTATCAGTTATGCTTGAAAACAGAACAGAATAGAAAAGGCCACTTCAGACGTTTTCTGACACCTTATATATGAGGGTCTATACAGATCCTGCTGATTTTGACTTGATGGCTCATTTGGTTCCACAATGCTGGCTTGATTCCTGAAAGCTCGCATTTGTGCAGAATATCACCAGCTTGATTGGCGATTTATTTCTGACCAGAAGCAGCTCGTATTCACGGGTTTTGTGACAGAGGCTATAGGGTGACGAACTCCATCATCTGGGGGGAGCTTGGAGTAGAGTGGCTGCTTTTCTGCATTGAAAGAAGTTAATAAACGTGGATCAGGCATCCAACCAGGTTGCTTCCTTTTGGATTTTTTCCAGACATGTCCCACTGGGACGAGACCCCAGGGCAGACAATGGCAACCTTTTCCTTACGCTTCAAAATTACATTATACTTTGTGTTGGTCTATCAGATAAAATCCCAGTAAAATACATTTGTGATTGTAATGTAACAAAATGTGAAAAAACTCCATAGGTATACATATTTTTGCAAGATATTGTATGTCATTTATATGTAGAATTGTTAAGCATCTTTTTAACAAGAGAAAAAATTTTCCCCACTAAAACTCATCGTTAAAAGGGTCATGATGCAAGTGATGCTAGTATAGTTTTCCAAAAGATTCTCCTTCAGCCACAATTTGCACACCTTGAGATAACTTCTGTTTGTGACCATATAAAGCCTGTCTGCTTCACACTTGTGCATACCTATTAAAAGTTTACATGAGCAGGCTCAAACATAACTGCAGGACCAACTCTCAAGGAAACAAAGTTATTCATTTTGTGCCTGCTGCTCTAGTATTCAGATAACCTCGGCAGGCTTAATCAGTAGGTCTGCTTTAGTGTGAGAATAAGAGTTCACACTGAAACACAAGGTATTGCATTAAATCCACAGACGGCTCTCTGCTGCTTACTCTTAGGTCAAGAGGTGACAGCTCAAAGAAGGCCTTAAATCATGAGAACTGCAGAGACGCGCCTACATTAAGTCAGTAAAGTCTGCGGATTTATCCGGATCTGAGTGCTTCCTCGTGCGTTGCATATGAATAGTTTGGTCCGACAGCAAGTGATGTACGGATAAGAGAGTGGCAAAGGCCAACTAAATACAGAACAGCTTCTCTCCTCTGATAGCACGTGTTAGTTTATATTAATAAGAGCAAAACCTGCCACACTCTACAATTAAAGCATTTTACTGTGATGTCAAGAAGTCAAATTCATTTTCCTGTGGAGAGAATAGGAGTAGCAATCTTTAAAAGCTCCCTGGAGAAGGAATCTATAACATAACATGATGCAAGTGATAACAGCCTGCATGTGTTAGTAGCTCAAGCAAGGGAATGAAAATAAATTGTGGTAAAGTAATAATCACAAACCTGTGGATTTTCAGACATCAACGTTGTTTCTAGCATTCTTTTAATGGGTTTGTTGGACTTTAATAACGTCCTTTGGCGTCAACAATGATCAGTGACTAGCTAATGTTACCATGCCTACCTAAGCTTTGAATAACTACGAAATCTGAACGTAGTTACATGACAAATTAAGCCTTAATAAGCTGGTATGTTTGTGAAGATTGTATTTCAGCGACTCAAAGGCTTGACCTGGGAGGGATTTTGGTTGTACACTCCTAATCAGAATCTTAAGACCAGGTAAAGAATTACAAGTATTTTTATTTGGTGCTGCTGGATTGTAACCAGGTTGGAGGCTGAGCTTCAAAATGACAAAACGACAAGAGACAAAAGTAACAGAGTAGACAAATTATTGAAAACTGAATTCAAATTCAAGGAACATGTGGTTCACCTGATCGAGTTTCACCTCAGTAGCCTTAAAAAATCTAAACTGACACATAAATCCGGCTTTCGTGTTATTTTCTGTCAGGCAGTCACACTGTCATGACCCCCTGATGGCGAAAAAGGCTTACTGCTGTTGAATGTGGCAGGATTGCTGAGATGCAAGGGCAAGGCCGAGCTATCTCTGTTAAGGTTGGACATTTTACATTTCTTAAAAGATTGTGAGCATTTTGGGAAAAAGAAGTCTATATGCCAAAAAAGATTCACCTTTGACTGTCCATGAAGACACAGGCTGATCTCTAATCCAAATAAAAGCCATCACTGATGCTCACATTAGCCCAGTAATCATAAGATGGCATCTTATGTTTAATTATTTTTTTCTTAAAAAACAGAAAACATCTTCAGGTCTCCTCCTTGCCATAAAATTTCCACTTTGCTAAGGAGCACCAGACATGGGACGCTAAAAGATGGAAAAAGATTTTTCTCTTATGCAAAAAATAGTTTCATCGGTACAGTTCAGATGGCTTCCAACGTTTTTGGTATAACAAGGGGATCCTACTGATTCTTCTGATTGTGGAGGGTGGAGATGTTGCAACAAGCATCAGTTTTGACTGATGGCCTTGTCTGTGCAGTGTCCATTGTTCATAATGCCTGTCTGAAAAAGGACTTCCTCCTAGGAGCGTAAAATCCATCTATCTTGGATTTTCGCCTGATCTAAAGCTTATTATAAACTTTGGGGAAGGATTGCAAGGGAGGTTTACAAAAACTAACATCAATTCCAGAACTTGGGATGCCCTTCGTTGAAACATTCTTACAACATGGGGCAACTTTCCCATCAGCATACTAGAAACATACCTAAATAAAATATTAAAGCAATCAAGAATAGTGGGGCTACTCACTACTAAGTCCTTGCTCTCAAACTTTTAGTTCTGGTTAGTGACGGAACTGTTTTGTGAAATAGACCATAGGGTGAAGAGCTCCATCATCTGCCGGGAGCCTGGACTTGAACTGCTGCTCCTCTGCATCATCAAACTGAGTCAGTTAACGTGTTTTGGGAATCGGAGCAGGATGGCTCCCTTTGAAGATTTTTCAAGCACATCAAACTGGAAGGAGACCAATGGCAGTCACTGAACTCATAGGAGGGACTATATTTCCCTTGCCTGGGAATGCCTTGGACTCCCCCAGAATTATTGTTTTTGGGAAAAGTAATGTCTGGCAGTCTACAACAGCAACCCAATCTTGTATAAACGGAAAGCAAAAAACGGATGGATAGGTGTGCAAAGTTGCTAGAGACATACCAAAAACACTTGCAGCTGTAAATTCAGCAAAAAGTAGTTCTACAAAGTATTGACTCGGTATGTTGAAGAATGTATTCTGGTCAGATGAGACTAAAAGATAACCTTTTGACCTACAAGCAAAAAGCCATGTGTGATGGACAGTAACCCTTCACATCACCTTGAATATACCGTCCTCACAGTAAAACATAGTAGTGGAAGCAGCATGCTGTATGAATGCTTTTCTTAAGTAGGGACAGGAAGGCTAAATATAGGGCAAATTTGGAAGTAAACCTGTTAGAGGCTGCAACAGAATACTCTGGAGCAACATCTCACCTTCCAGCAGGAAGCTTATCTTAAACACACAGAGGTAAAAAGCAATAGTTTCAAAGCATATTCATGTGCTGAAATGGCCCAGTCAAAGTCTGTGATGAGCTTTGTACACTGATATTCTCAGTTCCTTTTCCTCCAATCTAATGGAGCTTGATATATATTTTGAGAAAAAAAATGGGTAAAAGTGTCTCTGCATAAAGCTGGTAGAGAATTACCTCAAAACACAAGCTGCTGCATCTGCTGAAAATGTGACAAATGTGCCGAAGTGTTGACTGAGGGTACCGTTACATTTGCCAATCACATTTATTTTTAGCAAATTCTGGAAACCATTTATCCTTTTTCTTCCTCTTCACAGTTATGCACTACTATGTGTTTGTCACTGACGTTTGCAGGACACACAGATTTCTATTTGTAAAAAAAAGGGATTGGAAAAACAGTATCATTTGTTTTGCACTTTACAATTATGTGCAAGTTTGAGTAGGTGAAATCACCTACAATTCAGGAAATATATAAATAAATATAAACATTAATGAAAGAAACATACATTTCTGGTTCTAACTTGACAAAAAGAAAAAGTTTTAAATGAGAAAAGGTATATTTAGACGGCACTATGAACCTCGAAGAGCAGAGAAACCTAACATTAACAAACAATTTGAGCAATGAATGTGTTATTTTGACTGAATGTGGTACATTCTGTGAGTGTGGGAGTATGTGAATGTATGAATAAGATGACAACCAGGAGACTGCTTTCTCTGGGAGTGTTGTATAACTGTAACTTGTAACACATGCCAGGGTGTCTCAAATGGTTCTCTGTAAGTAAAGAATAGATTGCCCTTTGGCAAAGCACAGCTGCTTCCAGAAATCCTGGCGGTTTAGGCAAATGTAATTTGTTTTTGTTGTGAGGGGGCTGATTCTGTGCTATTTACCTCCAAATCTTAAGAAAAGTGCATTCATATTCTGGTCCCAAAACAAATGAACCATAGTAATTAACACTACATGTAAAAATGTTTTATTCTGTTTGGCAGAGTTCAACACTGCTCATGTGCCTCATATCTAATCAGTTGTTCCTCCGCTCTCGCAGTAACCTCTGCTGGAACCTGCTTCATGTAAAGCTGTCGTGGCGCCCGGTGTGTTGTTCTATTTAATGTGTGGTTCAATGTTTGTGGCTACATCTTAAGTCAAAAATACAACTACAAAATGTTCTTCCTTGGGAGCCACAGTTTTCTCATTGCTACTGTGACACCTGTTAGAAAGGCTGCCAGTGATGATGAGTAAAGCAGAACAGGAAGTGTGTGAACACTTATAGTTCATCAGCTAAGACAACTTTCCCCGACCATCTGGCTGATGAGCATTTACAGGGCTGTTAGAAAATATCTACCCTCTTACACATTTCTTCTGCTTTTGCTTTTTGTCACACCAAAACATTTCAGATCATTAAACAACTTTTTAATACTTGATATATTTTAGCTGAGTTAATACAAAAAGATCTCAAAATGCACCACCTCATGCCTTAATTTAAAGACATTTAAAAACAATAGAGGAACAAAGTCATTGAAATCTGTGTGGAAAGGGTTACAGATCCATTTCTAATGCTTTGGGACTCTAGCAATACATAACTAGAAGCTTTATCCATCAAATGCAGCAAACATGGAAAAGCCTGTATGTTCCAGTGGTGCCCTCATTAGAATTACTACCATAGGGCACTAATCTCGCAGGAGGTCATGCAAGAGGTCAACCCAGGAGAACATTTAAATTACTGGAGACCACACTTCTTTCAGCTAAGGTCAGTGTTTGCGATGGAACACTCAGAAAGAGACTGGGGAAACATTACTGCTAAAACAGAAAGAACATAAAGGCCTGGCTCAGCATTTCAGAAAATGAACATGAAAACTATAAAACATGGTTGTGGTAGTGTTATGGTCCAGTGGCTGCTTTGCTGATTAAGGATGACTTGCCATGATTGATGTAACCATAAATTCTGCTCTCTAGCATAAAATATGAAGCAGAAGGTCTGGCCATCGGTTTGTGACCTTAAGGTCAAGCAAGCTTGAGTTATTTTTGAAGACAATGATCAGTAGCACACCAAGAAGTTCAACTCTGAATGATTAAGAAAAGGTGTTGGAATGGTCTGGTCAGAAATGTTGACTTAGATTTGATTGAGATACTGTGGCATGACCTTAAATAGGTGGTTTTTGCTCTAAGACCCTCTAAAATGGCTGAATGAAAACAATTCTGCATAGTACAGTGAGCCAAAATTTCTCCCCAGCAATGGAAAAAAGTCACTACAAGTTACTGCAAACACTTGATGGCATCTGTTGCTGCCGAGGGTGGCACAACCAGCTGTTAGGTAAAGAAGATTACTTTTCACATTGGGCCAGGTTAGTTTGGATAGCTTAGTTCCATTTATAAAGTCCTCATCTAAAAACTGCTTGTTATATGTCTGATAAAGCACAGGTTTCAGGAAACACGTCCATCTCAGCACCCACTGACACCTGCCAGGTAAAATGGCAGAACTCTCCAGTTTGTAGATGTCAAAATGTATCACGCTACAGGATTTGTGTATATAATTTTGTTTATAATTCTGTTTGTATGCGTTTGTCAAGGGGGAAAAAGTTCACACAAAACTGTTTAAAAAAACTCAAGATTATGAGTCAAGTATTTAAAAATTATGCTTAAAATGTACTTTTCTGAAACAATGATATACTGTTTAATATATTCAATCTATTTTGCATGTCTTGCGAAAGTATTCATACCACCAACTTTTACAATTTGTCATGCTACAATCACAGAGTTCAACACATTTTATATTGATTTCATGCAATAAACCAGGACAAAGTAGTATTACTTACAAGTAAAGATCTAAAAAGGGGCTGTGAATTTATAGTCATCCTCCTTTACTCTGAGACCCCTAAATAAAATCCAGGGCAACCTGTTACCTTCGGAAGCCACCTAATTAGGAACTGGAACCTAGCTGTGTAATTTAATCTCAGTATAAATTGCTCTGGAAAAGGTCGTCTGGGTTTTTGAGAGAATGTTGTGAACAAACAGCATCATGGGATGAAAATGTATTAGAAGTTTAGAGTAGGATTATATTATGAAAGCAATATCCCAAGCTTTGCTCTTACCTACCAAGTAATGACCATCCCCCTACTGTATACTGACAGGCTGAGCAAGGAGAGCATTGAAGAGGCTCATGGTAACCCTGGAGGAGCTGGAGTGATCCGCAGCTCAGGTGGAAGAATTTGATGATAGTGGTGCACCCTACAAACCTGACCTTTAGGTTCTTGTCAGATGAATTTAGTAATCAATAAAAAGTATTTCCATCTGCCATTCTAAATGACTCCCATACTGCCTCAGGTTGAGTTTTTATTTTACTTGACTGCAGTGGATGTAAAAACATGGATAATACAATTTAAAATGAATATTATTACCTTATGAATGCCTTGTACAACATTCGGACTTAGACTTGTTCATGAATCTGTAGTTTCTTGTCGACATGTAGCTGAACTCGGAACCCCCTCAGCTGGACCCTGGATCATCTCAGACTGCAGCTGCAGAACACAAGCCAACCTTTCATGTGACGTTCACACTGGGACTGTGGATTCTGGGTCCCTGAGCGATTGTAGGCTAACGGAGAGCAACCCTGCCTCTGTGATTACATCAGTGCCTTCAGTCAAGTCAAGGACGCACAAAATCAATGCTCCTGATGCAAATGCACAGCGGGAACTCACTTAAAAGCTAATAACATTAAGCTCAGAGTGCCGCTAAATCGGCCCACATTGTGATGTTATGTAAATCTGACCGGATGACAGCTTCATTCAAATTGGAGTGCGCGAGATTATGCACGATAGCGGGCCCATTTTGCTCCCTTGTGCTCATCTCTGGCTTCCCGGTAAATAATTCAAGCCGTCATTCTGGGCATTAGACGAAGACATTCACGAAATTGCCAAAGCAGGCCCCGGAGACTCAGTGGCGGATTTCTTATGCATAGGAAGAAATTGGAGGCTACATCATGTTGGCTCGAGGGTTCATCACTCATCAATTTGTTTGTAAACAGCAGATTTATGTGCAGTAAAGCAAGTCAGCGGCTCATCTGCTGGAGGCTCTTCTCTCTCTCTCTCTGGGATGCTCAGATTATATCCTCCAGTATGTTTAGGAAAAAAATCACCAGGAATTTTTTACAAATTCCTAGCAGAGAAAGAGGTCACAGTCTCCCGCTTGCAGGCCATGTCAGAGACCCGAGGACTGTGATGTAACCGCTGTGTTTAATGTGAGCAGCAGATCAGCTGTGGACTAATCTCATATTCCACGGCCACGCTGCCCGTCTCGATTTGGCCCGTTCTCATGGTTCCGATTGCTGCTTCTGTTTTGCCATCTGCGTGAGGAATTGAAACGCTGCGTGACTCACCGCTGATTTGCAGCACACGAGTAAAGATGAGAGGATTAAATCAAGCAGCTCATGAAGAGGCAACAGTAAAAAAAAATGGGTCTTTAAATTATTCTAACAACTCCATCATGCTGATCTAAGCAGGATGCATACTTTACCGCTGAGTGCATTTACTGATTGTGTCGGCCACTTCTCTCCTGCAAAAAAATTTTTTGTTGTAATTAAAGCACCGTCCCAGATGTAGGCCGTGCCGGATTTCTCTCTGACGGGTCCATTCGGATTCGTCTGAAGAGTCGATGTTCAAAACAAAGCAATGGATCGGAGCTGTGTAAGCGCGCAGGTATTTGTGCTCACTGAGGGGCTTTTTTAGTGACCCTTGAAAGGAGTGAAGCCGTCTTATTTTGTTCTCAGAAAAAAGCCTCTTTAGTCTGCAGGACGCCTGCACAGGAGGTCACAAGCAGAATCCAGGGGAACACGAGGAGCAGACGGAGAAAATCTGCTCATTAACTGGCCCGATCCGACGGACTGGGGGGCCAAAAGGGCAGGTGTTAACAAGCGGCAAGGGAGGGAGGGGCCTGTTAGACAAGGATCGGAAAAAAATACATAAAAAGAAGACATACAATTTTTTTGGGACAATTAAGAACGCTGGGGAAAAAAAAGACTAAAAGGAAACAAGAAGACACCATGCTTTTGAAAAGCTTTTATTGAAGAAGAAAAGAAATACAGGACTACATGATGGCCCTTATACAGATTCAGAACAGACGCTTTGCTTTGACAGGCTGGAAGAATTTTCTCTGATCAACACTTAAAACACAGCTGCTGCGGCTTGAAGCGTCCAACCTGCTGGAAACATGGTCCAAACTAGAGAGAAGCTTTATTTACTTTGGATAGTAAACAAGGCGAAATCTTCGAGGCACAGCTAGATAAGAAATACACAGCAACAGTATAGGGATGTGATACTGCTCTGCTGAAGGCACTTTTAGGGTCAGGGACAGCAGACAACAAAAAATAAAACAAAAACAAGAGACCACTGATCTTTGGACTTGTCGAACCATCACACAAAGTTCTCATATAATAATACAGTAGGCTAAACTATATGATGCTTCAAAGAAGTGAGACCGTATAAAACTTTGTTGAAAACCTGCTCATAATGCCAACCCTGACATTCAGAAATGATTTAGTTCATACCTAAGAGCAGAAATGTCACTCATCTTTATTTTAAAAGGGATAGTTCAGATTTTTGGAAGGGAGGTTCTTTAAAGTTATCAGTAATACTTCCCTTAGCTGGGTCAGAAGGTCATACGTGTACGTTTGTAGAAAAAGAGGAAAAATTCCCTATTCTAGCTGATTTAACTGTTTTAAACAACTGAAATTAAAAATGTTCATAACCAGGGCACATAAATCACAGTTTTGAATTTTTAAAATTATTCAGGTTGCTTGTTAAATAAAAAACAGTCTAAAAAAAGATGAAGATGGATTTTGATGGGTTATATTTACAAAGTCATTACACAAAGTTATGCCCACCGGGATCATTTCCAATCAACTCGGAGACTTGGAGAGCACAGGAACATCCCATCAATAATACTGTTGCATAAATGACAAAAGCCAAAGGGTTAACTGCACCCATGGCGAACTTAGCCAACCAGCGTAGCAACAAGGATGTTGTTCGGCTAAGAAAATGGCAACAACCATCTCCTGTGACAGCGTACATGTTTATTATCTGCTAATGCAGTTTGAGCTGTTTTAAGTCGCTAAAATCAGTTAAACTGGCTTTAGCCGCCTGGCTAGCTGTTTGCCTTATGGAGATGTAACACCCAGTAAGGCAACCAGTTGTAATAATTTCAAAGAACCTCACTTAAAAAATACTGAACTATCCATTTGACTATTGTTTGCTGTTTTTGTATAGGTAGCTGTGTTGTTAGCCTTTCCTATCTAATAATTTGCTCTTGCAATGGTGGGTACATATTAAAACTCCTGAAATAAAAAACAAATCTGTGTGCCATCTGTTTTTTTCTATGGATCTTTCTATAGTAAACATCTGTTAACCAAGAGAAGAACACTTTCTTCAGAGTACCTGTAGTTTAATTTAAAACAGAGGATATTTCACTTTTTCCATGAGGCGAAGAATGCGGCCATCTAAAAAATAACCAACGGATTCCTAATATTGATGGAGAACTCCCCGAGGATTCAGGGGTTCAGGTTGTCTAACCTTTCAGAGAAGCAGCCATCGCTTCCTTCCGGCTCGGGGCGCTTCATTCTGTCTGCCAGTCTGCCACCTTCTCACCCTGAAACCTAAATATGTCACATGTCAATTCCTGAGTTTGGGCTATTTTTAGGGAACAGCCTCTGACAAATATCAATGCAGCACTCAGAATTAGCTGAAAGCGGCCTCATTAGCAGTTATTTACAGTGTTCCCATGGTAACATTATCGCCACAGTCTAATCACATCCTGATCTGCAGTAACACGATATACACTGCCAAGAGATTTTTTTTTGCTGTTTTTGTTTATAGCATCACTTGTAATTAGAACACATAATAAGCAAAAGAATCAATAAGGAGAGAAAATACTATAACTAAAGTCTTTGTCCATAATTAAATCAGAAATTGGCTTTTATTGGTCTTTACTTTCCCGTGTTTGCTGCTTCAAAGGTACCCTGTGAACATTTCTAGTCAGCCACTAAACATGACGCTTCAGCGTTACTCATATGAAGGATTGCTTCGTTAATTGTTGATTTGAGATTATTTAACACGATCATTCAGATTTAACGTTTCACCGCCTTTTGTGGGCGGAGCCTTTCTTCTTCAACGCATGTTCCAGCAAACAGCTGTCAGCCAACGTTGAACTTCACACTGTACCTTGAACTCGCTTTCATAAATATTCATGAGTCTAGTTGGAGCAATTAGAGTGGAGAGAAAGAAGAAACCGATTGTTCATTTGGCAGATTACTTAAAGATAGCGGAAAAATACTTTTCTGGAAATCTGTCCCTTGTCCTCCCATCAACTTAAACTAACACTAAATAGCTGAGTGTAAATGCTGACATTCAGCACAGTCACACACAGAGTACCAACATCAGAGTATGAATCTAAGGGGTGCTATAAGGACACTTAATTCCAATATGTACAAGTAAAATATTTTCTTATTCATCGTTTCATTTTTCTAAAGTGTCAATGCACTTAGTGTTGAAAATTGCATAGGAGTGCATTCATTCATATCCCTTACAATTTTCTTACAATAAAGGGGGCGATATTACAGTAATATTAAAATAAGGCTGCATAGTATGATCGAACTGTTTCGGCCACCTGAAGTTAATCTACTGAATACAGCAGAAAGTCTGAGAAGATTCATGTGTCATAAAAGCACCAAAAAGCCGAATGTTGGGAGT
This sequence comes from Crenichthys baileyi, assembly GCA_036173005.1. NCBI lineage: Eukaryota > Metazoa > Chordata > Actinopteri > Cyprinodontiformes > Goodeidae > Crenichthys > Crenichthys baileyi. Next base: position 337,928 of record JAHHUM010000622.1, on the reverse strand, counting down.
TTGGTTCCTGACAGTGGAACTGATTGATTGTACTCTTTGTGGTCCCAATCAGCATAAAGTAAATAACATTCAATACATTTGCATATCAAACAAGGAGACAGGAAATGCTAAGGTTCAACATCAGGTCTTTGGTGGCCGCTTATGTTGAAGTGGTGTTGAATTCTGCTCGTCACTGTGTAATATTATCCCCTGCTGTTTGGTGTTTCTGCACTACATTTTTTAAACAAGTCAATAAAAATAAAAATAAAAAGCCAGAGCCTCAACCACACATACACAAACAAACATGTCTACCTGCTGGGTAGATTTGTCAAACATGCTGTGTACTGGTGAGGCAGACTGGTTTTTAGATCATAAGAGGGAAGCCTGAGGGAGAAACATTTGGGTTGATGAATAATCACTCCTGCCGCCTGACTGAAAGAAGCCCCACTATAGATGGTGACTTAAAATCTAACACTGGGTGATGTATGAATATAAAAGGCAGCAGCTCACTTCCTGTAATTAGTGGCTGGCTTTAAAGCAACGTTCAATAACATAAAGCTTCCCTGCAGTGATTGTACCGCGTCAGTGCTACATGTCAAAGGTGAACACGTGATGTGGTTTCTCGTAACTTAAGGTGAACATAAATACAGGAGAATATTATAGGAGGATATACGGTGTGGATGCTGACGGTTGTGGGCTTCAGTGGATGGAAATGTAGGCACAAAAGAAACAAGGAAAGAGTGCTTGCTGGGTAATCACAGTGAAGCTGAGCGGGTGGCTGGCTGCTCAGAGATCAGTGGTGGCCTTGGCGGTGAGCGCCTGGATACGGCTGGTGTTACAGTTTTTGCAGAGGACGTGTCCATCCAGAGGGTAGCAGCCCTGGTTGTCCCCCTCAGAAAGCAGAGAGCCGCAGTCCTGCAGGAGACAGAGTTTCAATCATGTCCTTTTCAATAAACATAAACCTTCCTTAAGCTCAAGATGAAAGAAGAGTAAGCCTATAAATGCAGTGTTATGTAAAAGTAAATTTAGTGGGATTTTATGAAATAGAGCAGCACATAATAGTACGCTAGTATAAAGTGGACAGAAAATTATCCGTGCTTTCCAAAAAATATATACAGGGGTTGGACAATGAAACTGAAACACCTGGTTTTAGACCACAATAATTTATTAGTATGGTGTAGGGCCTCCTTTTGCGGCCAATGCAGCGTCAATTCGTCTTGGGAATGACCTATACAAGTCCTGCACAGTGGTCAGAGGGATTTTAAGCCATTCTTCTTGCAGGATAGTGGCCAGGTCACTACGTGATACTGGTGGAGGAAAACGTTTCCTGACTCGCTCCTCCAGAACACCCCAAAGTGGCTCAATAATATTTAGATCTGGTGACTGTGCAGGCCATGGGAGATGTTCAACTTCACTTTCATGTTCATCAAAGCAATCTTTCACCAGTCTTGCTGTGTGTATTGGTGCATTGTCATCCTGATACACGGCACCACCTTCAGGATACAATGTTTGAACCATTGGATGCACATGGTCCTCAAGAATGGTTCGGTAGTCCTTGGCAGTGACGCGCCCATCTAGCACAAGTATTGGGCCAAGGGAATGCCATGATATGGCAGCCCAAACCATCACTGATCCACCCCCATGCTTCACTCTGGGCGTGCAACAGTCTGGGTGGTACGCTTCTTTGGGGCTTCTCCACACCGTAACTCTCCTGGATGTGGGGAAAACAGTAAAGGTGGACTCATCAGAGAACAATACATGTTTCACATTGTCCACAGCCCAAGATTTGCGCTCCTTGCACCACTGAAACCGACGTTTGGCATTGGCATGAGTGACCAAAGGTTTGGCTATAGCAGCCCAGCCGTGTATATTGACCCTGTGGGGCTCCCGACGGACAGTTCTGGTGGAAACAGGAGAGTTGAGGTGCACGTTTAATTCTGCCGTGATTTGGACAGCCGTGGTTTTATGATTTTTGGATACAATCCGGGTTAGCACCCGAACATCCCTTTCAGACAGCTTCCTCTTGTGTCCACATTTAATCCTGTTGGATGTGGTTCGTCCTTCTTGGTGGTATGCTGACATTACCCTGGATACCGTGGCTCTTGATACATCACAAAGACTTGCTGTCTTGGTCACAGATCCACCAGCAAGACGTGCACCAACAATTTGTCCTCTTTTGAACTCTGGTATGTCACCCATAATGTTGTGTGCATTTCAATATTTTGAGCAAAACTGTGCTCTTACCCTGCTAACTGAACCTTCACACTCTGCTCTTACTGGTGCAATGTGCAATCAATGAAGACTGGCTACCAGGCTGGTCCAATTTAGCCATGAAACCTCCTACACTAAAATGACAGGTGTTTCAGTTTCATTGTCCAACCCCTGTATATTCAAATACAAATCTATTTGTATCTAAAAAGTATGCTTTTAATTTATATTCAGACCTTTTTACCCTGGTACCCTGAATAAAATCCAGGAAAGCAAAATCATTCAGAAATCTCCTAATTACCAACTAAAGTCCTCCTGTGTGGGATTTAAACCGAGGCTAAACCCAGCTGTTGTGTGAGGTTTGTTGGAGGACATTACTGAACAAACAACATCATGAAGAGCAAGGACCACAGCACACAGATCAGGGGGACAGAACATCTCTTGGGCCAGCATCCAAACTTGGAAAGAGTTTGGGTAACTCTGGAGGAGGTGCTGAGATTCACAGCTTACTTTAGGGAACCTTTTGACAAGACAAGTCTTAGTTGTGAACTCCACAACTCTGGCAAAAGAACTGGACAGGAAAAGAAAAACATTGTAGAAAGAACCTAAAGAAACCATCCCAAGGGTGAAAGAAGGTGGTGGCAGCATCATGCTGAGGAGATGGTTTTCTTCAGATGAGAGAGGGGAGTTTGTCAGAGTTGATAGGAAGATGGATTGAGGTAAATACAGGCCAACCCTGAGGAAAAGTCTGTTAGAGGCTGCAAAAGAAAAACTTGTGCCTGGGGTGAAGTTCATCTTGCAATAGGACAACAGCCAGTGCTTCAATGGTAACGGTCAACGCGCATCCATGTGTTCAAATGGCCCAGTCAAAGTCCAGACATAAACCACAGTGATGTTTAAACCTGCTTTCTATCCTCCATCCAGTCTGAATGAGCTTTTGTGCTTCATGATTTTCCTGACACTCGGGTTTGTCTGCAGAGAAATAGCTGGTCGCTAAATAGGAAACCGGCTGTTATGGAGCTCTGTTCCTAATGATCATGGTAGGGTGAAAACAGACTGTGAGTCATCGAGTCCACTAGACAGCGGCACCATGGCGGCTTTAGTACCCGGTTCCTAAACATTTCTTGTTTTAGAATTCCAGACTATTCCAGCTGCATTTTCGACATTCATCAGTGCATCCACAGACCACCTTTGATATCGAGCTCCAAACGTTTAACCCAAATTCCAGTAAACTATTGTGAGAAGCTTGCGGGGAGAAACTGAAAATGTTTGACAGTTTGAAGGCAAATAAAGTATAAAATTCTCACACGACTCTGGCATTTAGTAAACAGAAATAATCGTTTTAATCTAACTGACCTTAAACAAGACAAATTTAGTTTGATTTAATGTCAGACAGTGAGTACAACATGCTTTTCCATACTTCATTTTTTCCTCAAAAACTAATCCAGACTTAAAAAATAGTAAAAGCAAATTCCATACTGAGTAGAAACCCTGATGGTAAGACTTGCAGCATAATGCTCCTGTATACCTGGTATTACTAATCATTTCTTACTTGTCAGTCTGTTCAGTCTTTCAGCAGCTTTGTTGTAGTTAGATATTGGATTTCTGATTTGCTTTTCTAGTTGTTCACTGTGCAGCACCTTGGCCTTTCCTGCCGTTTCTGGACAACCAGAAGTTGTGTTCAAGTGTTCCTAGAAAAGGCCTAGCTATTTTATTACAGCCTTGTTGCTCAGTGCAAAGCAGCTACTGAGTACATGTCATGTTCGATCGTTTCAGAGAACATCTGAGCAGCAGAATTGACCTAACTTGTCCTTTTCCAATAATGACTTCTATTCTATTACATTAATTATGATCAAAGACAACAGATCCTCTGGGTCATATAAGAACATCAGTAGCGATGCACAAAAAGCTCCCCCCCCCCGATGACTGCAGCTCTATATAGTGAATAAAACCTTTCAAACTCACCAACTTCACTCCATCAGTTGGTAATGAAATGACCCAACTGAGTGATAATGACAGACCAAACAGTAGGTGAGACAGGTCAGCAGTTGCTATCAATTTCATTTTACAAGAATCACATTTGTTGTATAAATCAGGCTTTTTTTATCCCCTTTTCAGTTTCAGATTTCCATATTTGACTTCTGCTATTTACTGATCTGTGGCGCATTCAGGTGTGTCAAGGACATACATAATGCAAATTTCCAGTGTGGTTTGGACTTTGCAGTTAAAAGATGTCCAAGCATCATTGTTTCACAGTGGAGCTCAAAGAACACTGAAAAATAAGCTTTCATTTTCAGGTAAATGATGTTGGTAAACCCTGACTTATCCAAATGAACTCACCCCAGATCATAATACTGCCACCCTCATGCTTATATGAAATGAATGGAGTATCTTTATACATGTATTACTCTGCAACAACAACAACAACAACCTGGACTTAAGATAGACTTTACTGATCTCACAATGGAGAAATTAATTTATCAGACCCCATGAATTTTTTCCTCTGCTAAATTCTGAAACTTCCCTATTTTTATATGGTTTAACACTAGTTCCAGTATCTTGTAGCTGCTTCCTGCTACTTTTGTTAAAGATGTTTCTCCTATTTACTGTGATTTTACTTGTGATTTATTCTTTCTAAACTGCATTTCAACCATTAGATTTACTCACATACAAGCGCGTTTGAAGATTATTCTGGAGGACTCTAGACTAAGTGTTAGCAGCTATAAAATCTCAAATTGCTTTGTTTGCTTTATAAAAATTAATAATTGGATCCCAGTAGAGAAACCATGTTTCAGTGGCCTCAGGATGCCGCCTGGTTAAGGACTGAGAAGATGCTTCCTTTATACAGGTGCAGCTCAAATTAGAATTATTGACAATATAATTTTAAATTAGTGTATAGTATAGATTCATTACACAGAGGGTGACATATATCAGCTTATTGTGGTGATTATGGTTTATGGTTGATTATCTCTGTTTGTAATGAATCTATATATTTTAGTTCCCCATTCTGAATTAAATTACTAAAATCGATAATATATCAATGTCAAATGATATTTTAATTTATTGAGATGCACCCAAAATGACTGCAGAACCTTTCCACTAGGAAGCTGTTTCCCATTTGCTTAAAATACAGGTAATCATTTTTATTTGATCTGATTTGATTTTGGCCAAGAAGTGAAGAAAGATATAGTTGTCATGATTATCTCTATTGTCTGTGACAAAAATCTAAAGTCAACGTTTGTCTTCTTTTTAACAGCAAACACAATATTCATCCACTCCAAGCTCCCTGGTGACAAAGTTCTTCTCTTGTTGAGCCTCTTCAGCTGAACTAATCTGCTTTGCTTCCTTTGACCTTTCCATCTGCCAGCAGCACCATGTGCTCGCACCAGCACAGCTTTCTGACAATGTGATGAACTCCTTCTCCTTCAGCCGGGCACATATTGTCTCAGCGGCACTTATCAGCTAATCGCGCGGTTTCTGGCAGACTGGTTACCATGTAAGTTTGCGAACGCCGCCTGGGGGACAGCGAAAGTTATTTCAGAGCAGAAGCACGAGCGATGATTCACCCGTCTCCTTGAAAAGGTGACTCAGGGACGTGCTTGTATGTTCAGCCTGACAGCTTCCTGCTGTGGATACCTGGGACCCTGATACATAACCAAAAGCACACAGAGGAGGGATGCATACCTCACAGCGGTAGCACTGCACGTGGAAGTCACGATCCAGGGCCACGATACGGACCGTCTCCTCCTGGCCCGGTGCTGGCATTATGGGCTCATGGCACACACAGCAGCGCGGAGCAAACTTCCTGTGAGATACAGCAGAGATGAGCTCAGAACAGCAGCAGATGATGCTGCACAAAGTAAAACTCAGTGATTCACACCTCTTCAGCTTTGTCACATTACAGCCACAAACTGAAGTGTATTTTATTGGGATTTTATTACATAGACCAACACAAAGTAGGGAATGATTGTGAATTGGAAGGAAAGTGGATCGCAAACGATCGCGACGTGTGGGTGGTTTTTGTATTCATTCTCTTTTACACTTATAACCCCTACATAAAATCCAACTGCCTTCAGAAGTGACATACTTAAATAAAAGCCACTTGTGTGAAATCCAATCTCAGTATAAATCAAGCTGTCCTGTGAAGAATTCAAAGGTTTTCTTAGAGAACATTAAGGCAGTGTTTTTCAACCCCGATCCTCAAGGCACACTGCCCTGCATGTTTTGGAGGTTTGTCTGCTTTAACAAACCTGATTCAGATGATTGCATTTCAGCAAAAACATGTTAAACAGCAATCAACTGAAATCAGGTGTGGTGAAGTAGGGAAACATCTAAAACATGTAGGACAGTGTGGCTTGAGGAGCAGGGTTGAAAAGCACTGCATTACTGAACAAGCAGCACCGTGAAGACCAAGGAACACAGCCAAGAGGTTAAGGACAAAGCTATGAAGAAGTTTAAAACAGGGTTAGGTTATAAAAAACATCACAAGCATGAAGTCCTGCTCAATGTATTATCTAAAAATGGAAAGAGTACGGTACAACTGCACACCTACTAAGACTGACAATCTACCTGAACTAACAGGCCAAACAAGGGCAGCATTCTTCAGCATTTCCACAGCTCAGGTGGCACAATCTGTTGACAGGACAACTATTAATTGTCCCTTCAGAAGTCTGGACTTTACAGATGAGTAGCAAGCAGAAAGCCACAAGTTCCATAAGCAGTTTGCCACACGCAATGTAAGGTGACACAGGTGGCAATGAAATGTAACTTTCTGGCCTACAGATATAACACTATATGTGAAGGACAACTAACACAATAAAAATAACCCTGAACACTAAAACCAGGACGATACAAAGTGGTGGCAGCAATAGGTTGTGTGGATGTTTTTTTTCAACAGGGACAAAGATAGCTGGTCAGAGTGGATTAGAAGATGGACTGAGCTAAATACAGGGCAATCCTGGAAGAAAACCTGCAGGAGGCTGCAAGAGACACGAGACCAAGACCAGAGGTTCACCTTCCAGCAGGACAACAACGTTATGTTGAGATACAGGTTCATCTCAGTAAAGTGGAATTAAACATACTTTTCATTAAGCCCACATTTCTGTTTTAAAAATGTTTTTTATTAGTCTGATGTAACATTCTAATCTTTAATATTGTGTTTTCATTGGCTGTAAGATGAAAATCATTATAATTAACAGAAATAAAAGCTTGAAAACATCAGTCTGTGTGGAATTATTCATGCGTTTCACTGTGAATTGAGTTACTGGAATAAATGAACTTTTCAATAATATTCTAATTCATTTAGATGTACCTGTACAGCCTGAGCTACAATAAAATATTTTAAATCAAAGCATCATGTGCTCTAATGGCCTAGTAAAAGTTCACATCTAATTTAAATTGAGAATCTGTGGCAAGACACTGATGTTCTCAGATAGTCTCTGTCCAGTCTAGATGTGGACAGTTGGAAGAGACGTACCCCAAAACAGCTGCAGCCATAATCAGGATGAAAGGTGCTTCTACAAAGTATTAACTCAGGTGTGCTGTATACAACTACACACAATACAAATTATTTAAACTAGTAGTTTTTACCTTCACAATTCTACACGACTTTGTGTTGAGCTGCCACAATAAGAAATACATTTAGCTTCAGGGTTGGTAGTTGACAAAATGTGAAACAGTTGTACCAAGATCAACTAGAACATCTGAGGCTCATTTTTAAATAACTTTATTTACAGAGAACAAAGAATCATACAAACATTAGTAGACAATCTGTTTTCTTAAACCACCACCAAATTTATCCTCAGACTGTCTCATTCACAAACAACAGATATAAGGTTAAAGTCAGGGATCTGCTACATTAACAGTTCATAGGTAACTATCAGAGCAGCATTTACAGAACAAGACTTTACACGAGTAACTCTGGAATTGTCTTAAGGAGAAGAGGTTTTTCTAACAATAGTAATGAGGATCTGAAAAACAGGTGGAGACTACAGGTCCTGTTCAGTGACCAGAAGTCGGGCGAACACTTCCTCTAATACAGATTCTTATTCAGTCTCTGCGAGTCAGGAAGCAAAGGCTTCATGTGGCTCTGGGGAACCACGGCCATGCAGTATCAGCATGGGCCGGGCCTTAAAAATTCCTCGAAACAAAGGCCAGACTGCTGAGGTCACACGTGCCATGTGGAATTACACAACGGCCCTGGAGCGGCTGTCCCACAATGTGCGCGCACACACACACACACACACACACACACACACTGAAAGCCAGTAGTTTCCTTCTGTTTCCCTTCTGGTCACTGAGCAAAAGAACATTTCTGGTAAGATGGTGCTTACGCAATCCCTGATGTCTGATACAATGGCAGGAATGCACCATTAGATTCATGTCCACATCTCAGGATCACATGGCTTTCTCAAAATGTTAACAGTAATTCCCATCAAGGAAGTCTGAGATCCCGTATTACCGGCTCGAAGAGTACTACAGTTAACATGCCAGTGCAGCGTGTTGAAGCAGTACAATCGGGATTTTGTGCATAACCAACTGTTGGCAAAAAAAAACAATCTGCCGACCCAACTGATGGTGTTTTTAAAATCCAACACACTGAGCTACATTGACATTCAGCTGCACCAGTGGCTGGTCACTGTCCTGTTATCCTCCTCACTTTCTCTTTGTTTTGGGACGTATTTGGCTGTTGGCAAAGTTTTCTCATCCAATATACAGAAAGCATTTGGCCAGTTTACCAGGTTTTTACTGAAAGTGGCTGGAGATAAACAAACTAAACGCCATGCCCAATAAGGACAGAAAATATTCAACTGAAATGGAAATATTCATTATTAGCTTGTGACTCTGAGCATCCCACTTTACTGACATGATGAGACAATGCAGAAGACAGTGATTGCATAGTGTTTCCTATCGTACATGGGTATTACTAAACCTTTTCCAAAGCTCATTGATATGCGGGAGAAGACAATAGTTCGTTTCAAAAGGACCAGATTTGTTGCAGATCTTATCCAGAGAGCTCTATAGATCAATGTCTGGGTAGTACCTGCAGTGCCAGCATTATATGGTGGAACCCCAGGTACCAAAGTAGAGAAAGAGTTCAAATAGAGTCATTTGTTATTGCAACTGAAATTTCAAAAAATATCTATCTGTTAATTTGAGTACATGTGGGGAAAAAAGCCCTATATTCAGCGACAACTTTTTTTTTAAATCACTGGTGATTCCCTACATTTTACCCACAGTACCTTGCAAACATATTCATGGTCTTTCCGCATTTTATCATGTTGCAACCAAAAATTTTAAAGCATTGTATTGGGATTTTACCACTTAAAAAGAAGTGCATCATTTTGAAGTGAACAGAAAATAATTCCTGGTTTTCAGCTTTTTCAGAATTAAAAATCTAAAAGGTGTGGTAGAAGCACCTTTCGCTGCAATTACAGCAGCAGGTCTTTCGGTTTTGACTCTAGCAGCTTTGAACATTTGCAGACTGACATTTTTCACCCATACTTCTTTGCAAAATAGCTCAAGCCCAGTAGGATTGGAGGGAGAGCAACTGTAAACATCTATTTTTAAGTCTTGCCACAGATTCTCAATTTAAATTAGGTTGGAACTTTGACTGGGCCACTCTACCACAATGGAATGGTTTAAATCACATGCTACGATTCAAACCATTCCATTGTAGCTCTGGCTGTATGTTTAGGGTTGCTGTCATGCTGGAAGGAGAACCTCCAACGTAGTGTTTTGTAGCCTCTAACAGGTTTTCTTCCAGGATTGCCCTGTATTTACCTCTATCCGTCTCCACATCGACTCTGACCAGCTGCCATGTCATTGCTGAATACAGCATTCTCACAACATTATGTCGCAAACACAATGTTTCAAAGTGGGGATGGTGCACCCAGGGTGATGCATAGTGTTAGTTTTCTGCCACACAGCCATACTGGCTTACATTATCAATGTAAGCCAGAAAGCTTTATTTTGGTCTCATCTGATCAGATATTCCACATATTTGCTGTTTTTTCCTTACATGGCTTGTGAAAAATTTGGATTGGGACTTCTTATAGTTTTCTTTCAACAATGACTCTCATTGCAACTCTTTCATCAAGCACAGATTTGTGAAGTCGATGACTAAAAGCTGTCCTATTAACAGATTATCCCACATGAACTGTGGATCTCTGTAGCTCCTCTAATTGCCACCATGAGCCTCTTGTCTGTTTCTCTGAGTAATGCTATCATTGCTTTTTCTCCACAACTTCCTCCCCAACCTGTTGGCTGTGTTCTTAGGTCTTCTTAATGCTCGCATTTCTACCACTGGGAACTGCTTTAAGAATGTTGTAAAACAATTTCAGGTGACTACCTCACGAAGCTCATCGACAGAATGCCAAGGCTGTGCAATGCAGTAATCAAAGTGGGCGGGGGGAGCTATTATGAAGAATCTGAAATTTGTGGTTTGCTACATAATTGCATATTTTTTGCCTCATAGTTTTGATGTCTATGTAGAAAAGCAACTGAATGACAAAGCTGTCATACACAAACTTTTGACAGGAAAAGTTTAAGAGGAATGAATACTGTATTTGGACAAGTTTGGCTGCTTACTTGTGGAAGTCCTCGATGCAGTGGATGTGGTTGGAGGCATCCACAGTGAAAGGGATCCCGTCCAGACTGCGGTGACACACCACGCAGGTGAAGCAGTGAGGGTGGTAGGCCTTGCCCGTCGCCCGCAGGATGCGCTCCATTATTGGCTTACTGCAGTGGTTGCAGGTCTCCAGAGTATTCTGCAAACACAAAAATACACACATGGTTATGCAACAAAAGCCTTAAAACGTTTGATGAATGGCTAACAGATTTTAGGCAGGTTTTAATTAGCATCCCCTAATGTGGAACATATGAGTTGAATCCTGCCGGTGCACCACTTTGCTCCCTCTGCCTTTGCAACAAACAGCTCCTCACTGGAGATCTTTGGGTGAGCTGTCCTTAAATGCCTCTGAAACTGAAAGAATCTGATTAGCAACCCCCCCCCCCCCAAAACACAAACACAGTCATTTTTCAGCCGCCTTCTCCTACACTCCATCCTGCCTTATGCGAGCCCTGTAAATATTTCCACTTTGTGATGACTGCAGGTTTTCTGCAGCCAGGCAACTGGGCATGCAGCCTGCAGGAGTGGCCGCTCGCCCCTGACTTATCTGTGGCATCTCTCTTCTTAATATCTGCCCAGAGAGGCTATTTGTTATTTCAATATTTCATAAATAACGGCTGACTCTCTAAATGGTAGCGCTGTTAAAGGGGGGAGAATATATCATGGAAGGGTGATCAATGTGTGGCTTGATGAGGCTGTGTGTGAGCTAATGGACCCGCTGTTGCAGCCTCTCGCTCAGGCATTTCCTGGATCTCTGCGGCACCCACCCCCCGCGCTCCCCCTCCCTCTGTCTGTGCGCTTGACTGGGCTAAAGAGTGCACGGTTCAGTTGTTCCCATTGGCCCTCGCTGTAGTAGCAAGCTGCCTCAGTGTTTCCAAACACAGCTCCGGGTGTGTAGCAACACTGCGCTGCGTCATGCGCTGCCTCCCAGATGCGCTGGCGGGGCCCTGCCGTTTAAAATGACACTTATGTGATCGCTCGGCCGAGGTAAAGCTCCCAGCCATCCTCCCCGCTCCGGCTGCGTCACACACGCACTGACATTTATAGTTTACATGCTAATGAGCAGGGAAAGCTTTTTTTCCCCTTTCTCCTCGTCCTGCCTGCAATGTAAACCAGCTCCTGATATGATCCTTGCAACATGATGGCGTGGCCCTGGAAGGGTAAAGGAAGGCAGGGGGGGGCAGCTGATGTACGGCCCAAGGCGGTAGAAGAAAGCAGTTTGAAAAACGGCCGTTTCTTCAAAGCACTCCTGGAGAGGCTGTATTTCATGAAAAGCAATGTGTGCAGACAAGCCCTCCGCCCCCCCTCTCCTCCTCTTCCTCTAGGATGGTAATAGAAATAAACATTATTCCCAGGGCAAAATTTGTGTGTAAACAATGTCCATATTGCAATCCTGCGTGATCCTGGAAGTGGAATAAAGCCCTTAATGAGCTCGCTGCTCTGAACCCTTGAGGTTTGCCTCACGTACACACAGACTCAGAGGTAGAGAGATGGAGGGGGTGGGGGCATATTTACAACCTGAGAATGTGAGTAAGATACCGGGGCCAAGCAGCACTAAACCATCCTCAACTCGTCTGTCTGAATTCCTACTTCCTTATTCTCATCTGGGCTTCATGTGGGAATACCTTGTCCTTGTTTAGCTTAACTAGAGCATATGATTTCACAGCACACAGATCCTCCGGGCCAGTGTAATGAGTTTGCTACTAAAAAGACAAAAATTTCCTCTCGTTTCCTCTGATGGTACGATTCTATGACCTCAATTCGCTCGTTCTGCTCAGCTCCTGTTGTTTTGGCTTTCACTCGTGACTCCTCTTGTTTGGGGTTAGGTAACGTTTATTTGCTCTGTTACACAAACCCCGACTCTGATGTCAAAACAGAGAAATGTGCACGTGCTCCCAGTCCTTTGGCTGGGCTCCACTTCCACTCACGGTCTGAGTGCCTCTGCATAAATCAGTCCGTGCCCTCTTGCTCACACGTCCAGGTCCCCCTGCAGTCTGCCACTAGAGGGCTGTCTATGTCTGCACATGTCCGGATGTTGCTTTTTCTCCTGCACTACATGTGATGTACTCAAGCATATGTATTCTCTTTTTAAACCCCCCCACCCCCAATCCCTTCCACTTCTCTCTCCTTCATACATTTGTGTAAGTGTTTGCCCAGAAGCCTAAACAAATGTCTAGGCAGATGAGGTAAACTGAATTTAGGTCAGACAGCCTCCTGCTGAACCGAGGGGTGAGTGAAGTGCGTTAAAGTCAATTGTGGCCCGTTTTTCTAGACTTAATCCATCTCATTTCGCTCTAAAACTTTAAGTCACAGTCCGGCTCGGGTTCTCACTATTTAATTACAGGTTTCAGGGCAGAGTCCGACACAGCTGACTGGTAAAAAAAAGGAACGTGATGAGGGAAAAGAGTAAAACGGCTGAGAGATCCTATGTGTTTTAAAGTTAAAATTAACTTAGCAAAGAAACAAGCAGTAACATACTGACTACTGACTAATTGGTTCTAGCAGGTTTTTAAGGTGTGATTATCTTATTTGTTGTCACTTAAGGTCAGCATTTACATAAAGTGCTGTAAAAAAGTATTTACCCCCTTACACATGTCTTGTTTTCTTTTTCACACCAGTTCAATGAAATTTAAACATCACACAAAAAATAACCTGAATACAAAGAGAAGTTCTAAAATTCTGATTTCATTAATTAAGAGAAAAAGCTATCCAAGCCACTCTGGCCTTACGTGTGAAGGGCATTGCCACCCTTGTTAAATCATGATAAAATTGTAATTAAAAGTGTTTTTTGGAAAGTCAAATTCAGTTTCACTAATTACAATTAGGCAGGAATACAGCCTGACCTGCAGAATCATAAAACTTAAACAGAACCTGTTTGGCAACATGAAGAAGGTTAAAAGGAATCAAAAACTGACACATCAAGCCCAGATCTAAAGAAATTCAAGAACAGATAAAAAATCAAATATATTGACATCTTTGAGTCTAGAAAGGGTTACAAGCCATTTTTAGGGCGTCAGGACTCAAGTGACCCACAGTATGAACCATTATGCACAAATGGAGAAAACATGGATCAGTGGAGAACCTTCCCAGGAGTGGCCGACGTACCACAATTACTCCAAGAGGGCATCTGCGACTCATCCTGGAGGTAGGAACCCAGAACGTCTAAAGCACTACAGACGTAACTTGCCTCAGTTATGATTCAACAATAAGAACGACAATAGACAAAGATGGCTTCCATGGAGACTTCCAAGTCCAAAACCACTGCCGACAAATATAAATGCCCGTGTCACATTTGTTAAAACAAACATCTTGATGATCTCAAAGACTTTCATGAAAATATTCTGTTGAATATTCTGTTTCTACTTCCGCATCTCTGCCTGCTCAGACCCTTTTCTTCTAAGCTTCCTGCTTGCTTGCATTCTTTTACTCCTAACTTTTTATCTCTTAGCCAAAATTACAGAAATATTGGACTAAAACTACTTCTTACCAGCGACTCCCAAGGATTATTATTATTTTTATTGTTTTTCTAAACGATTTCGATGTTTTTATAATCGAACTCGAAAGAAGGACAAGTTGACGCCAGCTAATCAGCACAAAATTCCTCCCTTCACCACAGAGGACTTCGACAAACTTTTACAGAAATTGGCTGTTTTGGAGATGTAAATTATTTGACTAGAACTGAATGTGGAGGTGAATATGGGGTACTGCGATGATTCAACTCTGCTTGTGATCCCAAACATTGACAGCCATCCCAAGGGGGTCAGCTTACCGGCAGACCCCCCTGGGATGTTTTAGGTGCATGCCCAAAAAAAATCAAGGCGGACGACTCACTGGAAGATCTCAGCAATTACATAAATTAGAATGGCCAGAATTACAGAGAAATGCCCCTGTTTCCCCTGGGAAAAGGAGACTTCGACAGTGAGCTGATGTCACAACAACTGATAGGAGTGAGACAGCTGAAAATAATGGAATTCCCTTCCAAAACAGATTTGCCGCACTACAGAATGAAAACCAGGAAAATGATCCATCTTCTGAGAACAATAAAAGGTTTGAGAGCAACCTTTATTCTAAACAGTATTCTACTAAATTCCCAGAGAAAAAGCGCCCCACCGGACCAAGAACCCTAATAGTGGGCAACACAGCTGTGGATGGGATTAAAAACTTCTGCAACAAAAAAAACACAGAAGTTATGATTGGCACCAGTAACGTGGTGTCCGATATTTCAGAGAATATTCTTGCAATCACAGAAAAGTGCCCGTCTCTACAAAACCTTATTATACACTGTGGCGCCATGGATGACGTGGCTAAGAAAAAATCTGAAGGATTGAAGGAGGATTTCACTCGTCTGCTGAATATTGTTGGAGGTCTCAATATCAAGGTGTTTCTCAGCGGACCCTTTGCCCCGTTTTTCTGTGGAGATGAGGTTTTTTTGAGACTTGAGTGGTTGAAAAGTGGTTGAAAAAAATATGTGCTACTACATCTGTGAACCTCATCGACAACTTCAATATTTTTTGGGAAAAAAGACAACTCTTCAAGCAAGATGGTTTCTGTTTGAACAAGCCGGGAGCCAGACGTCTCACATCTAATCTCTTCTATTCAGTAAATAAATGCGCCAGCATCTTCGACCTTCAGCAGAGAACATGGAGTATCAACAACAATGATAACGCTGCCTCCAGCAGAGACAACCAGGCAGCCGGTTGTCTCTGCTGGTTGTCCCCCCAAACCCAGACCCAGACCCAGACCGACCCCCCCGTTAAACCCCCCTCACCCCAGACCCCGAACAAGACCGCACAGAACTCTCCCATCTCCCCACGGAGCCCGCTTTTTGCTTTACTGGATTCTGATAACATGAAAGGAGCTCTTAAGATCGGGACCCAAATGGCTCTGAAATCTTCTCCATTCAACACCCCCCGTGGCCGAGGCCCTGCTACTGAACCAACATCTTCCAAATGCCGCAGAGCCCCACCACCTCCTAATCTATCTCCTCCTAATCAGGACCTTCAAATCACTTCTCTGTGATACAGTCTGGGCCCCAGTGGTAACTCTATCAGAAATGAGCATGTCCAAGAAAAACTTGGGCCCCTAATAGGAGATAGTTGTAAAATCTCTGTGCTTATACGTGACAGAAAGAACAAAGCCAAACGGATAAGAGACAGTAATAAACAATCAAAAAAGCCATAAATTGTCAGGTTCAACCAGACACAGTTAATATCAGCAACTAAGTCATATAAACTTGCTTTATTGAACATTAGATCTCTGTCAGGAAAATTATTTTTAATCAATGACTTCATTACTGACTACGATCTTGATGTTTCTGTTTTTAACAGAAACATGGTTACATGAATTTAATGAAGCTCCCATTCTGATAGAGTCGACGCTTCCGAACCGAACTACAATTATCTTTGTGAGAGCAGACAGCAAAGAAAAGGTGGAGGGGGGGCCACTTTGTTTAAAGATTTACTAAAGTGTAAAAAAGTATTTCTGGGCAAATTTGACTCTTTTGAATATTTGGCTCTCCAGGTAAAGAGCCCGGTCCGAACCATGTTCTTGAATATTTACAGGCCTCCTGAGTCCAAAACAAACTTTTTCAGTGATTTTGATGAGCTTTTATCTGTGATATGTGTTGATTATGACTGTTTAATTATTGTGAGAGACTTCAACGTTCACATGGACAATCCTGAAGACAGAAGTGCAGTAGATCTATTTTGGTTTGACTCAACATGTTAAACAGCAAACGCACAGAGACATATTTTAGACTTGATCATCACTAAGGGTCTAAACATTTCCAAGGTGTCTGTAACTGATGCTGCCCTATCTGACCACTTTTATGTTATTTTTGAAAGCATCATCTCCAACGACTCAGTTTGCCAAAGAAACATGATAAGAAAACGCATCTTTAAGGACGGTGCTGCTGAAACCTTTAACTAGATTTACTCTTCTACCTCCACTTTGCCCTGTAACACTGTAGATGAGCTGGTAGAAAACTTTCATTCTAAAATCTCGGACATCACTGATTCAATTGCTCCAATTAAAGTGAATTCGTTTCTGGGAAGAAAATGTCTCCATGGAGAAGTGCTCCACCAGTCAGAAGTGAATAAAAGGAGTGTTGAAAAGCTGAACGCAGGTGGCGAAAGACTGGACTCGAGGTTCACTATATTATCTATAAAGAGAGACTATACAGATATAACCTACAACTGAAAAATGCAAGGGAATCTTTCTTTTCTGAGATCATCAGCAAAAACATTAACAATACCCGTGCATTATTTGCCACGGTCGACAGGTTAACAAACCCTCCTGTAACTGTAGCATCTGAACTCCACTCTACCAGGGGCTGCAATGAATTTGCTAACTTCTTCACTGAAAAAACCCAAAACATCAGAGGGGCAGTCAGCACATCCACATCAACTCCAGTACCAAAGTTGTCTCCAACTAGAGCTGATTTTGACAAAATTTCCCAATTTCACCAAATAAACTACAAAAACTTAGAAGAAATCGTCCACCAACTAAGCTCTTCTTCCTGCTGTCTGGATGTTTTACCCACAGCTTTCCTTAAGAAAGCTTTGCCTGTAATAACATCTGATTTAACACAAATAATAAACACGTCCCTTTTGTCATTTTTTTTCCCCCAGGCCCTGAAAACAGCAATTATCAAACCTCTATTGAAAAAGAACAACTTGGACAAGCTGCTACTACAGAACTACAGGCCTATATCAAACCTCCCCTTCATCAGTAAGATTATTGAAAAAGCTGTGTTTCAACAGTTAAACAACTTCCTAACAATGACCAGCCGCTTAGATGTCTTCCAGTCAGGCTTCCTGCTCACCACAGTACAGAGACTGCTCTTGTCAAGTTGTTCAATTACATAAAAAACGTATAAATGCAGACTGTGGAAGAACCACAGTGCTGGTATTATTGGACCTTAGTGCAGCATTCGACACTGTTGATCACTCCATTTTATTAGAGCACCTGGAAAACTGGGTCGGCCTTTCTGGTACAGTACTCAATTGGTTTAAATCATACTTGAAGGACAGGGACTTTTTTGTGTCAGTAGGTAACTTTACATCAGAGACCACAAAAAACACGTGGCGTTCCCCAAGGCTCCATCTTAGGGCCCCTCCTATTCAATATCTACATGCTCCCCCTAACTCAGATTTTAATAAACAACAACGTAAGTTATCATAACTATGCAGACGACACACAGCTATACGTGACAATGTCACCAGGTGACTATGAACCCATTCAAGCGCTTGGTAAATGCATAGAAGAAATCAATGCGTGGATGTGCCAAATTTTCTTCAGCTGAATCAAAACAAAACTGAAGTAATAATCTTTGGACCAAAGGAAGAGCGTTTAAAAGTTAGCACACAGCTTCAGTTAATACAGCTAGAAACCACCAGTCAGGCTGGAAATCTGGGTGTAGTGATGGACTCAGACCTGAACCTTCAGAGGCACATAAAGACAGTAACAAGGTCAGCCTTCTATCACCTAAAGAACATCTTCAGGATTAAAGGACTAATGTCTCAGCAGGACCTTGAAAAACTAATTCATGCGTTCATCTTTAGTAGAGTTGATTACTGCAATGGTGTCTTCACAGGTCTGCCTAAAAAGTTGATCAGACTCCAGAACGCTGCTGCCTCACTAGAACTAAAAAAGTGGAGCACATCACCCCGGTTCTAAAGTCCTTACACTGGCTTCCTGTATCTCAAAGAAGAGACTTCAAAATACTAAGGTTAGTCTAGAAATCACTGAATGGCTTAGCACCAAAATATATTACAGACTTGTTGTCAGTGTATCAACCACCCAGACCTCTCAGGTCTTCTGGCTCAAATCTACTCTGCAAACCTAGAACCAGAACTAAACATGGAGAAGCAGCTTTTAGTTCTTATGCTCGACTAATCTGGAATAGACTCCCAGAACACTGTAAAAGCACCGAAAACCTAAGTTGCTTTAAATCAAGATTAAAAACATATTTGTTTAGAGTGGACTCTGAATGTGTTTTCAGTCCAATTTCCTTTCATTTTCTTATCCATCATTCTATTCTCTTTAATTTTTTAATTACCTGTGTTGTTTGATTTTCTGTATCATTGTAATGTTTTTACTTGTGTACAGCACCTTGAGTGCCTTGTTGCTGAAAAGCGCTATATAAATAAACTTGACTGGACTTGAATGACGAGACAAAAGTGGAAGATTTCGTAAGGTGTTTCTCCTGGTACATCTGATGAGAAACTAAGACTAGCTAATCGATGGAACCATAAATTTATAACCCAATTATGCAGCAAACTATGTAGTCACACAAGCTGGGCTATCACTGAACGGCAAAATCTTTTTATAACTACCGTAATAAAATTAAATAAAGATTCTGCAAGGCAGAGTGGTAAAAACTACTTATCAGGTCAATAGTTCACTTTTTCCACACAGGGCCAGGCTGGTTTGGATAGCTTTTCTCCTTTAAATAATAAAGTTATTTAAAAACTGTATTTTGTATTTACTCAGAATATCTCTGTCTGCTATGTTCGACAGGCTGATACATTTAAACATAACAAAGAAACCTTTAAGGGAGGAAATACTTTTTCAAAGATGCATCAATGCATCAATCAATCAGCCAGAGTTTGTTTTCTATTGACAGGCAGAGTTTTTTCTGTTCATAAAATGCATACCATTTCCAGGCTATAAACACTTGTACTGTGATAAACTTTTATGCCTACCAAGGAACCTGGACCACATTATTTTCTTATTGATATCTTATATTTCTTAAAAAATGAAGGAGTTGGTCAAAATGAGAATCGGCATTTGATACCTTAAAGACAAAAAGAAGACCGTGATGGCCAGGTTAAACTTGATTGCTCCATCTCTTAGACCTATTAAAATCAAAAAGATTCCTGATATATCATTCGGTTTTTACATGTCTGGGAAGTAGACCTTAATCAATCAATAATCCCAAAAGAAGAAAAGAAAAGCTGAACGTGGAATAGAATCTTTCAACAGGGAACCTCTGATGATTTTATATAAATACCCTTAATCAGAGGTTGAGGATAGGAACACGCTCTCTTTCTCTCTCATCAGAAATGTAACAAAGTAATCAGTCTACAGTTGATGCTGGTAAAACCAGGCCTGAACCAACAATGTCTTGCAGCATGTTTTCAGCCAAAAAGTAAACACTTGGGAATGTGACGGAGCATATTGCTGAGATTAAGCTGCTCACAGTCTCTGCCAACACTTTCAACACAGATTTTACACCTATCTGTTTCTTTCTTTTTCTCCACACGGCCAAGTCGCACTGACAGGAGGCAGACTACAGTGCAGCGAGAATGCACGCAATTTATGTACTGGCCCGCTGAACTTGGAGAGGTCCAAATTTACAGATGATCTGACTTTCTCTGAGTGTTTGTGTGCCCAGCCCTCTCAGAATATGATGGTCAGCACCAGGCCAGGCTGTGTGAATTAACGACACCATAGTGAAGGCAGCTCAATAATATCTAACAAGGGTCTGTTGAAAGATTGGGCTGTGCTGCTGCTGTTTGGCTGTCTTTGGAGGGATACTGACTCCTTGGTGAACTATGAGTCAAAACACTGACCCTCTTTCTTCCTGAGGGAAGGTGTCTGCTGATTTAAAAACCCTGGCAAGAAGCTTCTCTCTCTTTTATTGTTTAATGTGGATGAAAAGTAATCCTTTCTCCAAAAACAATCTTGGGGTAAATACAAACCATGGAAGCTTGTAGCATGACAGGTAGTTTCATTATCCTGTCAGGGACTGTAAAGGAAGAGAAACTGCTCCAAACCATAAACAACAGCAACAAGGAAAAAAACTTTTCCTTTTTAAGGAAACATATTAACCTGCACTGCTAACCGTTAACATTAGGAGGTAAATTCAGTAAATTCAAGTAAATTCAGAATATTTATACAGTGACACGAAAACTGTTATCTGAAGACAGTTTTCAAATATAATTATATAGACATATATATTCAGATCATTCATAATATTAAAACTAGCTATGTACCAGTCGATTGGCCAATACTTGAATTCATTAAATGGCTCTGACTGGTCAATCAATCAATCAAACATTATTTGTAGAACACCTTTCATACAGTTAGGTGTACCACAAAGTGCTTTACAGAGGTTAAAAAAAAATAATAAGGACAGACAATGAACTACTAGAGATGCACACAATGAAATCTTCAAAGTGATCAAACCAAGTAAACACATAAAACAAGTAATTATTGGTAATTAAACAATAGGATATTAAGAGAAAGAGAGATCCTTCAGTTATAGAGAATGAAGAACTGTGGCATTGTTTTCATCTATTTAGACACGAATCACTCATCTATCACTAAAATTAGGATTTTATTTATTTAGAATAAGAACAACCTTAGTTATGCTTCATTTCAAATAGGCAGTTTTGAATCACCCCATCCCTGTCCTCCAGTAGTGAGAAGAACTCACTCACACCCTCACGTAAATTGCGGGAAACTGTGAGAAAATATAAGGAAATACATTTTTGCATGCTTTTAAGTATTTGAAGTAAATGTATTTTTCAGAAGCAGACCTGACAAAATAGTTTCTAAGTTTCAAACATTAATGATGCTTTTGAGATTGAACTTTCAGTCTCCCAACAAAAGCTGCTTCTAACTGTGAAAAGCAGCTTGTGAGATATTCTGCTTAAGCCCCATAAAATGCAGAAAATGCGGCAAGTGGACAGAGATTTTGGGAGCTACCTTTAGTCAGTTCACTGGCCAGCAGAAAGATTTATCACTTGTAGGGGTTAAAGGGTGTTTCACTGTGTTCTGACCCAAATCATGGCGGTGTTGGCCGGAGGAAAATGCCAGAAAATTGCTTTGGTTGAGGGAAGCTTAGTTGCTTTTAAACCTCCACACATTTGTGGAAGGATTGTGGGAACACCACCCTTTCCTGATCTGTGGTCTGCTCAGGCCATAGAGGTGGAGAAATTTAGGAGTGCACTGTTTCTGCTCATCCAGATCGCTGTTTTGCAGCCCCATGCAGCGACTCTCACCTGAGAGCCCTGACGTGTTCACATCCATAGCCTCTGGCATTTGGCCTAAAGTTTTATATTTCCGATTGCTTTCCAGTGAGTGGTTCTGACACCCTGAGTCCAGCCAGCTGTCTGTGTTTTGTCTAAGTATCAGGACCACTATTGCGATCGTATGAAGATACACAAACAGGACTCGACACCTTTACAAAATCCTGTCTTTTACGAGTGTGTTATGTAAATCACCCACTCGAATCTTCTTCTCTGCTGCCCATAACTGAGGTGTACATGTTGACTTGTTTACGTGTGGGTGTGAGTGAGCATGTCATGCAGTGGAAAGTGATTCCACTAATGGCTTGCTAACTCAGAGGCTGAGTGACCTTAAAACCATCAGCTGTGGATGTCACAGACCGAGGGTTTGTGACACGCCACTCAGTCCGGACGAGCGATCCGAGGTTTCGGTGTCTCTGACCTGGAATGGCCATGTTTTCCTCTGAGTGTGAGTCTGCCACACTCGGCTCAGCCGACCCTGCTTACTGTGTCAGTGTGAGAAAGTCATAATGGTTTATGGATAACCAGTGCGTATAGGGCTTCATACTGCCAGAGCCTCCCAGTTAAAGAACCTTATCGGAACCATAGGAGTCCCAGTCAAGTGAGATCTTTGGCATTGGCTTTAAGTTCTTTAACATCCGGACAAACTAATCTAACAGCTCACGTCCAGTGAGATTTCCATTCTATGCTCTGCTCTGCTGCGTGCTTCACTTGTTCACTCAGATATCTTATTTTAGCTGTGTGGTTACATCAAACTGGATCCAACATGGAGAGACAGGGCTGACATGCAACTCATGACTTGCTCAGGCCTTTCTTCAAAATAAAAAAGGTGGCAGCAGGGCCCCCCCCAGATCCTTCTCTCTCTCTCTCTCTGAGCCAGCCTGCCTGTCTGCCTTAAATTCAGCTCCGCAGCAGAATGCGACCCCTCTGGACTTTGGGCAATGTCTCCTGCTCTGGTTACAGAGAGAAACTGACAAAGACTCCGGCAGTAGCGCGCTCATGCCATGAGTTAGAGTGACATTGTGGTGGGTCAGCAGTGGGTCACAGAGATTATCCTCTCCTGCTTGCTCCTGTTGAGGGCGCTGGGGGTGTTGGACCAACAAAAACACGTCAGAAGGCGAACAGAAGAGAACACGTTACATAAATCTGCTCACATCTATTGTCTAATCAGTGAATTTGCATGTACTAAATACAAACTTCCATTTGCCTTGACTTGTTTTATGTCGTAACTGCAACTAATGAGATGCAAATTTTGCACAAGCTTTTCATTTTATATCCAGATTTAACTATCAATATTGCATGTATGTTGGTTTGCTTCATTTTACTGTACAGCAATTTAGTTCCATTGTCAGAAGTTTAATTGTGTTTTATAAATTATTTCATACAATAAGAAATCAGCACACTATAGTATTATTCCAATGGATTTGTATAAACTACTGGCAATAATTATAGACGCCATTCCAAGATCCCTCCGGTCACGTTATGGTTCTGTATAATGACATCTTAGGTCAGAACTTGTAGTTCTGTCTCTGATGAAATCTGCAGTTTCTGTGTTTGTGTCTTAAGCGAGAACAACAGCAACCTGACTCAAGAATAGGTCCAAATTGCTCTCCCCCTGCTGACCTTTATGATCAGGTTTGCTTCGGGCTGTTTTTAGTGCAGTCTGCTTTGTGAATCTGGTGCAGAAATAAAGCAAAGAAAGGGAGCAAAGCAGTGTCAAAAAATGGAGTAAACTGCACTGCTTTGCACATACTAACACCACTGGCTCTTCTTCCTCACTTGAATGTAATAGATAGGACAGCTGCATTTCCTGTAGCACGGGTCAGTAATAAAAAGTAATGACTTGCTTGAATTCTGTGGGCTCACACCCACTGTACAGCACAAATTATACACGCACATAATTGTCTTGGCAAGTCTGGAGACACACTAAGATGTGAAATCCTATTCAAGCAAGTGTTATCTAATTGGCTCTCTCCTTTGAGGAATTAGACCGAGTTAATCACGTCTGAATATACAGAACTCAATTAGAACTCACCAAGCTAATGCAGACAGCCATGAATATTTGATGACAAAGTCAGCAGAAAGCAGAACCTCTGTGTGTTTGCAAATACAAGCGGTATGGGGGCACACCTGCCGTGGCCTCTCGCCTTGTAGCCTGAACACTCTGAACACACAGAGGGCCCTGAACACACCACGCCGCCTGATATTTCCCGGATCTGACTACCTGGATATCCATCACAGAGTAGTGACAGGTGTGTGGGTGGTGTGCAGTCATTTCTTATTAAGACCATATTGTTGGTACGTTACAGACTTTTCCCTTTGTTTTCTGTGGATTCTAGTGGAGTTCTGATGTTTTCTGCTAGTCTCATTGCTTCCTATGTCCTCTTTGTCAATGACAGTAGCAGCTTGGGGGTAGTTCTTAGGGATATCAGTTGGAGAGTCAATTGTCCTGTTCTGTGGAGGGCATCCATCGCCAGGGGCCCCAATACAGCTGGCATCCTGACTGTGGCCCTCGGGTCCCCATGATCCCCTAGGGAACCTGCCTTTGATACATGGATCATTTGATGGTGTTGCCCGTTTGAGCTCAGTTCTAAAGATGACATTCCCCCACCTTGCTAAGAGATGAACCCAACACCAACACAGGCACGCTATCCCATTCTGAATATGCTCACTGCAGCTGATGTTAAGATAACTGAAACAGGTTGTCCACTGAAAACTCCTACCAATGGACATTTGTCACAAATGTATACTTCATGCTTTGCCATCTGCATTTCTACAGTGGTAAGTTCTGCAACAATCAAATACAAATATTTACAAATATTTTCTTAATTTAGGCTGTTGTCCTAAATCTTAAGAATCACAGAAATCACCCTGTACTTAACTAGATACATCTTTTCATTTGCTCTGAGCAGCTTCCTTGTTCCTGCTGCAGACCCCACATCATGATGCTGTCACCACCATGTTTCAACATGTAGATGTTGTGTTCAGTGTGATGTGCAGTGTTTTTGTCTGTAGACTAAAAAGCTACATTTTGCGATTTGTATTTGTAAAAAAACATGAAAACCATATATTGTTTCTGTCCACTTAATTATGCGGTTCTTTTTGATAGTTAATTAAATAAAAGTCCAATGAAATACATTGAGGTTGTGATTGTAACATCTTGACAATATTACATTCTAATAGCGAATTCATTTTATGATTAATTATGTTAAGCAACACTGAAACACTGATTTGGTCACACCCTGTAAATTCTGCAGTTTCCTCAGTGACAGGGAGTTATTCACAGCTCCATTTATTTGTATCTCTTGTATTCAAATGAGGGGATGTGGTTATCTGACAGAGTTAGACAAGGCAGTAGCAGCAGTTTGCAGGATTGGTACCAGATTAGATCAGCTCTGCAGTCTGACTGTCTGAAGGAACATCTGGGAAATAGTAGTGGCTTCTCAACCAGTTGCCAGTTTATCTTTTCATTTATTTAGCGTTCTATTAAGCATTTACCATTAACATCGATATTTGTACTACATTTGCTACATAAATAAAAAAATCAAAACCTACTGACTGTCTTATCCTATTAAACACTAATGAACATACATTCCTTTACCAGTAATATGAAACTAAAGCTGTTTTCACACCGTTTCTTGTCTTGCCATGTATGTACGTTGTTGAAAACATGCCTTACGTGGGTCTAAGTGTGAGAGGATGACGGTGATTTCGTGGCACATGATGTCCTGTACAATTTTTCAAGAACCTGTGCCAATTTTGATGTGCACCTATTCAGAGTTATGCATGTATACAGAGAACAGTGAAAACAGTGCTGCTGTTTTTGTATTTTTTGTATTTTTCCTTTTGCTTCTGTTTATTTTCTGTGACTGCAGCATTTGTCTTTTGTCACATTTTTCTTTTGCATTGTTTTTCTTGTGTTTGTGTGTTTTGGAGATTGCATCATTCATGAATGATGATTTTTGCAGCATGCATGTGTTTCCAGCACTATTTCACCATTTGCTGTGCGTTTGCACCTGTTGGACACTGTACAGTGTGCTAGAATTCACTGTGTACTGTTGATATATGACCGGGTACATAAATTTTCAGTGACATCCCCGTATCGTTTCTCTTTTCACTCATATTATTGGCTTAACTGAATATGTGGGAATGGATTTTAAGTGCTCCATCAGTGCCCCAAAGTGGTCAAATAACTAGTAGCTAAATTAAATAAGCAGTTAGGTGTGCATTAACTGTCTTGCCAGGTAAGTTCACAATTCGCATAGCATGGCAGTAGATTAAAATATGTTATTACTGGGTCATTGCTATAATGTTTCAGTCACAGTTGCATCTGTAGCATTGGTGCACATGTGCGGTGACAGTGTAAAAGCTGTGGCGCATATGTGGTGAAATTTTTTTACCTAAAAAAAAAATCTGTGACAGGACGGTGTCTGTTGTGATCAAATTATGTATGCTACAGTTTTAAATAAATAGGAATGCCATGTGGCAGCTTTATTATCTTATGGGATAATGTTTTTTAATTCCAATAAAACAAAAAGCAGATATGCAGTAGTGTGACAGGGATATAAGACAGAAATTTTATTTGAAATTTTGATTTTAAAAATGCTCTTTTTCTGATCAGTGGATGTAATATTGTATGGATGTATTAACTAAGTGCAATCAGGTTTCACAAACCACAACACTCTTTGGTGTGGACGCTGTTACTAAGTGAAGATGATTTCAAGGTTGGCTATTCTCAGTATGAATGATGTGTTCAAAATGACGTCTGAGAAATCACCAAAGGTTGTTAGAAGCTATTTCAGCCAACAGCAGCTGGTAATTCAGACTGTTACAATCAGAGAGTTAGACTTTTGCAGTTGCTAGTCATTTTGCTCCATTGCCATGTCGTACTTTTAAAGTTTTGGTTGTTTCATATTACACTTATTCTGATACAAAAAGTAGCTCTCTGCCACATGATAGCAGTTTGTACCAGCCTTTGAAATGTTCAGTCAACTTGGAAAAGGGGCTAATTTACCTGTAGACAACTTCAGGATGATAACAGGAAGGCTAAAGGCTAAAGGCTTTGTTTTATACCGCAGAGTCTTTATTTCCTGCCTGTTATGGACATGCTTGGCTTGGTAATTTTGGCAGACTTTTTAAAATTTAAATTTAGATTAAGGATTAGATTCTCAAGGAAATGCACACAGGCTACTGTTTACAACTGCTAATGCTGACTGCTCTGATGGTGGTAGCTGCTAATATAAATGTCAACTATACATCATTTGTGTTGTTGTTTTATACTAGTAATTTAGCAATCACTCATTCATGTTGGAATGTTGCCTCTGCTCCAGATATAAACAACTTATGCCAGAAATGCTACAAAAATGATTTTGAATGCTGTTTATTACATTTCCTAAAGAAAAACCTGTATCTACTCAAATCAGTAACTGCAGGTTAAAGCTTTACACAAACCGGTGATTGGAAAACCTTGAAATGGCTTTGAAACTTGTTACAGAGTAACTTGGGTTGAAGCAGACACACACATTCTTTATTTCCTCTAATAATTAAATCAGGGTCATTCCAAACAGTTCAGAAATCTGTTTCTACTCTAATGCAGTAATAATTGCAGGTTTTTCTCACTGAATTGTCTTTGAAGATGCAGCCCCAGTTAGACTTCATGAAGAGAACGGATTATATATATTACAGATATATTATACATACATACATACATACATACATATATA